>CM035199.1:10865606-10915231 GCA_020233015.1 Callinectes sapidus | reverse complement strand
CTCCCCCCACTGCCTGTGGCCGGGCCGGCGGCAGCAACTACAGTATTTGCTGACTCATCAGTCAGTCATCATATAGTATTAGCTGACTGTATTTGTTGACTCGTCAACATTCCAGTTGTCTCGCTCCGACACGCGTCTCTCTCTCTCCTTCCTGTCCCAGACCCGTGGCTTTGTCTATTCTCAAGCCCACCACGCACATACATACATACACACATACCCACGGCCACGGCCCCTCCTCATACGTGGGTTCGTAACAATATTAATAGAGCGAATAAGAAAATGAGTTGAGATCAGGGTTGAATTACAATTAAATTCTCACTTACAATTACAATTACTTCCAAAAGCATTAATGAAATTACAATTCTAATTATCATACTTACTCCTGTGATGTTCATTTACAATTAGTGTAAAAGAAACTCAATTTCAACTACAGTTACAAGTACGAACTCGCAACTAAGGACAACAAAATGGTTAAAAAAAAAAAAAAAAAAAAAAAAAAAAAAGGAATTAGCAAGTATTGGAGGACCTTAATGGCAGTCCCAGTAGTCTCCAGTTCTAGGAGACAAGTGGCAAGCAGAAAAGTGGTGGGGTAATGGGGAGGCGGACAGAAACCAAGGATTCTCTATAATATTCTCTATATTTTCTATAATATCCTTGACAGAAACTTACCGAAGAATGTGCAATGAGGAACACTCACCGATAATGAAAACGAAGCATGACTATTTCTGAAGTTTTTTGTAAAACATTTTAAACATGCCTCAGCATTTATTAAGACGAAAATTTGTATTACAACGCATGCTTCCAAAATACCATCCGATATTGTATTGACAGTCAAATCTGGACATTCTAACATGAGAGTGCGGATTTCGTGTAAGGATAGTCTGATTTCAATATGTAAACAAGCTTGTTGATACCAACTCCTTTATAAAGTGAAGTGGAAATTTTAACTTGTGTTAGCCTTTCGTTCTAAACGGGATACGACACTATCTCTATTCCCGTATAAACTGATAGCATTTCAACTGATAACTCATATTCGAATTCGTTCAGGTATGATAAATTTAATGGATGAAATTCGTATAATAAGCATAGGCGAGTTATTTCACATTTCTGAGGTATCGTTATAGCCTTGTATCCCCCTGCTGAACTGGCCCAAAACAAACTCCTCCTTGTTGGAACCTGCCTGGGTGCCTGCCACCAGCACATTATTTCTGCGGCCTCACAACGTACGGACGTAAACAAAGCAGCTCTGATTTTCCAACCTTTCATCCTAAAGTCAGTGATCAGATATCACCCTAAGACTAACCTAATGTGCAATGGACCGCACATAAACTGGATGACACAGATGAGGTAATGCCTTTGGCAGAGAAAGCGGTCCATCTGGACTCCAATCCTGCCATCACCGACTCATCGACATCACCAGGTGAACAACAGGTAAAATTGCAGTTTCAACCAATATCCCCAATCTCTATCAACACCCCCCTAACCCCTCAAGCAAGGTTGGGGGCCTGTGGGGAATCGGGGGTTTTGGGGGGGGGAAGCATATTTGAGTGTTATATGGACTTTGAAAATTTTGTCGACCCCCAGATAACTTTGGTTTAGAAATGCTCCTAACAGTGCAATATAGACGTTCAGATGGTAAATTATGACGTGGGGGATATTGGTTGAAACTGCAATTATACCGAACAACACATGGACATCACCACCACAGTCATCGGTAAGTCAAGAATAGCACCTCCTTTTCCTCCATTCTTCCCCGCCCCTACCTGCCCCATCAAGCTTGGAGGATTGTAGGGACACACATACTAACTTGTATACCTTCATACATGACTGATCATTGTGGACTTCGATTCTGCAGGCACCAGAATATTCATTTAATTACTATGGCCTTACCATAGTAAGCCGTCCTCACTTTAAAAATATCACAGACATGTTGTTTAGTAAGTACCTACTCTATCACCGTGCAAGGATATTTCAGTGATTAGAAAGGAGGTGCTATTCTTGACTTTTACCCAGTTATTAAACATGTAAGAACACCGTGCCTGGTAAGACTAATAAATCAACCAGAACTGCTGAATGTACTAGCCTCTCCTTTGCTTATGTAACTGCATCCACCACTCCTCCTCGCACTGCTGGGTTTGGTGGGCCCTTCCACCCGTAAGGTCATGCTAATAAAATCCCTTGGCAGAAGCAGATGCTTTATCCACCCTGGCAAGGTTTCCTGGGCAGTTTGTTTGTCGATATTCTCAAAGAAGTATACAGAGCAAACCCTGGCCATCACTGGAGGTGACCAGGGAATTAAGTTTGAGGTGGACAACCTTAATAATCTGGAGCAGGCCCAGAGGCTGTGATCCAACTGGAGGACTGGCTTGTCAAATGTTGGGTAGCCACTGACACTTTATATCTCCCTGACTGCAACAGAGATGGAAAGACAGTCACTTACATGCCTTAAGTTTTGTGGGCCCCTCCCTGGTAGGGTGGCCCTAGGGAACATGGTTTACCCCCATGCCCTGCCAGCTATGCACTGCACCTGCTGTCTCTTGTTTGGCCATAGAAACATTTCCTGCATGCCTACTGCAGGAAATGCAGTGGCTTCCATGATGCTGATGAGTGTGTCAGAGAGGTTCAGGCCACTGCCCAACCTCTAAGCAGTGGCCCGCTCGCCTCCAGGCATTGCAGTTGTAGAAACTGCAGCATGACAAAGACCACTCCTCTTAGATGTCAAAAGGAAAATGAGAGCCATCCAAACCCCTAGGTCAAGGACACCTACCCTCTAAGGCAGGACCAACCCCCATACACCTCACTCATCCTTGCACTCCCAGAGCCCTCACTGCTGCCCCCACCCTTACTCTTGGCCCTACACTCCTCCAGTCTCCCCATCCCAGCCTCCATCCTTGATCCTACTTCAGCTCTCACTAAACCCCTCAGCCCCATTATAAATGTAGTATCCCTTATTACCCAACCACCCACATCCAAGGCTGCCAAAACACACACAACCTCACCGCTATACCACACTAAACCACACCACTAGACCCTCTTTCATTTCAGATGGTCCATATAGAACTAACATCCCAGAAGATGGGGAATTTATATCTCCTACCCTTTTGAGTCGGTGCAACCCACCAAAGGCTCCCCAGCTCACTACCCCACAGCCAGCAGCCCAGCAGCTCTTGCCCTCGCTTGATAGTGCAGGCTTTGTATGCTCTCCTTCCTTACTTCTGGGCCAGGATGCTTCAGGTTTTGCATGGCCTGCTTTTATTAAGAGGTTAGCACCATTAGCACTAGAAGTGATCAACCTACTACTTTCAGGGTGTAGCTTAATTGAGGGCCTCCTTCAGTGCCTGCCTGAACTACTCTACTCATGCATTGAGTGATCCACTTGCACATTACTTTATTTTCTGGAATGAATGTCCAGTCTTTGTATAGGAAACTTCCAATCTTTAACCCTTAAAGGACAAGTTTAGTTTTTCTTACATACTAAAGCTGTGGGGAAGGCATATTTGTAAAACTTTTGAAAAATTCTATAAGACTCATTTTGCTAAAATATAGTTTCATGCACCCGGATAACATATCAACATCAATTTACCTGCTGGAAGTTTCAAGTTTCAAGACCCCATTAGTTCTTCAGAAAAGGAGATCTGGCATCATTCTAGACAGAATTCATTTCAATTATCCCATCTATGACTCTTCTATCAGACAACAAAATTTACTGCCTTATGGAGCCCTTGGTGACTGTGGGCTCCCACCACTTTCACCTTGTCACTTCCTCCCCGTCCTTTTTCTTTTGAGTCCCCTGGTGGTCTTGGAAATGTGCAGTGGCTCTTCAGGCCAAATGTCATGCCTTTACAGCATGGCAAAGGAATTCTGTGGCAACATTTTCACTACTTAGATGCCCAGTGCAAGTGTGTTATTCTCAATGAGAAATGCTCAGCATGGGCTTCCTTTAGTTGGCAATAAGACCTGATGCTGTGCCAAACTTGTTTCTTCAAATCTCCAAGATGCTCTGATGCAGTTCCTTCTGGACGTGCCCAACAACAGCTGGTTGTCGTGGACGTTCCCTTCAGAGTGGCTTCTTGCCGTCACTATTCCTATTCCTAAACCTGGCAAGAACCAAACGTTGACCTCCTCTTATAGACCTATTAGCTTCGTATCTAATATTAATAAGGTTTTTGAGCATGTCATTCAAGATAGACTAACCTGATGGTTGGAATGCAAATACTGTACCTACCATCCAACATGTTTGGTTTTTGCCCTCACTAGAGCACACTTGATGCTCTGCTCTAGCTGGAGCATCACATCCAGGAAGGATTTAATCCCCCAAAATTCAGTATAGTAGCTTTTGTAGATTTTAAGAGTGCTTTTGACTCTGCCTCACATAACTCAATTCTTGAAAACTCCATCCATCAGTGCAGCCATCTACATCCCCTCAAGGGACATTGCCACTACCTCCATCATCATAGCAGGACCATTTGCCATCAAAGAGGGCCTTCAATTTGCCACTGCCTCCATCATCATAGCAGGACCATTTGCCATCAAAGAGGGCCTT
The DNA here is from genome assembly GCA_020233015.1 of Callinectes sapidus. NCBI lineage: Eukaryota > Metazoa > Arthropoda > Malacostraca > Decapoda > Portunidae > Callinectes > Callinectes sapidus. The sequence goes on along the minus strand of CM035199.1, from coordinate 10,910,688 downwards.
CAATTTGCCACCACTGTAACTACCTTTTGCTCCGTTCCCCTCTTCTTGGACTCACTCTCTGCTCTCCAAATAATAAAATCCCCCTGCCCACACCCTCACGATCCATTACATCCTCCACCTGACCTCTTTGGGACACAATATCCATCTTCAGTGGGTGCCCTCCCATGTTAGTGTCATGGGAAACACGGTGGCCGACAGGGCAGCAGCAGAGGCACACACCCATCCCTCCACTATTAACTTAGCCACTAACCACATTGACCTCAAGACAGCCTGCAGGTGACACTAGGACACTTTGTTGACTGATGCCCTACTGCACATCTCACTGGGACACATTAGACAGAACACAAGACACCACTGGTGGATCTACTCCCCCTATTGGACACTGGACACAGACTAAGGATTGGCCACACCTGTCTCAATGCCCACATTCACAGGCTGGCAGCAGGTGTGTCAGATTCTGGTGAGCTGTTAATCCTATGGGGTTGTTGTTGCTTTTGTTGGGGCTGTGAAAACCTTGTGGTTCTTGTGAGGTTATCACAGGTGTAATAGCTGGTCAGTCCTTGGGAAGGTACAGGTGAAGGAGAGGGCAGCAGGCTGGCGTATGAAGCCGCCAGGAGGTTGGAAGTCATATGGGGAAAGACTGGTGCATTAGGGTGTCTTGTAGGCCAACCTGGGGTATGGTCTGTAAAGGTAAAAGTGGCAAAAAAGCACAAGCTTAAAAAAGTTATGCCTCTTCTTCATTTGTAATGACAGCTAACAAAAGTTTGTCTTGTGTAAATGGGAGAACGTTATTCATGTACCACTTCAAGGTTAGTTTTATGGAAACTGTAGGAATCACAATAGTCAGTTAATACTCTTCTTGCAATTTCGTTAATCTTCCTTATTAACTAACCACCCTTGAGAGATCTTTTGCCTTAACTGCCATCTGAAAGCATTTTATTAACTAAAGACTATTCAATATACTCTTTTTAATTATCTTTTCTATCTTGTTGATTTTTGCTAAGATTTTGCTGTTTTAGGACTGTGTTGTGGTGTGTGTTGCAGTGAAAGAGTTAAATACTCTTGAAGATCAAAAATCAGTAAAGCAGCCATGAAGAGGAAGAGCAAAGTGTCATTTCCCCCTGCCAAGAAACACAAGGCTGAGGGTGAGACACATGAACCACCACCACCACAGTTCCTTGCTGGCCTGAAGTGTTACATCCACCCGGCAAACTTTGGGCTGATGCGTCACAAGGTGTTTGAGAACCACATCACACGGTATGGTGGAGAGCTACTGCCATCCCTGCCTGACTGCTCTGAGGCCGTATTCCATGTAGTGTTTGAGGAGACTGTGGATGAGGAGAAGGTAAAGCGTCTGGTGGATACAGGAGGGCTCCCTAACTGTGTGTTCTTGAGGTGCACCTGGCTAATAGAGAGCATCAAGACCAAGGCCAAGGCTGGAACTCAGAGCCACTTGATTATCCCCAACAACTCAGTGGAGGAACAGTGTAGAGGAGCAGATGAGTCATGGTTACAAGGGATCTGCCACACACAGGCAGAAGAAATAGAAAAATTACCCATACAAGATACAAATGTTGCTAAGTCAGAGTCACAAAGAAATGAAAACCTTGATGTGCAAGATGCTTCAGCCAGGACCACTGCTCACTCAGCCTCGTATGAGCCAAGGGAAGAGGTAGAGAGTCAGACAAGTGCTGAGGAAACCAAAGAAGATAAACCAGTGGGGGATGAAAGGGAGCCAGAAGAGTGTAGTAGAGATGAAGGGCTGCAGAATAAGTCTGTGTTGCACAAGTGGGGAGCAGGAGTGGGCAAGGAGGATCATATGGAGTCACTGATAAGACCACTTCCAAAGAATCTACAGGTAAGCTGTCCATGTCTCTGTGTCTCATGTTTTGTTCTCTCCCTCCAGATTTTGTCTTGTGAAATGTCCCACTTATTTGCTTTATTGAATTAAACCAATTAAGCTTGAATATAAAAGAGGAAACTTATGAAATACATTTTGCTCAGAGATAATTCAGAATGTGGTTCTGAGGTTTTATTAATCCAGTCTTAATTCAAACTGCAATATTAAAGTGACTTATTTGTAGTGCAGACAACCATTTAATTAGCTGAACTGAGTCATCTCAATTCATATTTTGTGGTTGGATGTACATCGTTGTGTATTCAAGCTCTCGATATAAATGTCAAATTCAAAGACTGAGTTGCATTTTATATTAAATTTGTCATAGCTTGTATAGCATAGGGACTTGAGAAAGGTTAACAATGGAATTTGTTGAATAAGATGATGACCACTGTAGTAGATCTTAAACTCTGAGTGTACAGTTGTTTGCCTCCATAATAGCACAAAAGAACATTGCACATCATCACTTTGTCAAACACAGTCTCATTACAGCATCACACGTAGTAAACTCTCAATGTACCTTTATAATATTGCATACTATCACATTGCATCACATTGAGTCTCATTACATCACAATCTTTTTACATCACACTCGGTATCTTTGTAAACCTCTCAGGACAAGTTTGCCTGTGCCCATCCATCAAGCAGCAAGCCTGTGGATCTTAATGCTCACATCACCTCAGAGTTGGGCAAGCTGGCTGCCACCTACAAGAGTAAGAATGACACTTGGCGTGCTGTGGGGTATGAGCGTGCTGTCACTGCTATCAGGAATTATGGCAAGGAGATAACATCCAGAGAGGTAATGGGGGATTGGGAGGGGTAGCATGTATGTCTCTATAACACACACATTGAAGACTCCTGACCATAGCCCTATCAACTTTATCAAATTATATCAGCATAAAATAGAGTAATATAGTAATGCAAGGAATACTGAACTGACACTACCACCACCACCACCACCACCACTGCAGGAGGCACTGGCCATACCTGGGATTGGTGGACGTCTGGCGGACAAGATTGCAGAGATCCTGGAGAGTGGGCGGCTGCGGAAGGTGGCTGAGGTGTGCGAGGGGGAGGAGGCCGAGACATTGCGGCTGTTCCTTGGGGTGTGGGGAGCCGGGCCCTCCACTGCACAGGCATGGTACTTGCAGGTGTGTGGCTTATGTTCTGCTGTACTGGGATATGCTTAACTGTGATTATGTTTACAATTTGAGGTTTTCTATTGTTTTGCTTGATATCCTTGATTTTTTTTTCCTTCATGGGGTTAAGGGGTTGATGATGGCTTGCTGCTGGAGAGTGTGTGGCTGTTTCTGTCTTGAGAGGATGTGTTGAACTGCTTGGATAATGTTTGGTATCTGTGGATATTTTGTCATTAATATTTTATCTTAATATCTTTGATAATTTTTGGTGTTACTCCATATTTTATTTGTAACATTTCATCATGATTTAGTTTAAGATCTATATATTTTTTCTCTATGGGTGATGTATGAGATTGTTCCTGTTCTTTGCTGATGTAAATCATCTCTTCCTTGATGTTCATTCTGCCATTGCTTTTGTGTTTTCCTATATATACACCACCTCCACGGCTTCTGCAGTCTTCCCACTGGTCTCCTTCCAAGCTTCTCTGATTGCAGCACTCTTCTGAACATCTAATATTTCTCAGAAAAGAATCTTTGCTCATGACTTTCAGGAATAAAACCAGTTTTAACCTCCTTCGGCTCTAGATTATGTGGAGACCAAGGCTAGAATAAATATCTTTCTCATCATCTTCAGGAATGTAACTAAGGATAACCTTCCCAGGACTACCGAACCCTGGATGACCTGAGGACCAAGGCAACCTTGACCCGACACCAGCAGATTGGCCTCAAGCACTATGACGACATCAACTCCCGCATCCCACGCTCTGAAGTAGCTGAGATAGAGAACCATGTAGGTGTGGCTGCTGCTTGCTTATCTGTTCCTTTGCTGCTATGTGGTTGGGAGGAATTATCACACAAGAAGTCTGTCAGAAGTTAAGATTTACAGAATGGATGGTATTATGAGGTGTGAAATATATCTGTAAGTGTGGGTACTGCCTGGTCACTTGTTCCTTTACTGATTTATCGCTGGGAAAATTATCACAGGGAGTCAAGGAATAGAAATGTAGGTTTAAAGAAAGAAGGGCAATGTAAGAGGACTTGAAACAGAGTGTGTTGAATCAGTGAAATATGTTCAGCTCATTAACTTTTGCATGACTGTTGTCAGCGACTCAGTTATTGCCTTGTTTTGTATATGTGAAATATTCATTCACCACAAGGACATGCTTCGTGTGGCTTTTCTTATTTTCTTACATTCATTTACATACATGCACAAAAATAGGCTTTTAATTGGTGCGTGTACAAGATATTGGGTGACTAAAGTAATTGAAATGCAGAGCCAGGAATATTATTTAATGGAAAGGGAACTGAATACCTTAAAAGTACCAAGTAGTAGATTAAGCTCATCAGTGGCTGTGTGGCAGGTGAGAGAAGCCACCCTTGATCTGGTGAGAGGAGCCGAGGTGGTGGTGTGTGGCTCATACCGGCGAGGAAAGCCAACCTGCGGTGATGTGGATGTCCTCATCACTCATCCCGATGGCCACTCACATGAACTCATCTTCCGGCCACTGCTGGCGCGACTCAGAGACTCAGGTGAGCAGTGAGGTAATGATGTTTGTGAGTCTGGAACATTTTCTTTTGTTAGAAGATGTTTGTCAGATAGTGCAGAACTTTATTTAGAATAGTAGTGTAGAACTTTATTTGGAATAGTTATAGAAGAAAAAGGATGGAAGGAAAATATTTTTAGATTTGAATTTTGAACTTGATTGCATATGGTATTAGTGATTTAATGAACAAGGATAGATGAAAGAAAAACATTTCACACACCTAACTTTAATGCCACAATTAACTGGAAAACATTATCAGAACTTTAAGAATATAATGAAAGTAGATGAAAGAGAAGAAATATTCCTTAGATTTAGAAGGCAAGACTTTTGTACCCACTATAGAAGAAAAATGGTGAAGATAACCAGTAGAAATAGAAACACAAGAGATAGAGCCAGAACCAAAATAATTTTCTTTCACTGTAGATGGAAGTATATCAGAAAATATGACAGGATTTTGCTTTTCTATCCTAGTATCTTGTCATATCTTTGTCTCTTCACCAAGCTTAGAATTACACCAGATTCAAATATATGATGTGAGTTTGTATTGTGAACTTGTCTATATTTGGGCTGCCTGGATTAGATATGCTAGGATTTTGTATTGTCACTTTTTGGATCACCTTGCTTAGAAGAATTTACTGTTCGCCACAAATGTTTTTCCTTTCATATGACGTCAGAATTCTTGTTGCAGGCTTCCTGACTGATGATCTTGTGACTCAGGAGGACAATGGGAACCAGAAGAAATACCTTGGTGTGTGCAGGCTGCCTGGGGAAGGGAGGAAGGTGAGTAGTAACTGGCTGGAGACAAACAAACTCTTGCTCTTACCTTTTTCTGAATTACACAATTACACCTGGCTGATTTATTCATTGCATAGATATTCAAGCTTCAGAAGAAGAAAATACAATTCAAACGTTCAATTCAACACTAAATTACATGACAAGACTCTAATATGAAATCACCTGAAACACACACACACACACACACAAACAACAACTAGGTAAATACACACACACACACATCTTTTCCTTTTCCCATTATTGTGTGTGTGTGTGTGTGTGTGTGACTGTGTGAGTGATTCATTATATAATACTATAAGTACTTGCTATCCCCCATTCACTTCTACTTTTTGTAACCTTGGCATGGATGCAACAAGTTTAAGGCACAAATATGTTTGTCATCAAAAGGTTTCTCATTTTTCCTACAGTTGTTCAATAGGTGGCCAGTTAAACACATTATTTCTGGATGATAGTGCAAGCAGTCTGTTACTTTATTTTATGTAAGAGGGGGGAAGCTGGCCAAGAGCAATATAGAACAATAACAAAAAAAAGGGCCCACTCAGTTACCAGTCCCTTTTAGATCCTCAAAAATTATCCAAAAGACAGGGAAAAAAATGTCTTGAAAATTTCTTATGTATTCATGAGTTATCAGCACTACAGTTATTGGTATATCAGGTGTTATAACTATTGGCCTTGCTGATGGTAAAAATGCTTCCTTGTTCCAACTGTCTTCTTCTTTTTTTATTTTATTTTTTTTTTACTTCACCTCACCCCGTCATCACTCCTATTTTTGGATGTTTTCAAGTCACAGAGAGAGAGAGAGAGAGAGAGAGAGAGATTTATAGACCACAAATGTACATCATGGATACAAAGCATAATAAGTAAATTTGATGTCGTTAGTTATATGAATTTAGTAAACACAATAGAATGTATAATTTGCAGTCCACATTTAAGAGATTGGTAAAATCTTTTTAAGGTAGCTAACCCTAAAAGGAAACACCAAAGCAAAGAAACGTTAAAAGATAATGAATCTTGAAATATATTAAAGATAGAATCTAAAAAGAAAGCAAAGCTAAAACAGGGACATTAAAATGCGTTTCATCTGACTTTACTCACCTTAGGGATTCATTAACCCAACCCACCTGTCTTCCTCAAGGACACACCCTTGTCAGTCTCACCTTGCCTCACCCACCCTGTAGTCACCATCGTCAGGCACCACACCACACCTTAACATTTTGTTTTTGTTGTACTCGAAAGTACTCGTAACATGATGAAGTACTTGACGTTTGAGTACAAGTAAGAGTACAAGTACTGTGAAAATATTAAACACAAGTACGAGTATGAGTAAAAGTATATGATATTGTGTACTTGAGTATGAGTACAAGTACGAATACATGTAGTGTGCCAAAGTAGCAGTGACCACATGTTGACTCTCTCCTCCCATGCAGCACAGACGCCTGGATGTGATTGTTGTGCCTTACCAGGAGCGTGCCACAGCTCTCATGTACTTCACAGGTTCTGCACACTTCAACAGGTTAGCAGCATAGATGCTCCAGTACAGACTTATTGTAAAAATATAGTTATGTGAGAGTTTGGTTTAATAGTCTCAAAGGATTCATTATAGTATTTCTTATATTATGGTTCATCATATTTTGCTATGCATCAAGGTTAAGTAAATAAACATATAATAGAAGAGGGCACATGAAGAGTTGCTTATTAGTTAAATATAAAAACAGATTGAGAGGGATGAGGATCAAATTGAGGAGGAACAGTTGAAAGATACTGACTAAAAATACCAGGAATGAAAATACTAGGATAAAACAGGAAATCCTACCTCAGTATTAGATATAATACATGAGAGTAAAATAAAAGATAATCATACCAAGTATCAGATATAATAAATAAGAGTAAAATGAAACTTCAAGTTATAGGCACCTATTAAAATCAAGACGGAAGTTGAAAATTAAATTTAAACTTGGAACTAATAGAGGCACATGAAAAAAAAGGTGAAATTTTTATTAAAATTTGCAAACTATCAACTAGATGAAGATTGAAGAACAATGCATGGAGAGAAAAAAATAAGAAATTTAGTTAATTTCATTGAGAAATGTGGAAAGAAATAACATAACATTAACTAGTTGATGTTCAGATATGAGAGAAATAGAGAATGAAATCAGTCGCTTTCTTTAAGTTCACAAAGAAACATTATTTTGAACAATTAGTTGAATGGTCATTCCTTGTTTTCTAGATCCATGAGATTGCTTGCCACCAAGAAGGGCATGAGTCTGTCTGAACACAGCCTGCGGGCCGGCATAGTGAGGCAGGTGTGTGTATGGTGGTGGGATTCAAAATGTTTAAGAACAGGTTCTCTCACTTCAGATCTAACAACAGGTCATCTCACTACCACTGTCTCTAACAACAAACCATGCTAACAACCAGTTCTCAGGATTAATTGCAATTAAGGACAGGTTCTTATGAACTTCTGCTAACTGGTTGAATCCCACCACTGTGTAGTGCCAGGAACAAAGGTATTTATAGATTGTCTATCTCTTGTGTTTATTTAATAATATACCCATACATACAGTATAGTTATGAATGGAGTAAAGTTGTATTCTGGTGGGTGGGTCTTGCTTTGAGTGTCTTAACTTTTATGCTATTGACAAGTTTATATTTCACAATGACGGATACCATGTGATGGTTCAATGCGTTAGCTGCGGCACCATAATTTGTGGACACCTCCCTGGTGCACAATTTTTTACCACCACCAAAACAATTTTTCTTATGATGAGAACACTTTAAAATATCGATGTACACCAAATATGAGCTAAATGTTTATCTTTGTTTAGCTGTATTGATATAAATTTTGCTGCACAATTTTTTCACCCCCTAAAAACAATTTTTCTCATGATCTAAAAGAACACATTAAAATGAGTTCAAAATTTAACAATGTTTAGCTCTGGCAATGATTTCAAGTTTGCATGGAGACAGTGTGCTTTGGCTCATGGTTGATAAAACAAGAATTGCATCTACCCTCCATGGAGACAAAGGATGGACTAAAGATTAGCAATGTAGTTGCAGGAGGGAGATCTATGAATTGCCAAACATCACAATATTAAAATGGGCATCAGAGATGTTGCACCCATTTCAAAGTAACTAAGGCAGTCCGAAGGGTATATTGCAGCTAACAGGTTAACTCTTTTAGCTTTATGATCTACATACTTTTCATCACTTAAATTCAACCAAAGCTGTAATCATATCAATCATATCCCTTTGGGAAAAGATACAAAGTTCTACTAATTAGATTCTTCATGTTCTAGGGTGGAGAGAAGCTAAGTGATGGCTACATGCTGGAAACACCTACAGAGGAATCCATCTTTGCACACCTTGGCTTGGAGTATCGTCCACCTGAGGAGAGGGACCACTAGCACCAGCAGCAGCAATGGTAGTCTGGCTCTATGATTGGGGTGATTTGTAAAGTTATCTTTTTTCTGAATGGACAAAAAAAAGGGATTTCTTCCTTTGTCTTAACCGGTTTTTAACTTTAAGATTTAGTTTAAACATGATTTTCCAGAAATATTTTTCCCCACCATAATTTCACGTCAATATCTAGTGACACCTGACAAGAATGCTTTTTCTTCCAGATATCTTAAGCAAGTTTGCTTGTTAAAAGGGCACACAGTTGATTAATCAATCCTCCTTCATGGCTTTGATTTTTTATTTGTCATGTCATTTTAAATGTGATAGATCAAAATGAGCTGATTCAGGTATTATACTTCATTGTCTTAAGAAATTAGATAGGAAACTGGTGTAAAATCTAGAGCGGAGAGTTGAGATATCAGTCAAAAGGTGATCTATAAAGCAAACTTTGCTTGGAGGTTGGATATATATATATATTGAAAGTTTTGGCAGCGTGGGGTGACAAAGGTATCACAGCCCACCAGTTACATGAACATGAAAACATATGGGTTGTGGAAGAGAGGGAGATCTCATCATGAGTGGACTGTTTGGTCCTTTAATACTACTCTGCATGCAGAGCGGATGAGCACATTGCCTAGCACACTTAGCATTAAGAATATTTTAGTTGTAATATTGCTAGTCCCCACCTAGATACCTTTATAGGACAGGAGCTCATACAAAATATACATATAAGTGAGTTGGTTCAATACCATCCCCACAATTATGATCAATCAGTACCATCATGATAAACAAATTATTATCTATTTGATCTTGAATTATACAGACCTACAAAATAGTGCTTGGATTGTCAATGACTACATTGTGAACTGTTTAGTTTACAGTCACTCAAGTAAAAAACACACTTGCATAGACAATGGCAGTGATATGTAAGCTCTCGGTTGTGTTGTGCAAGGTGACATAAGGCACATGCGTGAATGCACAACTAAATAAAATACACTAACTTTGGAATTACCATTATCTCATTTGGAAATGACATTTTTATGTCCAAAATGTATATTATTACTTACCTGTTCCTTCTGCCATAGGCAATGAACACATTGTCTCTTTTGTCTGTCAGTAAGTAATATCAACCCCCCTTGTGCTTGCCACTGCGTCTGCCTGCCTACTCTCTCCGCTGTCCATCCTTGTACCCCACTTCTCTATGACCTCAATAGGTAACTCAAAGGAGAAGTATTGCGTGAGGAGGAAGGGCGGGATTGTGTGTAGAAGGAACAGGTAAGTGAAAAAATACATTTTGGACATAAAAATGTCAATTATTTCACAAAATACCTGTTCCTTCTACCATAGGCAGATTTCCATACTTAGGCGGTGGGGCAATGCAGAATAAGGGGTTGAATACAGGTGATAAAGTCCACAAATAACTGCGACTTACCAGAAGTAACAAAGTCGCGTATGGAAGGACGCTGATCCAAGTTGCCATAGCGTCTCCCAATAGACCTCTGTCATGTACCATGAGGTGACTCAGAGGGGAGGAGTGTGAGACACAGTGCAGCAAGAATTAAGGAACAATGTTGCCAGCAGCCACTACTGGTTCCAGGGAAAAGACACCGTCCTGGACCCGGTGAACTGATCTGAGATAGTGAGTGGTGAAGACTGACTGTGTCTTCTACCAAGTCACTTCCATGATCTCCGATAACGCCCTGTTGCTGGACCACAAGAGAGACGTTGCCACACCACGGATGTCATGTGCCCTCACCCAATAAGTAGGACTTAATTGGTCAGGGAATTCCTCATGAGCAGAACGTATTAATTATCGGAGGAAATACGAGATGGCTACTTTGGAGAGAGGGCATGTGGGATCTCGAACCTAGAGGAACAGGTGCCTGGGTTGTGATGGAGATTGTGTCTTGTGAAGGTACCATCGAAGAGCCCGAACAGGACAGAGGAGCCGTTCACTGTCATCTGAGCCAATAGCGTCTGAGAGACTTGGTAACACGAACTCCCGGGGGAGTGGATTAGTAGGAGTTTCTGTTTTGGCCCCAAAATCCGGAAGGTAGGAGAGAACCACATTGTTACCCTGGAAGGCAACCTGAGTGGACAGCACTTGTAGTTCCCCTACTCTTTTGGCTGTTGCTAGAGCCACCAGGAACAGAGTCTTCTGGGTCAGAAGACGAAGAGAGGATTGGTCCAATGGTTCGAAAGGCGTACCAACCAGATGGTGTAGAAACACATCCACATTCCAAGGGGGAACCCTGGTTGTGTTCCTGTGGGCCTGTTGACCGCAGGTATGTATGACCTCCCTTGAGACCTTGAGAGTAGAAAGGTTAAACCCTTTCAGGTGGAATGCACTATTAAGCATAGCCTTAGTGCCTTGTAGCCCTTGATAGCAGAGAGAGAAAGGTGACAGTCTTGGTGCAGATGCAGGAGGAAAGCCACAAACTTTTGACTGGAAGGTGTTGACACCGTGTGGCCCTCCCGGCACCATAGCTGGTAACGTCTCCATTTGCATTGGTAGTTCACTACCGTTGAATGCCGTTGAGATCTCGCCAAGAATGTCGCAACTCTCTGGGAGTAGCCCCGAGAGCGGAGGAGTCACTGGATAGTTTCCACACAGTCAGACGAACCGCGTGGAGACCGTCGTGGAAAGTGTGGTTGCTGTAGTGGGTCTGAGCGCATTGGTAGAAGGTGAGGAGTGTCGACGGTCACTTGTAGCAGGTCTGGAAACCACTTTTTGACCGGGGTTTGGAGACCGGAGTTTGGAGAGGAGACGCCTGATTGCCGAAAAAGGGAGGAAGGCGTAGAACTCCATGTGATCCCAAGAGATCAGAAAGGCATCTATTGCAATGGCCATGGGATCCGGAAACGGAGACAAAAGCAAGAAGTCTGTAGTTCTGGCTGGTGGCGAAAAGATCGATGAGAGGTACAGTATTCCCTCGATTATCGCGGTTAATGGGGGGCAGAACCCCCCGCGAAAAAAGAAAATCCGCGAAGCAGCGGTGCTCCTTTATAAAAGCCCCCAAGGCTCAAACTTATTTCAAGATGACGTACTTACGGACAGAGAGATAATATGGAGATGAAAAGACCTGTGCAGTACGATGAGATGGAAGACGATGATGAATGACTGCACAGGTTCACGAAGAGCTTTACTGCTCCTCGGATGACGCCGCAGATGACGCAGGGGAAGCTGCAGGTGGCGGCGTAGGGGTTGCAGAAGTCGGCGTAGTGGCTTCAGGAGGCGACATAGTGGCTGCAGGAGGACGTTCTTCAGGTTTCCGGTGCACAAGGAACATCGTTATTGGGAGTTGTGAGTGTTGCTTTTTCTTCTGGACGAAGATGCTCTTATAAACAGCCATCACGTCATCAATACGATTGCTGAATTCGACGGCTCTGACCATGTTGTCGTCCACTTCTTGGGCCCTTTATTGGAGGCCTTTGGCAATATTGAAGAGGTCTTGCAAATTATGTAATGTAAGGCCACGTTCTTCAGCTTGGTCACCTTCGTCACTAGCAGACTCCTCTTCCTCCTCACTCGCCAATCTTGTCATTTCTTCTACGTCCTTGTCTGTCAGAGGGTTTGAGTGGCACTCGATGAGATTGTTTACTTCGTCCGCTGTCATATCAGAGAAGCCTTCAGTGCCCACCAACCGAGCCAGCCTCACAGCCTTATCAACGGTGGAGTGATGATTCATACACGCTTGCTCTTGGGTGTCACGTGCTTTCCTCGGTGTTGTGGGTTGCCGGAATGGATTTTTTAAATTTATTTTTTTATTTTTAATACTTTTCATTAATTTTTAATTTTAAATTGAATTTTTTTTACCCGCGAAGCACTGAACCCGCGATAACTGAAGCGCGAAGTAGCAAGGGAATACTGTATACCCCATAGTCGCCACAGAGTCCGATAGACCTCGTGGTGGAGGGTCCACTCTGTGGAAAAGACTTGAGACCTTCGGCTGATGGAATCTGCCACCACGTTGCGTGATCCACTGATGAATTGAGGGAGGAGAGAAATAGACCTGCTCTTCGCCCAATGCAACGTCCGCTGGGCTTCGTTGTTGAGGGCCGACGAATGAGTGCCCCCCTGGTGCAAAAGGTATGCCAGAGGTGTGGTGTTGTCTGCAAACACCCCTTGAGGAGGTGTTGGAGCTGGAGGAGAGCAAGCTAAACTGCCCGCAGCTCCAGGATATTCATGTGGAGGGTGTACTCTTCCTTGGACCACAGGCCCCCCAGTGTGATGAAGGAATCGGCCCCAGCCGTGAGTGGAGGCATCCGTGTATAGCAGGAAATCTGGAGACACGTTCCGGAGATCCCTGCCTGCCAGAAGATTGGACACCAGCGTCCACCATTGTAGGTCTGTGAGGTTGTCGGGGGTCCAAGCAATCCACACCGAGTCGTCGTGCGTGAGCTGGACCACTGAGACCGAAGGCGAAACTGTAGACTTCGCATCTGCAGTTGAGCCCCAGGAACCAAGTAAACAAGGGATGCCGTGTGGCCCAGCAAGGTTAGCCACTCCTTTGGGTCAGGTGTGGTGAATCCAAGAAAGCTTGGAGAAGAGAGAGAGAAGGTTGTCTATTCGTGTCCTCGTTGGGAAAGCCTTCAAAGGAGAAGTCAGAATGTTGATTCCCAGGAAGACCAGCTCCTGAGCTGGTTGTAGGCATGATTTGTCGAAGTTGATGTGGATTCCCAGCTGAACACATAGCTGTAGTAGGAACTGGGTCGAATCGAGGGCCTCTTGGTAAGACGACGCCAGGAGAAGCCAATTGTCTAGATAGCAGAGGAGCCGAATGCCTTGCTTGTGTAACTCTGCTGAAACAGGAGCCATGATTCTGGTGAATACCTGAGGGACTGTGGGCAGGCCAAAGCAGTGCCCTTAACTGTAGCGTATGGCCTTCCCAGCTGAAACAGAGAAACCGATGGCTTAGAGGACATACTGGAACTTGTAAGTAAGCGTCCTTTAGGTCGACCGAGACCAGTCTTGCTGGCAGACAGCTGCTAGCACCGTCTGGACTGTTTCCATCCTGAACTTCGTAGTAATATGATGATTGAGGAAGGAGAGGTCGATAACTGGACGAAATCCCCCCGTCACCTTGGGGACCACAAAAATGTGACTGTTTGGGGAGCTTCTTCCACTGCACCCTTGTCGAGGAGAGTGGTCACTTCTGTCAACAACGCTCTGCCTCGCTCAGAATCTGTGGAGTAGGAGGCCAAGTGCTGAGGAAACTGGGACAATGTGGGAAAGGAGTGAAATGGAATCCTGTACCTGTTGCAGGGGACCTGAAGAACCCAAGTCTCCGCTCCCATACCCTACCAGGCAGTCAGATGCCGAGCGAGGTAACCCCCAATCATCAAAGAAGGTGAAAGAAAGTAATTTCCGAAAAGTCTTGGTCTTAGACTGTCTCATAGCCGAACAACTAGTTTCAAGAACACGGTGAGAATGAGAGCGCTGAGTGGTGAACCATTGGTGAGGGGGACCAGGCTGTGAACGGGAATCAGCCGAGGTGGAAGGTCACGATGTTTTTCCACAAGCAGTGTCCCCTGTTTAGGTTTCTGTTTGATAAGAGCCCTGGCTGGGGCTTCAGTGAATGATACCGAGGCCACCTCGAGGCTGTAACCCTAGCTTGGTCCACCATAGCTCACTGAATACTCAGTACCATTTGTTGAAGCATGGGCTTCTTGCAAACCCTCACTATCCGACATGAAGGTGACAAAGGTACCCATAAGCCAAAACAGGAAGTTCTGTGTGTCCTGGGAGGAGAGGAGGGCTTGTTCCAGACATACCATCTCTCCTTGAGAAATGGAAACGCATGGTTCACCGCATACAGTCAGGTGGGGAAGTAGTTCTGGGTTCACTTTAGCTGGACAATCTCTACCCTCGTCTCTGCTAGTACGGTAGGATCTATAGGATATTTGGCAAATGAGGGCTTGGTGGACTCATTGGCACGGACCAAGGCCTCAGAGGCTTGCGACATCCAAGACACTGATGGGCTGTGACTGCTTCAAAGAAGAAGCGGTGGCTGGATCTTCCCTACGCTGCATGCCCAGGAGAAGTGGGGCAGTCTTGAGAAGCCTGACCACGGGCTTCTGGAAAAGTCCGGTAAACAACGTCCATCATGTCCTTGAAAGTAGAGGAAGGATCCGGCACACTATCGTTTGTGTCTGAGGAATCCTCTTCCCCGTCCCCACCATCACTCCTGTCCTTACTCTGAGATGTGTAGGGACCAGAGACAAAAGGCAAGGGTGGTGGGAAGGCTGTGCTGACATTGCACAGACTCCGAGGCCGTAGAGTTTTGTGCTGGTGACAATGTGCAGCCAAGGGGGGGCACCATGGCGTCCAAACCTTGTGCTGTGGTGTGGACGAAGGAGAGGGGTGACGCAACGTGGCATAGTCCACCCCAACTCCTGTGGACAGAGTGACTGGAGTCGCTTGACACTCCTTGCCGTCACCAGCTTTCCGACCCTCACCCAAGGGTCCAGGACGGGTGAGCGGGATGAACATCCTTGCTACGGCCACATCTGGGTCCTGAGCCAGGGAGAGTGGTGTTAAACCAACCCACATCTTTCCCCCCACCTTGGCTCGGGACCGTTTCGGGAACGGCGGGGCGTCCACAGGTATGGTCCGTTTACCCTACCGAACCCTTGATGGTTCGTGTCCCAGGCTACCTCCCCATACCCTCTTGGCTGGGAGCACTCTACTGTACTCTACTAGGCGCCGCAGATTTTGGGGAGGTTGGTCAAACACTGCCTGAGACAACTAACTAGCTAAAAGGGAAGCCAGGTTACTGAAACATGTAGCCACTTGAGATGAAATCATCTCTGACAACATGGACTGTAGCTGGGAATCATGCGTAAGCAGAGAGGTAAGCTGGCCCTTCAACAGGAGTGTGTGGCCAGCCTGGGAGGCAGAATCCTGTGGGGTGATGGACTTGACCGATGCACAGGCAAACACTCACACCCCAGCTCCATAACAACCTCATTGGAGCCTTCTTGACCTCCACTGGTGTTCCCAGTCGCACTAGCGTTCCCTTGCCATTGTGAACGGGCGTAACGAGAACGGTGCCATGCCAATCTAGATTGATAAGACCTGGTCCCTTCCACATCATCCCAGTCTGCACACTCCTGACACCTCGAAGCAACAGTACAGAAACCACGGCATTTAATACATACAGAGTGGGGGTCATGGGAGATGCTAGGCACGGCTCTGTTGCAATGGTCTGCCGGTTACATGTCTGCTTGGAGGTCCCAGCATGGCTGCCTGGAGGAACAGGTGGTGTAGTCACGGCGATCACAACAATATCAGGCGAATGGATCACGCCGGCAGTAGAGCCATCACTCAGAGACGAGGAAGGAAAAGAAGCAGGAGCCATAGATAACATCAAGAGCACAATTCAATACCGACAGGCGACGAAAGAAGAGTGAGAGACGTGTAGGTATGTTGGCTGTCAGTAGAGAAGTGGGGTACAAGGATGGACAGCGGAGAGAGTAGGCAGGCAGACGCAGCGGCAAGCGCAAGGGGGGTTGATTTTGCTTACTGACTGACTGATGTGTTCATTGCCTATGGTAGAAGGAACAGGTATTATGTGAAATAAAGTAATTTTCATCAATTTTCCAAATGAAAATAGTCCACATTTAAAGTAGCACAGCCTTTCATACATACAAATACAGTGGTACCTCTTGATTCGAACACTTCCCAATCCGAACACATTTGGCGAACAAATTTTGACCTCCAATCCAAATACGGCCTCTCAATTTGAACATGTGGCAGCCGACGCCATCTACCTGCCAGTCGGCCAGTCTCGCTTGCACTTCTCTGCCGTGAAAACCTCTCTCTAATGCTACTCGTGAACGGCTTTCAAGTCACTCTGGCCCCTAGTTGCCTCGGTTACTCCAGCCTCCAACCCTGGTCACTTCCTGCTCACTACCAGTCAATGTGGCCTTCTACTCTGGTCACTGGCAAACTTATTTACTAATGAAGATATATTTAACACTTTAACAACCAGTGAAGAAAGAATAGTTAAATATCATTGTCATTTGCACAAACTACGATAATACAATAATTTGCAGTTTTGTACAATTTCTACTTTTCTTGAAGTAATTCCTGTTGGAAATGATGCTGCGAGAATATATTCTAGTTGATACAAGAGAGAGAAAGAGAGAGGAGGGTGAATGGGGGGGGGGGTGGCTTTCTGGGTCTGTTTGTGTATCAAATGGGAGTGGATAAGGGCGGAGTGAGGGGGAGGGGGGGAATGCTACGCAATCTGTTCCCGTATTTAGTGCATGAGAGGGAGGCGGTGACCTGGGGCAGGCCTGTTTAGTCTTCATCGGGACTCTGGAGTTTCACACCAAAGTAGATAAGTCTTGTGCCTCTTTTTTTTATATTTTTTTATGCAATGCAAATGTGAAGGATATATATGAATTATGATGAGATGAGGGGAAAACAAGGTGCCAATATGTTAAATCATGTTGCCACTCTAGTGGGCCAGGACCAATTTTATTTTTTCCCATTACTTCTTAACAATGGCTATTGCATTTCTAGCTATTGCGGGAATGTTAAGGGACCAATTTCTTGCAATAGCTGGAGTGGAGTGTAGTATTTTTATTTAAAATAAACTGAAACGGATTCAATGTTTTTACATAAATTTCAATGGTAAAAATTGCTTCCTAATTAGAATTTTCGCTATTTGAACAGCCAGAAAGAACGAATTAAGTTTGAATCAAAAGGTACCACTATATATCACACAGCTGTATTGCACGAAACACTTATCACAATCTTATAAACAAAAAATCCCTTTCTACTAAGTTAAAATAAAAGAAACTGAATCACACATTATTATATAACACTGATTAAATCAACTTCCTGAATAGGCATAAACTTTTTACCAATCACTCACTTGTCAATTACTGCATATCACTGATCCTGTGACAAGTGATAAAAAAATTATCTTAACTTGAAATAGTGTTGTCATGCAATACAGTAAGGGTATGCTGTGTATGTATCCATCTAAAAAGAAACCCAGTATTTTACAAAATATTAAAGCCTAAAGCTATATGTTAAATGATGACAGATCCACACAAAACATACCAGTGTATTCATAAAGAATCTTATCCTAAGCTGAGGAAATTCTAGGTATAAAAATTTTACATACACTTGCATTTGATAGTGAAATCTTTCCACTATAGAACTGTACATGGGTCCATAAAACTAAGTCTTTCACTTTCTCTTGCAGCACAAAACACACAAGCAGGGCAAGAAGTCTATGAGCCACAGCTGAGGCAAGCCTCCTTGTTTTCCAGGGAACACACCATGTCTGCCATGTTCTGCATTTCATTAGAAGAAACACCATTGCTTCCATTTTCACTGGATTCACCGTTGGTTCCATCCTTGTGAGCATTGCCCATGACTGTCTTGTTCATTTTGGTCTTGTCAACGGTGAACTGAATGGCGTTGGCTGCTGGCTTGGTGCGCAGGTAATACATGCCAGTCTTAAGGCCCTGCAAGAGTAATGTTATTCATAACATAACCAGATAAATTTCACATAAAAAAAAACTAGGAATCTTGTCACTTGATGTTAATCTAAGTGACCGGCATCTAATGCCAATTAGGCTAACAAACTTTGGCATTGGTAAATACTTTGTTAAGCTAGCCAATCACAGTCTTCACATCTAATTTCATATAAAATCAATACTATAGTAGTGACAAGATGGTAATGAGAATTATCAACCACGCTTATTTTATGGCTCCTAAGTGTCCAGTGAGGCTCCAGCAATAAATCTCATCATGAATAGGAAGTAATGAATATTCCTGTCATTTGGAACTCAGTTTTATCTGGAATTATGCACATTAAGTTATGTATGTGTGTGTATATGTGTGTGTGTATTGCAGGCACATGTGATGTGTAACTGCTGTTGTTTAGGTTGCATAAAGGAACTCATGTGAAACATCTGTTGGCCACTTAACGAAATATTGCATACAAGTGAAAAGAAGCGTATCCAAATTATATATTTGGGGGGTATTTCGGACCCTGCGTAAATTCGAAAACACGTAAAACGAACCAGCATAAAACGAGGTGCATTTGCATTTGAGTGAGGTAGTGTGTACTGCTCTCGTCGATTTTTCATTGCAAGGAAAATGACAAAATGACTGGAGCAGAGGTACTGCGTCAAATTTTGCCAGAAACTGGGCGGAAAACATTCATAAGGTTCAGATGGCTTTTGGTGATGATGCCATGGGCATCACACAGATAAAGATGTGGTACAACCAGCATGTCCTGTGAGACTTTAACTAACATGAAGTTGCTTTTGCTCCGCCGTCAGCAGCCTTGGCACAAATTTCGCCGCCACTCTCTTCATGGCCGAATCTTTGGTCACAATGGAATATACTGAAAAAGTGCTGATGTCCACCTCTTCCGCAATTTCTCTGACAGTCACATGACGGTCCTGCATCACCACAGCGTTCACTTTGGCAATGACCTGGTCATTTTGCCATGTTGATAGACGACTGAAGCATGGCTTGCTCTCCACTGTTGTCCAGCCGTCTTTAAACTGGTTGTACCACTCCTTAATCTGATTGTG
Organism: Callinectes sapidus; assembly: GCA_020233015.1. Classification (NCBI taxonomy): domain Eukaryota; kingdom Metazoa; phylum Arthropoda; class Malacostraca; order Decapoda; family Portunidae; genus Callinectes; species Callinectes sapidus. The sequence goes on along the minus strand of CM035199.1, from coordinate 10,891,351 downwards.
TAATGCACATAGCATTGTCACCGAAAGCCATCTGAATCTTCCGAATGGTTTCTGCCTGGCTGTCGCCCAGTTTCTGGCAAAATTTGATGCAGTACTGCTGCTCCAGTAGTTCCGTTATTTTCCTTGCAATGAAAAACCAACGAGAGCACTGCACACTACCTGCATGCCACCAACTGATGCTATCAGGCGGAAAAAAATTCACACGTGTGCACGAATGTGGTGGTGCAAAGGAACTTGCATAAGACATTTGTTAGCCATTCAATGAAATAGCACTTATAAGTGAAAAAAAAAGTAAATCGTATTTCTTTTCTTATTTTAGACCTTGTGTAAATTCAAAAGCATGTAAAACATGCATAAAAAAGGAGGTATCTGTACATCATAAATATGATGGTGGCTGAATGAATGGTTTCTCTGTAGAAAGAATGGTTGAAAATAAAAAGCAATGCCCGTGTGCTGGACTTGCAAAAGTAAGAGCACTGAGATCATTACTTTTCCGTTGAATAAGATTGTTATGATAACAGACAGACATCCCTATGTGTGAGGCATTTGTCTATTAGAGGTATTACTTAGGTTGATAAGTATCTATGTACAAAGCATATGAACATGTAAAAGACTAATATATTTCACCACACTGTAGATTAGTAAAGTGTTCTCAAATATTTGCATAATTTTGTTTCTTCTGATTGTCTCATACCTGTAATAACCAACAACAAAACTATTACATACCAATTTCCAAGCATGGAAGTGCATAGATGTCAGCTTTCCATAATTAGGCTGAGCGATGTGAATGTTGAGGGACTGACTCTGGTCAATGAACGCTCCACGATCTGCTGCCATTTGAAGAACAATTTTCTGGGAGATCTCCCACACAGTCTTGTATAATGCCTTCAAGTCATCAGGGATGGCATCAATGTTCTGAAACAGTACAAAAATTTAATATCCTATCCTCATCTCTCATGCCAAACTACACCTGCAAGTTCAGACAATAGTGTAGCTAGGATTTAATGCCAGATTTTTTAACAATGCATGATATGAGGTAGTGTTTTGCTTAAAATAAAGACTCCTTGATAATCACAAATATATTAAAAAACATTCAATATTAATTTCTCAAGTCATTTTTGCATCACTTTACTTTAGAATAATGTTGTATGAGATACTAAGTAGCAAAAACAGCCCAGTAAACCAGGTAGATATATGTTCTCAGCCAAATTAAATAACCAAATAGATTTTCTCCTAAACAATTGTTTTAATTGACAATTTTGAAAATTACTATCTTAACCTTACATTTTTTATTTTTGTGTTAAGACTTTATCCATCCTGATACCGAATACTTCCATATTTTTTATGTAACCAGTACAAGCAGACTACAAACCCACCTGGATGGAGCCATTGTGAGCCACTAACATATTTCTCATGTCATCGTCCCAAAGGCCTCGCTCTGTCAGATCTCGTAAGAGATGATGATTCACAATCTGGCAAAAAGTAGCTCAATATTATTCAAAATACCAAAAATGTGACCAAGGCAGCTATAACAAAATTATCAATCAGTTTCAGAGCTTAGTTATTAGAAAATATGGGAAAGTTAATGGAGGATCATGTGGTTGGGTCACTCTAAAGTGGCTGTGGGTTTTGCAAGGATTCACCCACCACTGCCACCTCTCCATAGATTATTTCCAAACCTTTATCCAGTTCCACTCTACCTCTTAACCCTCAACATACTTATGTAGATCAGTCGCCTTATATTTAACATCAAAGATTAGTGATTCTTAACCTGGGGGATGCAACCCAACCCATCAGTTATTTCCAAGGGCATGCAAGCCACCCTTGGGAAAAACAGCAACTTCCTATTATATTTGACATTCTCTTAACAAAAGCATGGTCATAGGGCTGAGTGGTATGACCTAAAGTTCATATCATGGTATAAATCAAATGCCTTCATGGTAACGATATATATCATGGTATAAATGCAAGTGTAAAAATTGCAATGTAGAGTTTCTGGATGGATTTTGTAGTTCCTTGGCAAAGCTAACGGAATAAAAACAAATACAAAATTGACAAAAAAAACAAAGGAAGGGCATGGAGGGAAGGACAAATTCATAGAGATGTAATAGTAAAAAGATTAAGAACTGTCATAGATGGCAGACTAGCCCACACCCTATTCTTTAACTAATTTATACACTAGTTCACCATTATCCAGTCTGGTTAACAACTTGATTTTCTGGGTTAGAGTAAGGTTAACGTGGATGCACTTTAAAGGCCCAATTGTAAAACATAAGACAACACTTCTCATTAACACAGTCCTACACAAAACAGCCCAATAAAACTCCTAATCCACGGAAAACAAGAATTTCCTGCCCACTTTGTTCAAAAACTGTGCAATTGGGCAGAAAGGACCTTGCAACTCAAATAGGGACTCTGAGATTTGTGGCAATGGAGAAGGGGAGTGCAGTGTTGCCAGATTGTATTGTTACCATGCGATCATCTTCCCCTGAAATATTTTTTTCATTTTCATGTTTTTTAATAATTCATCAATTATCTATTCAGGCCAAACATTTATGGATTGTTTAGCATTCCAGAGTGTCGGCCTCCAGATTAATGGGCTTTCACTATACAATATTGGTATTGGAAGGTAAGGCATAGAAAGAAAGCAAGACTGTAGAAGATACATGTCATACTGATCATGGTACTGCTAGATCATGGATAGAACAACAAGGGTCACTAGAAGGTAAGGCAGAAAGATGAAGGCATGCAGCAATGAAGCACCACCACACTAACCTGGAACTCTCCAGAGAGGACACGCCTGCTGTAAATGTTGGAGGTGTATGCCTCAATGGATTCATTGTTGCCGAGGATCTGGGCAGTGGAAGCTGTGGGCATGGGTGCCAGCAGTAAAGAGTTGCGCACACCATACTTAGCAACCTTCTCCTTCAGGGCAGCCCAGTCATGTAGATCTGTTGGAGTCACGTTCCACATGTCGTACTGGAAGATCTGACATGAGGAGAGCAAACTGTCAGTGGTGTGTAAGGAGCAGAAAATTCCCGGATGTTGCTGACTTGCAAGGTTGATAAATTTCCTTTCTTTATTAAAATAAAAGAAAATATCAAAGCATCTTTTCAGTACTGTTACATGACCTGTAGAGGTGCTATTCAGTTTGTGCCTTCAAACAAGAAGTACAATTTCAGTGCTATTAAGCCAACTAGATAACAACAAACTGACTTCCTAAGTTTATGAACTAATACTTCCCACATTCAACATATTTTCCTTGTCATCTGTTTCCCTCACTACTCACCCCTTTGCTGACAGGAGAGCCTTCATATGTCTCATATGGTCCCTCTTCCTTGGCCAGTTCACAACTTGCCTCCATTGCTCCATAGTAGATTGTCTCAAAAATCTGTTTGTTCAGGAGCTGAGCCTTTGGAGAATCAAATGGATATCTGTTGGAAAAAATTGCCCATAAAATTTGTTTACTGAAGTTTGCTACCAGGCAGGAAAACAAAATACATTGCTAACTAAAAATGTTGAATGAAGTACTTGTGATATCTGTACTGAATATAACCCAACAGGACCACAACATACATGAAGTCACTTAACACTCAAGAACAAACACACATACAAGATCACTTAACACTACCAGCAAACACAATGACAGCCAACATTGAACACATACAAGATCACCTAAATACTATCCACAAATACAAATGTAGGAAATGTTTTTTCAGTAAGTAACAAGGAAGAGGTAACACATCCATCAACTAGTACAATTAACAAACACAAGACTAGCCTGTATTAACACAAACATAAACAATGGACACTCAGTAAAAAGGAGCAGGAGACAGTACTATCAGCAAACACAAATGTAAGCAACGGTCTCTTAGTAGCAATGAGCAGGTTATCCCTCATACACAAGCATACAGATCCACACACACCTCATGAGGATGAAGGCATCAGCCAGGCCCTGCACTCCAATACCAATGGGCCTGTGTCTCATGTTGGAGCGCCTTGCCTCCACCAAGGGGTAGTAGTTCACATCAATGATCTTGTTCAGGTTCCTTGTCACCACCTGTAGACCACTCAGGATTAATTGTAGGTTTGGGAGTTGGGGAATCAGTGTGTGTGTGTGTGTGTGTGTATATGCATGTACATCAATATCTATGTGCTAACCTTTGTCACTTCCTTCAGCTTCTGGAAGTTGTATGTCTTGTCAGGGTTGACGTACATATTCAGGGCAATGGAGGCCAAGTTACACACTGCAATCTGAAAGAGAACATTAGGTTGAATTAAAAATCAGCAATGTTCCTCGAGTTTAGTAGTTCTTATCACCACTATTGACAACACAAGGGGGAAGGGAAATAACAAAAACACACACACACACACACACACACACACACACACAAAAAAAAAAAAAAAAAAAAAAAAAAAAAAAAAAAAAAAAAGAGTCGCCATGAAACAAGGAACATTAAGTCTAAACCTTATACCCTGTGACAAACATGCACGAGCAATTTCAGCTGACCGACCCATCTCACCCGTCTCACTACAACTCTCATTGCTTGCTGTAAGAGTGGGAGAATCATCATTTATTGCTTTATTGACAGCTAAGTCATCTAAGTGAATTTCTTCATCACTGGTATCGGTGTAGACATCAAAATAAGTTCAAACACAGCGAGTGTAATCACCACCTCTTTGACCCACTCTATCATGCCAAAACCATGCTTACTTATCTAAGCCAATAACAAGATAAAAATAACAGTTCTCAGTATTGTCATGCATCATAATATATTTCTGAACTACTCACTTACCCATAGAAATACATGTCTATCCTCTATCTCACCTAGAAATTGATGAAAAAAAGATAAAATACTGCACAAAACCTTGCTCTGAACCCCTCTCATGCACTCCTAAACACTTACACTTACCCTTATAAAAAGCTGATACATGATTGGCTAAGTGTCCACCATCTAGAAAACGATGGGCCAATGACAGGCCTTGATACATGAGAGATAGCCTCAAATGTAAACAAATTCTATGTTATAAAAGAGTGCAATATTTGAGAAGAGCCATGATCGTGTCTGACGGGCTCAAATGTAAAAGCCACGACAGTTCCTATGTCCTATAACGGTTAAGCTTGAAAAGGAGATAGGAAGAAATTTGTCCTGAAATTGAGTGGTGGATGAATGGAATGGTCTTAAGTTAGTGCTAAGTCATTAGGGAGATTCAAAAGATGAAAGATTCTTAGACCGGCATGAAAGATGGAAATGGGTAGGTGTACATTTCATACAGGGACTGCCATATAGAGGCCTGAAGGTTTCTTGCAGCTTCTCTTATTTTTTATATTCTTAATTACTTTCAATACACAAAGAACATACAGCAACATCCAAGTTTTATTGAACCTGAATCTATGCAAGTTTCAAGCTCCCACTAACTATATAAGCCACTGAAACCAAGTGTTTACTGACCATATGTACAGTGTTGAGCACTTGAGCAAACTAGAAGTGTTGCTGTGTGTTGAATGTATGGACAAAAATGATGATGTCACAACACAAAACAAAGCCTCACCTCATCAGGAGAAGAGTACTCCACAATCTCTGTGCAAAGGTTGGAGCACTTGATGGTTCCCAGGTTCTGCTGGTTACTCTTACGGTTGCAGGAATCCTTGTACAACATGAAAGGAGTGCCGGTCTCCACCTGAGCAAAAATTGGTTACAAATAGCATAATAATAAACATTTCATTCTATTCCTGTTACATGCACATGTACCACAAATCAAATTAACTTTCCACATTTAACAATACTATAAGGCAAACTAAGAGGAAAGTTGAAGTAATTAGGACAGTTGACACAGAATTCTGAACTAATAAAATTTTGCTTAAAGATATTTCACAAGTCCATGAAAAGGAACTGCTGTCTGAGGAGGAACAGGAGGCAGCAGATGTCTGCCAAAACAATAATTATTCCCAGTGAGATATGAAGCACTGGATCATGTGATACTGTAAACTTGTCACTACTTCAGCTGTGATTTCACTAAATGTTTCTGTGTCTTACCTTCCTTCTAGACAACTGTTGTCTTCACACAAAATTACATGAACATTATCAAAAAAAAACACACACACACACACCTATCATTCAAAAATTCAAAATCACCACGGTGACACCTTGGAGTACACATATGGGGAACGGAACACAAACCTCCCCAGGTCAAGACTATAATACAATTGTCTTGACAACTCCCTAACTTCTGCATTATTTATGGTCTTACATCTAATCTTCAATCTCTACTCTACTAAACCTCACATTGTTTTCTTTAATGAAAAGTGTGAGGCAATTGACAGTAGCATTTTCTCCGTTCTCTCCTACTTTCTCCATCCTCATTTTCAATCCAAAACTGGATAATTACAATCTTGAATCTTCTTGTTTTCTACCATCTAGCTACAACTATAGTCAATCTCAAATTTTTTCTGTACTGTCTACATCTCACTTAAGTCTCCAGGCTGTAAGAAATTCTTTGATTACATAACTTTCAAATTGGAGCACATCAATTCCCTTCTCGTTCATGGAAATCTCCATTCTTGGAAACTTCAGTGCTACCATCACCTTTGGTTTTCCTCTCCCTTCACTGATCCTACTGGTGAATTAGCCTTTACCTTTGCTACCCTCCATGACCTAGAGCAACATAATACTCCTATTCCTGACCATCTTGGAGAGATGCTCAACATTCTTGATTCTTTTCCTAACCTCCAATCCTACTTGTACATATTGTTGCCCTATCTTCTCCGTTGGGCTGCTCTGATCACAATATCCTACATGTATCTGTATTTTGTTCTACCACTCCAATATCTCCTTAACACTTAAAGGACGGACATAGTTTTTCTGTACATATAGCTGTGGGGTGGGCATATTTGAAAATAAAAAAAAAATCCCATAGTATTTTAATCTTGCTAAAATATAGTTTCATGCCTCTGCCATTTTCCTTTAGTTAGGGGGACCTGAGGAGGTACTGTGCTGATTTTTCTTGGAATGAGTACTGCTTCTGGTACCTCAGTGGGTGTCTCCCCCCCCCCCAGACTGGTGCATATAAAAAAGCACCTATGAAGTTGAAGATCATCAAAACATAACACAATCATACATTACCTGACATTTCTTTGATCAAAATAATGACACCACAATGAACTCAGGTTCATAGTAAACACTAACCTGTGATTCAATGATGGCGTACCACAGAGCCTGGGCCTTCACCTTCTTCCTTGCCCGGCCTTCCTTCTCATAACGGATGTATAGCTCCTCAAATTCCTCACCTGACACAAAATTATATTAAGGTTAGGCACAAAACTTGAATACTTCATAACCATTAAATTTTATCTATGTTTCCTACTTCACTCCTAAAATGTCACTAAACTAATTAAAAAGATAAACATCTCACTAATCTACTCTATCACTGGTATATCATTATTAACTTCTAGTACAAAAACCAGATATGAGCTGCACCACAACTTCCTCTAAAACAATCCTGATTTAAGTAGGCACCATAAAAAAACTTGGACATTCTCATTCTTACCCCAGACATCATGGAGGCCTGGACAGTCAGCAGGACACATCAGACTCCACTCCTCATTGGCCTCTACTCTGCGCATGAAGACGTCTGGGATCCATAAGGCATAAAATAGATCCCTGGCTCTCGTCTCCTCCTGCAACAACACAACACTCTCATCACTCACTCATCCCAATACTGGAACATTTAAAAAAGACCAACACTTGGACCAGCTTAGGGATTGGCATTTAAGTAGGTCTTTTTGTTTAACTGTTTTTGTTGCCAGTGGTCTGAACTCCCATCCTAAAAGAAGAAAAGCTGGATATCCGAGTTTGGCAGTTAGCACATTAGTATACCTACAGGGAAGTTGTGATGTTACAAGTAAGTAGTAAGGAGTGTTAGGAGAAGTATACTGTGAGGTTTCCAGCCAAAGTGGTGTGTATTTGTGAATGAAAATTGCAGTAATTCTTACATATTGATTGAAGATGAAAAATTGTAATTATCATTGGGAAAGGAAGCTACGCATGTTAAGCAATTGTCATTTTGCCAGACTTATAAATTCTGTTTATGTATTAACCTTATTCATTAAGTAAACAAAGAAAATCTGCTTCAATATCTATACCCAATAGCCAGAGAATTGTGAAACAGTAGGATCACGACAGACTGTTTCTCCCCAAGCAGCTCTACAAAACCCACCTTGCCTGTATTCTTGCGCAGTTCCAGGAAGTCAAAGACATCAGCGTGCCATGGCTCCAGGTAGATGGCAAATGCTCCAGGCCTCTTGTTGCCACCCTGGTCCACATAGCGAGCTGTCACACAAACACAAAATATAACACCCCAAACACTTCTACATATCACAAACTATGGCTCATTGCTTTCTTCAATACTCTAAATTTCCCTCAATATTTTTTTCTATCATAATTTTTGCATGTTTGGTTGACAGCAATAACCAAAAAAATACAAATTATATGGTTGATTGTTTCCTTCAATACTCTCAATTTCCCTTAGATATATTCATTTGCATGTTTGGGTTGGAGCAATAATATATAAAAGCACACACAGGAAGCGTCATTAATAAAGGTGAGTCTGCAAAATAAGGCTCACCAAGCAAGTGTTACCAACAATGCCTTCAAATGCTGAAAGTTTCAAATCATTCTACACAAAAACTGCTTCCACTACCTTTTAAAAGATTATAAAAAATAATAAGTGAAAAATTAAATAAAAATATAATGAAAGCACTCAAAAAATGAAAATAGGTTATATGTTAGAATTGCATTTACGTTTCTTACCAGTCGTAATGACATCCACTTTCTGAGGCATGGAATAAAATGAAGATGGCATTAATACAATTCACAGTAGAACTTCAAACAAATGGTCAATAATTATTTGTGCCTCTCACTGCAACATTCTTAGATGTGCTGAACCTGTCAACACATGCACTTGTGATTAGAATATCAACAAAAATTACACAGATGATAGGTACTCAATAAATCTGCAGAGACCAATCTGGACCATGCTGCAGCTCTGCACAACCAACACCACACAGGGAACATAAGATAATGAGGCCAATATGAGACAGCCCCAGCATGAAACTTGCCCTCATCTATGAACCAATCTCCCCAACAGTTCAGCACTAACAACTTTATGCCGAGTCTGCACCACTGTCATAGGTGTGGCACTAGCTAGTCACCTGTGTTGTTGTAGACACGCAGCATTGGCACCAGGCCGTTGGAGGTGCCGTTGGTGCCGCTGATGTAGCTGCCACTTGCCCGGATGCAGTGAACATTGACCCCAATGCCACCAGCAGACTTGGAGATGAGGGCACACTGCTTCAGAGTGTCATAGATGCCCTCTATGCTATCCTCCTTCATGGTGAGCAGGAAGCAGCTGCAGGGAAGGGAAACCACTGTATTGCCCACTACTAGTAAACTACACCAGTCCCTAGATTTATGAATGAAAAAAAAAAGTTTGTAAATCAGAAATTCATAGAGCCATTTTTTCCCCACACACTTCCATTATATATTGGTGGGATATGTCCATTCAACCAAAAATTATGTCCATGTTTGTATCTTAGAAAATTTTATAAACAGAGTGTTCTTAAATCAAGGTCAAGGTTAATAATAAGATTATGTAAATTCAAACATAAGAACATAAGAAAATGAGGAAAGCAGCCTCTTGCAGCTTCTCTCATTTCCTAAAGTTCTTAATTTTACATAACACTCTTATTAAACTCCTAAGGCATCAAGAGCGCCCCTTTCCACCAAAGATGCTAAGGTGCGAGCGAGGTATACACAAGTGTATGAAGTTTTGTTTGGGCCTTGTATACAGAGATAAGATGGATTATCACCATTATAGGTTGAGTTAATAATCTTTAAGGGAGCTTTTACAATTCTCTGGTAAACTCTGGAATTCCTGTCTGCTTCTGTATTTCCATCTACATTTGAACTCATTGAAGAGAGGTTTCTAAGACATTTATCCCATTCTCTGACTCTCATGACCCTGCCCGGGGAGTGGCATCTCAGTGGGCCTTGTCAATTGTTTTTTGTTGCTCTTGGCCAGCTTTCCCTTCCTACGAAAATATATAGATGCATAAAATAAAAAATAAAAAAATTAAAAAATAAATACACAAAACAAAATAAAATGAATAATAAAAGAATGACCAAATGAGCCCACCTCAATGATATTCTTGGGTATCTTAAAGAGTGAGAGCAGCGCACCTGGACAGTTGTGGGCGACAGGTGGCAGCATTGAAGAGTGTTGGTGAGGCATGAGTGAACCACTTCCCAGACAGCAGCTCGTAAGTCTCAATGGCCGCATCAATGTCCTCCCCGTGGATGCCGACCGCCACCCTCATCAACATGTGCTGCGGCCGCTCCACCACCTTGCCGTTGATCCTCAGGAGGTACGACCGCTCCAGTGTCTGCAACATTTGAACATCAGTAAACATTTGACTGACCTTGCACTCCCACAGGCTATGCTATGTATCGATTACTTCCTATGACTTGACTTTATTCAACGGGCAGGTTTCAAGACATTTGTCCCTGTCTTTTGGCTAACTCTTTAGAACTTTAAGAGGACTGGCAAATTAGTAGTCTTTTTATTTTCATTGTTTTTTCCCCCTTGGCCAGCTTTCCCCTCTTACATAAAAAACTACTACTAATACTGCTATTCACATCTAAATGCCACCAAACAAGATTGAGATTCTAAGTGTGTAACTTTTTTCTGAGAGGAATTTCTAATCTTCAGCTTCATCATAACCTCCTAAATTGGTGTTGGACTTTAGCCATTATCTCATCAGCAATAAATTTGAAACTGCTGATGAGATGATGGCTAAGTACAAGACCAATCTAGGGAGGTTAAGATGGATTATAGGACTAGAAATTTGTCCAAGAAAAAGTTGCATACTAAGAATCTTAATAGTGGCCCAGACCCCTACAAGATAAGATAAGATAACATTCAGATTACCATTGTCATCCCTCAGTAACTATAAAATCACCTCCAACCTACACAAATTTGAACTCATTACTATTTGGTATACTTCCCCTCTAAACACAAACCACTCTTGGGCTATTTTCTACATTTATCATCAAAAGAATACACCAGAAATTCAAATCTCTTTTCCAGTGAGTGTGTGTAAGGATCTTGTATGGTGTGCCTTTAGTGATGGGAATTATTGACTGAGGTTAATTCTATTGATGCGAGTCAATCAATAAAGGACACATGAACGGTATTATTCACTCTATACATTCCAAGACATCACCCTGAACCCAATACCTATCTCAATGGTATTATTCCCTCTACACATTCCAATACATACCTTGAACCCAAAATAGTTGTACGAGAAATCTCGGTCATAGACAATGGCTGAGTTGAGCTTGTTGGCATGCTTCATGATGATGGCATGGTGTGTTTCGCTGATCATTGGCATGCTCTTACCAGTCTTCTCACACGTTATATTGCGCAAGTTGTCCATCACGTCTGAAAACACCCACTGGTTACAGATCATAGTTCTTAACCACCTGCCATACAGGGACTGTATTAACAGAGATTCTTAAGTATGTAACTTTTTCTTAGACGAATTTCTAGACTTAGAATCCATCTTAACCACCAGAAATTGGTATGGTACTTCAGCCATTATCTCATCAGCAGAAAATTTGAAGGTATTGATGAGATAATGGATAAAGTACACCACCAACTTTGGGGGGGCTACAATGGACTTTAAAACTAGAAATTCATCTAAAAATCTCTGTTAATTTGGGTCCAGCATCCCAAACTTAGGTAAGATCATTTAGGATATTACATTGAACTACATAAATTCTCAAATCTTCCATACAAACATCTACAACTGCCATCATTCAGGACTTGTTTGACCATTTTTGGCGAATTACTGATCCTTTCACTGCTATAGCTCCTTCTAGGTAAATCAGACAACATCAAAGTCATCACTCCACCACTCCCTCATCATTACTTTTATCTGAAGAATGCAACATCTTAACAAAATAGTCAAGACAAAGTTTTCAATATAATCTTCAAGGACTTCACAGCAAAAGAATAACCAAGGAGTTGAAACTGGTCAGTCCTCAGTAAAATCAAGGCTTAGTCAAATGGAACAGCATCACATTACCATCATCAGTAAGTGTCGCCAGTCACCACTTAGAGCACTTACCACTGAACAACTTCTTGGTCTCCTTGTGCAGGTTGGAGATGGCAATCCTAGCAGCCAGCACAGCGTAATCAGGGTGGCGGGTGGTCATGGTGGCTGCTGTCTCAGCTGCCAGGTTGTCCAGCTCTACAGTTTTCACACCGCAGTAAATGCCATTGATTACTTTGAGGGTGATGGAAGCCTGTGGCAAGGAGGGAGAGCATGTAGTGGTGGTAGAAGTGGTAAGGGAATATTATCTTATAGATATATATTATAATAATTGCTATAGCCAAACCCACGATAGCAGAGGGAAGAGTGTACTCACAATGCTATTTGACAAGAATTTACACGGTTAATGCCCATATTTAGAAAAGCATTCCCCTCTCACTACAACAATTTTCCAAGGCCACACAAACAACTAGCTGGGTTTTCAAGACAATTTCTCCTTTTGATAAACTAATAATCTTGCCTATCCATCACCAGAACCATGAATATACCCTTAAAAACACGAGTATCTTCAAGTACAGCCTTTGGAAAGCAGTGATGGTGAAGGAGCAGTGTTTCAGAATACAGGCTAAGAGTGTGAATTTCAGTATGAGTGATGGCTTGTTTGGGTGACACAGGTGCATGTCAGTACAGAGCTACAACTGAACATTGCTGACAGTTTGTGCATTTAGCAGAATAAAAGAGTGTGGTGTGTCCTAAGGCTGGCCGTGCTTCCCTCCACTCACCGGGTCGATGAAATCCATGTTGAGACCGTAGCACAGCTTCTGCACTCGGGATGTCACCTTGTCAAACATGACAGGTTCCTTACGTCCGTCTGAAATCCAACATAAGTTTGTTGAGGTATTTGGTTCATTCTAAGCTGAGCAAAACATTGTGGCAAATCTTTACTTTCTTGCACACCTCAAGTTGGGAGATAGAAAATTTTTCTTGATAGATTTTGGTGTTTTGAATTAATCTGCAAAGAAACTAGCCTTTTCATTTTTCAGGAACAGAGCCTACATACAAATCCCACATCTCTACTTATTTTTTTCCAGGTAAGATAGAGGTATATAGATGTTGCTTCTTACTACCAAAAATAAATAGGAAGCACCAGTATTGCTGCTGCTTTTGATATTATCATGCTCCGACCTTGATTTTACTGATACCATCCAAATGTACCTACAAAGTGAACCTGATCTAACCTACTTCACTGGAAACTGACAATGTAATGTGTCGCTGTGAGGACAGGATGAATAACATTTTTCAAAATCATTAGTGGTGGTGTAATACATTTTTGAAGCATCTACATGGGGTTGAAAACACAATGAAATATGAAGCCCCAACTGATGAAAGAAACACAAGAATTGCCACTGTTCCACATGCAATAAAGTAAAACAATACCTAAACTTATCCTAGTCTGACATTATCTACTCCCAAAATAATTACAGATGCTATCTTTTTTCTATCCCAATTCTTACAAGCAGATTGCTATCAAAGGCCAAAGAAAGCTAGGCTTCCTTTACGACTAGACTGTTAACTCTGCTAACTTGTCCTAACCTAACCTATTACAGTGGCTAGTGTTCATATCAATCCTCACAAATTTTTCTCTCCCATACAGGTTACTTGAAGCCACCAAAACTAGGCTTTCTGATAAGTAGTCCTAAACTTTTTATATACAATGTGAACTTTTCAGGAGAATTTATGAAGTAAAGGAGACCACCTAATGGAGACCCATCTAAAAGCCCACCCATTTGGGAATCATTACCCCAAGTGGATGCCCGATCTCACCTCAAAACATGGCCAGTTTTCAAACCCATGTGCTTGGGGATCTCTTGGCCCCCAGAGTGCAAGTGGTTTCACTGTACAACAACAGTGGCTGGTGTTCATGCCAATTCTAAAAACTTTTCTCTCCTACAAGGCCACAGAGACTAGACCTTATGGGCACTGGCAACCTATCTTAACCTAACATTGGCCATCCTAATAATGATTGTAGCTGATATTCATACGACTTGAAGGCTTTGTTGCTCCCTATAATTAATTTCTACAGTGCTATGAAAGCTAACACAGGATAAAGCAGTAGTAGTAGTAGAGTCAAGCCTTTGTTCTCCAAGGTGAGCTATTAACAAAGGCCACAGAGGAGATAAGCTGATCTTTCACACATCTTTAACCTTGTGATAAAACAATACTTATCCAACACTCCCTAGAATAAATAAGCAAACAAATGAGCATCCTTGAAGGAATGAAATAAGTGAAAAAAAAAAAAAAAAAAACAATGCCTGGAAAAGATCAGTGGGGGAAATTGCAACATGGGAACATAATACTTGAGAACACCATGACAAGGAAAGTTAGGAAATGCAGGGCAGGGGAGGAATGTAAGGAATGTACCATGATTAAGAAGAAAGGGACCAGACTAAGGCATGAAGGGAAGTAATAGGAGTAAGGACATGGGATAAAGAAAAGGAATGAATGGAAGGGGCCAGCTTGGGGCATGAAGGAATAGACCAGTAATAAGGGCATGGAAAGAAGGAATAAACAAACCAAAAGTGAGGGCATGGAAGAAAGAAAAAAGAAAGGGGGCCCAGCTTGGGGCATGGAGGAAAAAAGAGAGGAAGGGGCCAACTTAGGGCATGAGGAAAAAGAAAGAAAGGAAGGAACCAGCTTGGGGCAAGAAGAATAAAGAACAAAAAGGAAGGGGCTAGCTTGGGGCATGAAGGAAAAAGGAGAGGATGGGGCCAGCTTAGGGCACGAAGGAAAGAGAAAGGAAGGAGTCAGCTTGGGGCATGAAGGAATATACTAATAATAAAGGCATGAAGGGAAGGAATGAAACAGATTAAGGACATAACGAGAAAGTGGCATACCCCTTCCTTCCCCCCGAGGTCATCGTAACGGTCGTAATAAGTCGTTATAAACCAAATTATTTTCAAACCATTGATCACATCATAGCTTCCGCTTATCTACCATGCATGTGGACTTCAGTAACTACACAAAGCAGTCTATCAATAACTTTAGAGCCAAGATACACAATAACATGTTCAGTCTAACGAGAACAAACAGTTGACTAGTTATGGCGTTAGGTATACAAATATTCAGATCTCCACGTACCTCTCTTCAGGACGTACATCTTGGACCACATCTTCACCTCCTTGACCATGGTGAACAAGTGGAGAGGGTAGCGGTGAAGCAAGGTGGAAGCAGCAGCGTAGGTGGAGCAATGCGTCGGGTGGGGTTTGCGCGGGAATGGCTTGGCGGTGAATTGCGCGCCAACCTTTCTTACGGCCCAATCCTGGCTCAAGCTTAAAATGTCGACATTGAGAAGAGTAATTTGTTATGTAAAATAGTTCATTTTAATAATTCAAGCATTTTACGGAATCTTCGTTTAGCGTTTTCATCTTTCTATGTGATTCAAGCTATAAAAAATATAATATTACTCAAAATCATAGTTTGGAGTAGAAAATATGCCATTGACAAATTAATTAATAAATAGCTCACAATATAAATGATGGTTCATTAGATCCTACAATCTCCAAAATAAATTGTATCTATCTACCATATGATATGTATAACAGTTCATCATGATCATATGATAATTTTATAGGTCTGTGGTATTAGGTTTAAATTATTCATCTTTTAGGAGGTTGAATGATGTTCAACCCATCTGATCTACCTCCATTTTCTAAAGCACAATGTGTACAAAGTGAAAAGTAAAATGATAATAGGAACCTATCGTAGATCACGTCAATGACTGATAACGAAAGCAATGGACCGGAGAAAACAAAGACAATACAAAATTGGCGGGGAAGGGAGAGCTGGCGGAAACAAAACTATTGTTGTAATGGGTAGTTTATATGATTATTACCTTATTACCTAAACACCACTGCATGATTTTCATATCTGCTCTCTCTCTCTCTCTCTCTGAACAAGGAAAAAAATGCAGACCAAAAACGTCAGTGATGATTTGTCAATGAGAGAGAGAGAGAGAGAGAGAGAGAGAGAGAGAGAGAGAGAGAGAGAGGTGGCTTTATTGTTGCAAAAGTAGACAACAAAGGAGTAGGTCGGAGCATGCCGGCCTCCCCCTAAACATGGAACAAACATATGCAAGGGTCAGGTACTGGAGGAAAATGACATTGTACTTTGAGCAATGATCAAGGATATATGCAAACACACAGTTGAAGGAAAATCCGACTTAAATACACATAGGGAAAAGGCTGGCTAGGTGACCAGCAGGTGACCGCGACAATGAATTACACAGCGTAGTGTAGTGGTTAGCACGTTCGGCTCACAACCGAGAGAGTCCGGGTTCGAATCCAGGGCGCGGCGAGGCAAATGAGCAAGCCTCTTAATGTGTATCTAGCCCCTGTTCACCTAGCAGCAAGTAGGTACGGGATGTAACTCGAGGGGTTGGGGTCTCGCTGTCCCGCCGGTGTGTAGTGTGTGATGTGGTTTCAGCCCTTCCCGAAGATCGGTCTATGAACTCTGAGTTCGCTCCGTAGGGTAAAGGCTGGCTGGATGACCAGCAGGCGACCGCGACAGTGACAGTGGACACGGCGCGTGCGTACGCCAATCCGACGACTGGAGAGAGCTTGGATGTTGTAAGAAGCGAGAAAGTGGATGAGAGTTGGTATAGCAACGCCACCCCCTTCCCTGCCAAGCACTGCCCAGTCTTCCGCTAATCAATCGCAGAGCGGGAAATCCCAGGGTCAGACTCGGAGGAGGCTCACTGCACAGAAGAAACAACATGAACGCCTAAATGACCTGTGAGCTTCCAGCCTCACCAACTTGGATTTCGAAACTTCTCCCAAACCTGTCCGCACTGCCATCACTCCCCGAGCCTCGTGATGACTGCCAACCAGCTCAGGACCAGCCGCGATGACACTCGAGGCCCTGGGCGGGACCCGATTACTGAGAGAGAGAGAGAGAGAGAGAGAGAGAGAGAGAGAGAGAGAATATATGTAATATGTAATATCAATAATGATATATACAGAGAGAGAGAGAGAGAGAGAGAGAGAGAGAGAAATATATTATGTATGTAATAATATCAATAATGATATATACAGAGAGAGAGAGAGAGAGAGAGAGAGAGAGAGAGGCCGCCGCTGGACCTTTCCACCAGTGTGTTAGACGATGATTGGTCCTGTGGAGACATGGCATGCAGCTCACGGAAAAATCCCGTTCTCAGGCGGCGCCTAAATGTTCTCCACCGATGAAAACGACTATAGCGTGTTAATACACCTATCACCACCCTGTATGTACATTTCTACATTCCACACCATTCACTCATCAAGTTGCTGCACTCGGTTTCTTTTGCCAATTTAACACCTGCAAACACAAAACATAATACTCTCTGCAACACTGACCAGCAGGAAGTAAAAGACAGGCACTCACACACTCATCCACACCACACAGAGGGCGAGAACCCTGCGGATGTCGTCTGGTCTGATGGCCAAGGCAGTATCATTAATATACTTGCTTGTTTCAAAGCTTAATTAATGTCACTGCCTCCCTAAGGCCGGCCACACACGTGCAGTTTTAACTGACAGTTATAACTGTTCAGTTAAAACTGCACGTGTGTGGGTATCTCAGTTGCTCATTTCGTCAGTTCAAAAGAACTGTACAGTTAAACTGCGACAAATGCAATGTTCCATATTTTTAACTGAAAGGAGTACCTAACTGAACTGAGCGTGTGTGGGGATTCTTAACTGTACAGTTCTCAACTTCTCATTTCTACAGGTGGTAGCGGTGAGTGCAGTTTGACATGGCACGTAAATAAAACCAAGTGATTGTTGAATTCATTGAACTCTATCGATCTGAACCTTGCCTGTGGCAAGTTAAAAGTGAAGAGTATCATGACCGCACAAAGAAAGATGTTGCTTATAGCAAATTAGTAACGAAGTTGGAGGAACTTGAGCCTGGTGCCACTAAGAAGTCAGTCTTGATGAAAATTAATAGTTTGAAAAGCGCTTATCGCAAGGAGAACATTGATTTCGCCTTAGTAACCACTTTTTCCACCACTGCTTACGCTTCTTAGTTTTCTTTTTTCTATTTGCTTGTAGCATTACAAAGAATACACCGAGAGCGGTAAGATCGTACTCCTCGGAATCCATGGTAAAACTGAGGGATTGAACTGTGTGTGTGTGCATTTCATTTTTAACTGATATCAGTTTGAACTGTGACAGTTATAACTGAACAGTCATAACTGTCAGTTAAAACTGCACATGTGTGGCCAGCCTAAGAAAGACGCGGACCCTGGTTTCCCTCTCTAAACCGCACATTTCCCTATTTGTACCGCGGTGTCCACTGCAAAAACCACATCAAAATACTGCACTTCCCATCCAATAGTTCTAATACATGGTACTTGATACAATAAGGAACACAACAATGCTGTAACACTAACAAATACTTTACTACAATACTACACCTTTTACTAACAAAGCAAGCTACATAAAAATGACAGTACATACTAACACAACATCTCTCACACAAGTAAGCTGAGGAAGACAGGCAGCTAAAGGCATAGAGATAGGACAACACAGAGGCCTGAAAATTTTGTGTGTTTTTTATTTTCATGGTTTTTGTTGACCTTGGCACACTTTAACCCCTTACATAAAAAACAAAAACTATGTTTACAATTCATGCTGCCCTTTGCTGAGAGTTCTCTCAATTCCTGTCTTGTTTTCAAACCTGCAAACTATTAATATATCCCTCCCAAAACCATGATTTCATTCTAAGATGCCAGATTTCCTTCACTTTATAATAGTGTCATGAAATTAAAGGGCTTTGGGAGAAATATGTTGTTTGCTACACGTTTAAAAATGAGACATGTGTGAAGCAGTTAGTTATCAAAACGCATTGATTATTGCCAGTGTTAACTCCTTCAGTACAGGGACACATTTTCAAATTCATTGTGTTCCTTTTTTACTGATTTTATACAGCTTCAGAAACTTATGTGCGTATTTAAATGGTGCAGCCTCAGCCCATTTATTAGTCTTCTGACCTCCTTACACCCTTCCCGATGTCAATAAAGTCATTTAATCACAACCAAAACTCGTGGCAAATCTGTGTCCCAGTACTGCAGAAAGTTGACTTGCATCCTAAACCACACCTGCTGACACACAGTACAAGATACCTACAATGCAATACAATACAAGTCAAATTTTTCTTAAGATCTCCACATTGGTCAAAAATAACAAAATGGAAAGCTTCATCATTACTAACTGATAATGATGACAGGAGATTCCCAATAAACTGACATTACATTATTTTAAAACTGTTTAGTTAGGGAGTTATTATGCGTCCAATTCTTTATAGCAACGAAGAGTAGAATTATCATGTATACTAAAACTTTACTTGATGACTTGGTTATGTGGTGACTTTGTTACAAGTAGCTATTTTAAAGGGGAAATTAATGAAGTTTAACTATGTACAAATTTAATTATCTACCGTGCATGGATTACTGTACTACTACATCTCTCTCTCTCTCTCTCTCTCTCTCTCTCTATCTACCTACTTCTTACCAAATCTATTCTTATTTTGCCTTCTTTTTATCTTTCTTATTTACTTTATTCTCGCTGCATCCTTTCCTCCTTTTGCCTCCGTTTCTCTTCTCTCCTTTCCTGCTGTCTTTGAGCTCTTCTCTCCTGATTCCTCCTCCTCTTTTCTTCCTGCTTCTGCTTTTCCATCACTCAATGTCTCATCTTCATTTCCTCAGATCTGTATGGCAAAGGGCAAAATAAATTAATTTGGAAGTCCTCATATCAGTTGGCTTGTCCTATACCACCTTACCACAGGTTAGGACAGGAAGACATGGGATATAAAAAACAACAACCATCTGTCCTCACCTTGGCAATGTGTTCTAGCCAGCGGCCGAGAAAGACGAACACTAACAGCATGGGCGGAGTGTCAAAGAAGGTCATGGGGCTGGCAGTCTGCTGCAGTACCATGGCGGCCACAACCACACTCAGCAATTACACATATGAGATGGTGGTAGCCAGCATGATCAGCACATCCATGTTGGCTGTTTTGTGCTTCAATGCTTTAAAGGTTTGAATGTCTTGAAAGGCTTGAAACTGTCAAAGCAAGTACGATTCTTAGTTTATGCATCAAACAGAATAAATAGAATAAATAAAGATGATTTAAAAAAGAGAAAAAAGTCAGTAACTTCTAACATTCCTGGTATCTACTGAACACTGGAACATAATACATAACCACATACTATCTGCACTCAGAACAACACAAAAGTAATTCAGAGACATATAGACAGATTAATCTTCACTTTCTTCATTAGATCTGTTATAAATTCTATGGCAATGATTATCTCAAGGTAATTTGTGTATCTATTCAAAACTGGTAATAAAAGTAAAGTATTTCGTTGCATTTTCATTGGTGTCACTTACTATACAGTGAAAACAGGGCAACACTAAGAGAGATACTTAAAAAGGGAAGATAGGAGATGAAGATGAAGGTTTACCTGGACAGGAGTGGCCAGGAAGAAGAGCAGCAAGTTCTCCAGGGAGAGGACGGGCAACACACAACACATCTCTTTGTGGGTCATGTGCTCCATCATGGCCATGAAGTACACCATCACCAGCATGGCTGGGACACCTGCAACATCATTTTTTTTCTAATGTAAAAGAGGGGACCGGACAAGGCCAACAAAAAAAAAATCCAGTAATTGCAAGTTCCCTAAAAGGATAAAAGAATTAGACGACAGAAAGCAACAATTGTATAAAATACAGTACCTCTCTCTTCTCTCTCCTCCACAAAACACATACCACACCACAGTACTCATGGGGTTAAAAGACACTTTTGGACTAAACTCTATCTTTCCTCTTCAATACATGGCAGATTTGAGATGTCTTGGTGATGTGGTGTTTGTGTGTGGGTGTGGTGAAGTGACTTGATTTTCTTTATTTTTCCTTTATTTTCTTTAATTTTTCTAATTTTTCTTTTAATCTTCATCAACGTTTCTTAATTTTATTTATTTTTTCCATTTCTTTTATTTTCTTTCATTCATTACCATTTCCTAAATTTTCTTACAATTTTCTTTAATGTATTTTAATCTTATTTAAATTTCCCCTATCTTTACAAGATTCAGGGGATGGGAAATTTACCCTGTAAAGATAGGTTATATCATCTTAATCTCCACTCCCTAGACAGAAGGAGAGCAAGAGCCGATATGATTGAAGTTTACAAATGGATAAAAGGGTATAAATAAAGGAAGCATTGAACAGGTGATAGAAATTAGTAGCCAGGGCAGGACACGCAGCAATGAGTACAAGTTAGATAAGCCTAGATTCAGGACAGAAAGAGGTAGACATTGGTTCACTAACAGAGTGGTGAATGACTGGAATAGGCTGGACAAACATGTAGTGAGCGCAGAGTCAATAAGTAGCTTTAAAAAACGGTTAGATGAGAGTATGGATAGAGATGGTAGATGGGTTGGATAAATACTATTGATTAAAAGGGCTGCCTCGTACAAGTCATACTGGCCTTCTGCAGTTCTTATGCAGGTCTACCATCCGTGGTGACACACTGAACTAAAAATTACAGAAATAGGTGTGGAACTGCAAACATCACCAGGTAAAAAATGGATACCAGAAATGTTGAACTTAATTCAAAATAACTAATGCTAACAATTTTCTTTAATGTATTTTAATCTTATATCATTTTCCCTTATCCTTCCCTCAATTCCCTTCATTTATAATCATTTATATAATTTTGATCTTTCTTTCTATTCATTTTCCTGCCCTTTTTGGCCCACTATATTGTCTTCCTTAAATATTCTCTCTCATTTTCTTCCACACAACTTATACCACACCACATCACGGCATCTTTAGTGTCCTGACCTAAGCTAACCTAACCCGCCCCTGCCCCGCCCCACCAACAACCGTCCCGCACCGCCCACCCCGGCCTCCTCCACCAGCCGGTAAGCCCTGCCCCGCCCCACCAACACCCGCCCCTACCGCCCACCCCAGACTCCTCGACCAGCCAGTAAGGTAGCATTTCTCACACACATATTTAGCGTAACCTATCGAGGATTCGAAGTGTTTGTGAGTGTTTTCAGGACTCCGGGAGCAGGAGGAGGTGGAGGAAGAGGAATTGTAGGGGAGAGGAGGGATATGAAGGGGAAGAAGAGGAGGAGGACTGACTCAGTAAACGAGTGAAAAAAAACATCTCCAGCTTTGGACACCATTTCTTTATCTTGTGTTCATGGATTTGACATTGTTTTGGTATTTGATTTGTTGATGCCAAGGCGTGACATGTATGAGGAGCCGAGAAAATCGAGTCTAGCTGTGTTGTTGTTTACTGAAAGAATACCATTAAAAGTCATGCTATGAATATTAACTGTTTTTAATTACCATGCCTAGGATTGGTTTGGTGCTTGATATAACACTTAAACAATGTGAGAAACATGACACAAGCAGAGATATCCAATAACATCTACAATAGCCCTTCGAAATTTCAAATTAAAGATTTTTTTACTGCCAATTTGGAAAAACTACTTTCTCTATACAAAGAAAAACATGCATTTTCTTTCTCTCATTTTAAAGTACGTTTGTATGGCATTCAGGAAATGTAACCTGACCTGAGCTGGGATTGTTTTCAATGTCGATATTTTGAAGGTAACGGCGGCCATCTTGTTTGTTTACCAGCCCCGCGCTCTCTCAATCTTGACCCGGTTAAGATTTTCTATTTTAGAAAATTGTTAGCGTATTTATCGCGTTGAAAAACGATGTACATATTGGTGTGGGTGCTTTCTTTCTTGTGGCCATTTTCAAAATGAAGTGAAATACGTAAATATAGCCCCAGGCAGTCCTGCCCCTTGCCTCCCAACACTGCCAATACCCCAGTGATGACCTACACCCCCTTGTGTGTCCAGACTCAGGGAGACGACCAAAGCCACAATCAACCACAATAAGAGAGGAATGACCTAAAAATGCAATAAATGAGGAAATAATTGTGTTGGAGTTTGTGTCACAGGGACACAGCGCCCACCAGGACCCAGGGACAGCCCCTCCATCCCCCAGCCTCGCCTCTCTCCATTATTTACTATTACTTAAACATTTTCCAGGCATTTCCAGCCATTTTACAGAATGTATCAGCAAAGTGTAGTGGTGGAGGGAATGAATGAGGAATGAAAGTGTGTGAGAACCATACACACTCTCTCTCTCTCTCTCTCTCTCTCTCTCTCTCTCTCTCTCTCTCTCTCTCTCTCTCTCTCTCTCTCTCTCTCAGTGTATTTATTTTGAGGAGAAGTTCGAAAGGTTAACCTTGTTTATAACCATCAAGAAATAAAGATTAAAAAAAATATTTCCTTATATCTACCCAGCTTAATTTAATAGCCTATCCATAGATATCCTTGGCATTAAAACACCTTTTAAAACCTAGCTATACAGGGCTAAAGCTAAGGAAGTAATAGGACCTCTTAAAAGAATGGATGGAAGTTTGATAGAAAAGGGGGAGGAAATAATATATCATACCTGTCACCACTATCCAAGGTTTCAAATACTTTCCTGTAGAAGGATAATAGGCATTACTGTACTGAAGTGACGGTCTCCTCATGCCATGCCAACACCACACAGTATTTAGGAGAATATTCACATTTCCTTTTAGTGCAATCATCACACACACACACACACACACAGCATAATGTGATAGCAGAGAACTCAAGCATGTGACAGGCAAGAAAAGCATAATACACATTCAATAACTCCAATACAAGCTTAATGATCTTGAGAGAGAGAGAGAGAGAGAGTATATGGTTGTTGAATAAAAGCAGCAATAATACTACTATTATTGGTGGAGCTAGTGGTGCTGGTGCTACTATTGTTACTGCTGCTGCTAATCAAAATAATAAGAATTTCAAATAAAATTACTTAAAAAAATTAAGCACAAAACCAAAACATGCCTCTGAAAATACAGTATAAATAAATTCTTGAAATTCCAAAAATAAAAAGATGAATTTCCAGAATAAAATCAAAGAACCTGCATTGTTTTCCTTAATAGGTAATAATAAGAGCAATGTATTGCTATCTATGCCTGATCAACCTGAACTATGAGCCACCATCTAGTACTCATACAAAAGACAGTTGCTGATCACTGGTAAGCACACTTCTCACCACACTTTGAGGGGAGTCTTTATATTGTCCACCGCCCCTAAACTAAACTGCCCCACAACAAACATTCCACCCAATACTTGCCATGAAATAATTCTCTTCCTGATAGACTTAGCTGTCTTGAGTTACGTCATTTATATATTTTTCATATTGAGTGGATGTAGATATTCGAGGAATTTTTGTGAATGAGTTACATTTACAAAGAGAGTGAGGATGAAGTAAGGAGGATGGACAATGGTGGAATTCATGCAGGAATGGACTGGCTAGGAAGGGACTCAGAACTGGACAGCACACATGAAACACTTAGCTAATACAAATGAAATAAAATAAAAATACAAAAATAAAAAGTAAATACAGTGGTACCTCTTGATTCGAACACCCTTTGACTCGAACACTTCCCAATCCGAACACATTTGGCGAACAAATTTTGACCTACAATCCGAACGCAGCTTCTGAATTCGAACTAAAAAAAAACATGGTGCAGCCGATGCGCCTTCCCGCCAGTCGGCAGGTCTAGCTTGTACTTCTCCACCGTGAACACCTCTCTCTCGTGAACGGCTTTCTAGTTACTCTGGCCCCTAGTTGCCTTGGTTACTCCAGCCCCCAACCCTGATTACCTCCTACCTACCACCCCATTCAATGCAGCTTCTTCTCTGGTCACTAGCAAACTTATTTACTAATGAAGATATATTGAACATTTTAAACAACCAATGAAGAATGAATTGTTAAATATAATTGTCATTTGTGCAAACTATGACAATACAATAATTTGCAGTTTTGTACAATAATTTATACTTTTCTTGAAATAATTCCTGTTGGAAATGATGTTGTGAGAATATATTCTACTTGATAAGAAAGAGAGAGAGTGTGGGGGGGGGAGGGAGAGAGGATGGTGAGTGGCTGGAGGAGGGAGAGAGTGGGGGTAGGGGAGGCGGCCTACTCAGTCTGTTTGAGTATTGAATGGGAGATAAGGACGGAGGGAGGGGGAAGGGAGGAATACTATGCCACCTGTTCCTGTATTCAGTACATGGGAGGGAGTCTCAGTTAATAGTAGACAAAAAATTCTGCCTCTTTTTAGTACTTATCTCTACTAACTTTTACCTTTAACAGAACACTAAATTGATATCAGCATAAAAGCTCTAATTCTATGCCTATCTTTGTGGTCATACCTGGAGAGGACAGAGAAGGGTGAAGGAGGGCGAGGAATGTCATCAAACCCATGGTGCACAGAGATGTCGTCTTCTTCAAACTGGCCACCAAAGAGTTTCTCCTGCTCCTGGTGGTACTCCAGTGTGGATAAAGTTTTCCGAGTTGGCTTACGGTACCTGTGAATAGACGGGGGAGTCTCCCTCAGCTTCATCATTTATAAATCATTTTCATGAAGTAATTTCTTTATTTTTGTTTCTAGAAGGTCAGAATGAAGGGCACTCAGCTCCCTACTTGATAAAGCAAACTTCCTATCTATGATTCTAACCAAAGTGACA
>CM035199.1:10791981-10803083 GCA_020233015.1 Callinectes sapidus | reverse complement strand
CACACCTACACTACTCCAGTTTAAGTGACACACGTGTTTTTAAGGGTGTTTTTTATGGTTCTAGTGACAGATTAACAAGATTTCTGCATTATCAACTGAGAAATGCTATTAGGAACACGGTTAGTCATCTCTTGGAAAACAATCGTGGTGAAAGAGTGAAGTGTTTCAGATTACTGGTTCGTATCTTGAATTAATCGTTATCTTTTATAGTATTCTCCTCAACAAATCACTTTTTATTTCTTCCATATATTCATTACACTAAGAATTCTACAAAAACTTCTCTAAAAACTTCCATTATTTTCTTTTTCTTTTCTATCTCAGTATTTCCTCGTCTTATTTTTGACTGGGTAGTGATTCAGTGGTTCAGTTTGATGAGTCTTTTACTTCGAAGCAGTGAACTCTGAGCTTTGAAGGAGGAAGGAAGGAAGCCGGCAGGTCATTCTAGAAGGAACAGTGGTGGAGGTAAGTGGTGTGTCCTGTGCTCCTATTTCCCCTTCGGTTTTTTCCCTTCATTCTTTCATTCCTTCACTGTGTCATTTGTATAGTTTCCTTGTATTTATTTTTACTTATTTAATTCTTACTAACTTGATTTCTTCTTCTCTTTCCTCTTCTTCATTCCTTGCTTCCTCCCTCCATTCGTTAATTTATTGCTAGTTTCATTGGCTTCGGTTCTTCTTTCTTTACCAGTTTTTTTCCTTGATTTTCTATATTTTCTCTTCCTTCTTCTTTGCTGTCTTCCTGTTTTATTTAATTGATTTTTGTTAAATACTCATTCCCTCACTGGTAATTGTCTACTTCATTTTCCATTCCTTCCATTCTTCCCTTAATTACTTGTTTTTCTTTCGTCATTTTTATTGCCTACTTCTCGTCTTTCTCTTTCGGTTTCATTGTACATCAAATTCCATTACAGAATTAGTTTTTTAGTGAATTCGTTGTCCAGTCTTAACTATGTAATTGGAGTGAGGGTTGAGGTGTAGTTAGGTGGTTGAGGTGGTGAAGGTGTGGAGGCCAGGAAGATGAGGGTTGTTGGTGTAGGGAAGTTAACGTGGCAATTCTTGTGTGAAACGTGCTATCTTATCCCCTCCTTTTCATTCACGTTCATTAAGTTGTGCAGTGTTTAATTAAAAGGTTGTTAGTGACTCGGCGCTATCACAGGTATGATTAAGTATATTCTACTCCTTTACCATTCACTTTTATTGGAGAACCAGTCAGTCACTCCTCGGAGGTCTAACTAGTGTGATCCTCGTCAGGCTACCATGAGATAATGTACGTGAGATAATTATCATTTCTCTTGAAGTAATTGGAAAGACTAAAATCTTGGCTGTCTCTTGCAGGTCAGTACCTCCACTGTGGCGGCGGCGGGTGGATGTGCTGAGCTGCGGTATCCAAGGCAGTGTGGGAATTAAAAGATAAGTGTCGTTTGTTGTTTATACGTATGTATGTGCTTTATTAGCTTATATGAACTTACTAACGCAATGGAGATGTTTTCACTAACTCTTGACACTTCTTCCACAGACACCACTGCACCACACGAGGATGGATGGGGTACCCGCTGGGAATGTGGGAGAGAGGCACCGACGTAAAGTCACCTACGGGTAGAGGACACTTCTCTCGCAAGGGGAAATGCTACATACAACGCGAGGAGAGAAAAGATTTAGGCGAAGACAGACAGGGTACACCACGATCCCGCAGTGTCCGTTCTCCAAGTGTACCCATCCTCGTCTACGTCTCTCGCCGCGATAACTCACGCCGGTCGGTGCCCAACCTTGTGTGGCGCGGCGGAGACAGGGAGGAGAATAAAACTCGCCGGAGTTGCAGGCGAGAGCGACTAATACGAGCTGAAAGAAACGGGATATACCCGGTGGTAGCATGCAGTAATAAACAAGCTGTACCGAGCGGTTCCTTTTATTGAATCATTCCCTGTACAATTTAAGTCATACATACACCCTCTACAATATAAATCGCTACTACCCCATCTACGTAATGCAGGCTTCGTTCCGGGTCCCCGTTCGGTGGTACGGGTAGGTTCTCAGCAACATGTCGCCGTTGGTAGGGTCCAGGCACTTTCCTTTGACCTGTTGAGTTTAATTAGAATTAGTAACAATATATGAAACATCCATGGACATCCATCATAAGGTATACCGTAAACTTCACTATTTTAGCCCTACACACACTGAACTCCAAGAACACTTAACTCTGAACCACTGGAAAGGCAGGACCAATGGCGGGCAGGGTGGTGTGGGTGTCACTGCCGCAGCTTTCGTTTAGCGTTTCGTCTCGTCCGTCACATTTCGTCCCTGTTGAACAGACAAATATGAATCACTAATATAATAACAAAGGATTTAAAGTATTGTCCATTTCTATCCACCAAAACCTATGTTATTACCTACAAAGTTAATTAGAACCATAAAACTCGCAACACCAAGAAAACTCACCGTTGAACAGCCGGAATGACAGCACCAGCTACGAGCAGTGTATGGGGGAGTATGTTCGCCGTCACACGTTCATCGTTCCTCGTCTTCTACCTCGGCGCTCCTCGGCTCGTCTCAACTGACCTCACCTCACCTCGCCGTCTTGTCTTCGTTTCGTCTGTCTCCTCATTCTTCTGTTAAAAATTTAAAGTTGTAATGTAAATGTTTAAGAAAATTTTAAAATACACCCACCCTAATACTTCTTACGGCAGTACAGACACTAACCATTAATCTTTTGGCCTCCATACACCCATAATGGGAAAAAAACTGGTCTAATTACACTTAGATTTACTTAAAATGTGTCCCAGTACTGAAGGCGTTACACACAACACAAAATCTATCTTCCAGAGCCTCTAGTTAAAGTGACGTGTTCTCAAGAGACAATAATGGTCGTGACATTAGTAAGTTTTTATACTACGCACACAAGTTCCTATACTACGCACATCACTAAAGAACTAACTGCTAACCAACTCTGACCTTTGAAAGTGATAAAAACAAGGCGTCACTTAACACAGGCTAAGTAACCACCACAGACACAGTAACACGTCACTAACCTGGCTTCCCGTTCTCTCCTCGTGGCGCAGCGGAGCGTCCTTCCCTTACCGGGTCTGCTCCTACACTGGCCTACCACTGAGTGACGATTGACCACGAAAACTCTGACACATTGTACATCTGGCATCTCCCTGGGCTGCGGTGATTCGATAGTTACAGTGGTTAAAATGAAAAGGAGGTGGAAAAATAGGTGGAAAATCGTATATATATGCAGGAAATATGTGTTGTATAATAGCAAATGTAGAGATAACGAAAGGGAAGAGAAGAAATAAGGGAGATGGGTAAAAGTAAGTAGTTCTAGACAAAGAAATGAAAATGGGAAATGAAAAGAATGAGAAAAGAATGGGAGAAATATATGAAAGAAAGGAATTATGTAAGGAAAAAATAAGATAAAGGGAAAGGCGAAGATATGAAAAGTATAAATGAAAGAATCGACACGGAAAAAGATGAAAAGAAGGAAAACGAAGGGAAAAAAGACAAAAACGTGGAAAGAAAATAAGAGAAAAATAGAGAAAACTAAAAAAAAAAAATAATAAAAAAAAAAACACTAAATGAAAATAAATAATGCAAACAAGAGGATAATATAAACAAGCGGTATTACAATGTTTAACCTTTTTACTCAGAATACTTCCAACAGGCAGGTAACGATTAAGTAATATAGATACAGTATATTCAACAGGTGTGACGCAAGGTGAGCCAGATGAGGTCTGGTTAATTAAGGTGAGCAGTGACCCCCCCAGCTTACCTGTCCATTATCAGTCTTAAGGCATAGTGACCTTGTTAAGTGGTTGGGTAGTTAAGCTATGTACACTTTGCTAAATAACTCATGTGTCAGTGTGTGTGTGTGTGTGTGTGTGTGTGTGTGTGTGTGTGATAACTTTTTTCGAGTTTTGAGTATAGGTTGGGAAATTGTTTTTATAATTGTCGTGTGTGTGTGTGTGTGTGTGTGTGTGTGTGTGTGTGTGTGTGTGTGTGTGTGTGTGTGTGTGTGTGTGTGTGTGTGTGTGTGTTTTAGACATGTGCCCCTAAACTCGCGAGGAAAAACAAGCAGGAAATACCTTAAAAATATAATACATATAAACATATACATCATAATTATACCATTTCTGAATTTTTTTTAAGGAAACATAAACACTCACTAATTGTTCTCGGCCTCATGTAGTACGATAGTTCTCCCTTTCAGTACGATAGTTGATCTCAAAAATGTAACACTGATAGCATTAATTACATATCACATATATATATAATCTCTTTTTTCGTGTATTATTGTTCAGTTATTATTTTTTTTCTAAGTCTGAAAAGTACAATAGTTTTCTTTTCCTCGTATGATGCTTAAGAAATTACAAGAAATACGCAAATATGATTACTTTTACCATATATCTAATTTTGTCCATCAATATATATTTTTTTCTCTCTCTCAAGGTTATAACGTATATATAATTCCTCTTTTTTTTTTCCATTGACTTGTTTTCCTTCATCCTTCACTGCATTCCTTCCTTCCCAACTTGAATAACAGAATAATTACTGCTTCTTAACTTGTATATCTGAATAGTTATCATGACGCGTTAATCAGATTGCAATGTCTCCTAATTAGAGTGAGTAGTTAACTGCCCAAACCGCTCGTTAACTCAAACCACCAACACGATTTTAATGATTCGCTCGTTAATCAAAGGTTAGCATAATACAAGACAAAACTCCAATAATTAACTGTCTCTCCCTCGTTAGAAGTGGTGATTAACGACACACACGCTCGTTAACACCAAAAGCAGCGTGATTGTAGTGGTTTGGTTAATAATTATGTCAGTTTGAATATTGAAATCAGTAACAAGAGCGTAACTATCACATTTACTCGTCTTTCCTTCTTTTGACTGGTAATTAAGTAGTTAGTTGGTATCTTCATCACTCGTTAAACTCAAACCCTCAAATTAATTATTTTTTTAATCCGTTATTTCTTTGAGTGTATTTGTTATTAGTAATTATATAACTGTTGTAATTCCCAAATAATTCCCACATGGCCGGATATTGAATTACATTTTTTTACACTTAAGAATTAATGTACAGTTTGATAAAAAGACAATATACAAAGACTGAATAATAATAATAATAATAATGACGATAATGATAATAATAATAACAATAAATAGAGAACATGATTACTCTTAGATGAAAAAAATGAGTTAGTAACAGAGAACGTTATTAGTAAAGATAAAATAATTAATGTAAAAAATTATGATAAATAAAGAGTTCACCATAAGCCGTTTACGACAGAAAGGCATAGAAAGTTAGTCACGATAATTATCTACTTTAGTTAGGAAAAATAAATAATAACAGTAACAGTCGTTAAT
Source organism: Callinectes sapidus (assembly GCA_020233015.1). NCBI lineage: Eukaryota > Metazoa > Arthropoda > Malacostraca > Decapoda > Portunidae > Callinectes > Callinectes sapidus. Next base: position 10,797,715 of record CM035199.1, on the reverse strand, counting down.
CTGTCATGAATATAACTAGTAGTTATAATAATAATAATAAAAATAATAATAATAATAATAATAATAATAATAATAATAATAATAATAATAATAATAATAATAATAATAATAATGTATAAAAAGTTAGTTGTTTTAGTACATTCAAGTAAAAAAACTGAATAAATAAGTTAAAAGGTTAATATTCTCGAGTTATGAGATAAAATGTGTTTATAATACATGTCTTTATACTTTCCTGAAATATGAAAAAGAAAAATCTATCAATCATATAAGAAAACACATCACATTTAACTTGTCTTGAATTTCCATATCAAATAACAACAACAATAATAATAATAATAATAATAATAATAATAATAATAATAATAATAATAATAATAACTCACAATACAACACATAACAACTTTCCACAATAATAACCAACATTTCCATAACACTCACTCCATTACATATAGGAAAACAAACAAATAAATAAATATAATCACAAAAAAAGGTAGATAAAAAGTCGCTACATTTAGCAGACTTCGATTAGCGGTGAGCGGTGAGTGGTGAGCGCTAGAAGGTCATGGAGAACACTTTAGCAGTCAGCTGTGAGGAGGAGGAGGAGGAGGAGGAGGAGGAGGAGGAGGCGTGCTGAGTCTCCTCCACACTCAGCTATCTGCTCTTCTTCTCCTTCTTCTTCACGGAGGAGGAGGAGGAGGAGGAGGAAGGAGTGGACTTGGAGGTGGAAAGGATGGATTTGGAGGTGGTGGAAGGAGTAGTAGTGGTGGTGGTGGTGGTGGTGGTGGTGGTGGATGGGGTAGTGGTGGTGGCTGTAGTAGTGGTGGTAGTTGTTGTTGTTGTGGTGGTGGGTAGCCTGCAATACAAGGGAATTAGGAACACACACACACACACACACACACACACACACACACACACGCACGCACACGCACACACACACACACACACACACACACACACACACACACAGCCCAAGTACCATTTTAAAGAGTATTTTTAGAAGGTATTGGCTGTTCTTCAGTAAATAAAATAAAATAAAATAAAATAAAAAGATCGGAAAATCAACTGAGAAGAAAGAAAACGAGGATTGAGGGGGTTACTATCTCGTGCTTTAAGTAATTGAGTAAAGTAATTGATCAGTAAAGTAAGTTGAAGTTCGTTGAGATAGTTACTTATTTAAGAAAGATCAGACATTTTACTCTTCCTCCTCCTCCTCCTCTTTATTTCTTTTTTTTTTTTTTTTCTTTTTCTTCTTCTCATCCTTCCTATCATTCTAAAGTAGAGAACTCTCCTCTCTCTCTCTCTCTCTCTCTCTCTCTCTCTCTCTCTCTCTCTCTCTCTCTCTCTCTCTCTCTCTCTCTCTCTCTCTCTCTCTCTCTCTCTCTCTCTCTCTCTCTCTCTCTCTGTATACGTGCAGGCAATACACACACATTAAAGCAAGCACAATGCACGTATAGAACAGTGAACATACATACATACATACATACGTACATGAAAAACGCACATAAAGGCACAGTACACAATACACATACATGCTACACACACACACACACACACACACACACACACACACACACACACACACAGGACTTGCAACACACAACATGCAAAACAAAACCAATAATAATAATAATAATAATAATAATAATAATAATAATAATAATAATAATAATAATAATAATAATAATAATAGTATGGGTTCCTTATATCCTTCAGGCATCCTTCAAGCATTACAGGATTTGAGGGTTACTATTTCATCTTCTTGCATCCTTCACCACCTCCTCCGTGTGGGAAATATCCTTCGAGTCCTGCCCAGGCCCTCCTTCAGACACCACAAGTCAGTCAGGATTCCCATCAGAGTCCTTCTATCCTTCACCACCTCAGGAATAGGTTCTAGACATCTTATCAGTGACATATCCTTCAACATCCTTCAATGCCTCCTGTAGACAGCATAAGACGAGTCATCACGGGTCAGGACTCCTATCAAGGTCATTGTATCCTGGAGTAATGGTGGCAGGAATCCTTAATCTTAGTGTCCTGCGGCAGATATTAGCAGGAAAGGTCAGAATTCGTATGGGGGTCCTTGTATCCTTCATCACCACACAGAAACAACCCTTTAACTGTACGGGGACTGGCAAAATAGTGGACTTTTTATCACCATTTCTCCTTTTCCCCATTGGCCTCCTTCTCTTACGTTACAAAGTGTCATAGGAACCCCATCACTCCTGTAACTGTGTCCTGGAGCGGCTCCTTTACACGTCGCAGGAAGGGTCGTCCCCCCAGAGGTCGTACCACGGCCCACACAGCTGCCCCGTGGTGAGGGAGTGGCGGTCCAGACGAGACGCGCCCTCCGGAAACTTCAGACGCCGGTTCATGAAGTCACTGTAGTTGAGGATGTTGAGGTGGCCATTGTAGGACTGCTGGGAGGGCATGGACACCGGGATGGGCTGGGGGGGGCGGGGGGCCTTCTTCCTGAGCGAGGGGGGCGGCATGTCCACGTAAGTCACGCGGCGTTCAATCTGGCGGGGTCTGTTCTGCAGGCGGACTGTTTGGGCACGCACTGGTTGGTGTCTGGCGGGGTGTCTCTGTGGGGCGGCGGTGGTGGTGGTGGTGGAGTCCCTGGGGAGGCGGTCCTTGGTGGCGGAGGTCCTGGCGTGGGTGCGGGATGCTGTGGGGGGGGAGGAGCTGGAGCGTGGGGTCGGGGAAGCCCATGTGAGGGACCTGCACACTTGTTTCCTGGTGTGGGCGCGGGTGATGGTCTTGGTGAGCTCCCTGCGGTGGTCCCTCACTACCATGTACACCTCCTCCTCCTCCTCCTCCTCACTCCCCGTGCTGTTCCCGCTGGAGGACTTCTGGGACACCTCACTGAACGACGTCTTGGGGTGCACGGAGGTGGCTGGCGGGTCCTGGGTCTTGGGCAGAGGCATGGGGGGGCGTGGGGTGTGGGAGGGCGTGGACTGGGCGCTGGAGGGTGGGTTTGGGGGTGGGGTGGGGGGTGGAGGGGGGTCGTAAGGCGGTGGCTCGGGGATTCCAATGAGAAGATCAATTTTGGAGGTGTGTTTCCAGTCACCGCTCGGCAGATCCTCATAATCTCCCGCCAGCAGCTCATCCAGACCCACGCAGGACTCCATGCCGAGGCACAGCAGGGAGGAGCTCCTTCTGAGGGTCCTACGGCCTCGCTCCCTCTGCGCCAGGATTTTTTGGGCGCAGGGGGACTTGGGTTTGGCCTTCCTACGAGCCACGGTGACGAAGTGATCAGAGAAGGACGCTAAGGATGGGAGGGAGGGATGTCTGCGTCTGTCCTTTGGTTTTCCCGAGGGCAGTGTCATGTTATCGGTGCTCCTGCTGGTGTTGGTGGTGGTGGTGTAGGTGGTGGAGGTGCAGGGGGTGAAGCAGGCGCCCTCCCTGCTGTCCGTGCCTCCTGCCATGCTGTCACAGTTCAGAGAGGAAGCTGACCAGAGCCACCGAGAGCTTAGTGTGTTCCTACAGTGCTCCTGATCCGTCCTGGCGGTAGAAATGGGGGGGTTCAACACACACATGACACACGCACACGCACACGCACACAGGGCCAGTTAGAGGTGCACATGAGGGGTGGTAAGTGCATACAGACACATAGTAAGCACACATAGCACATAGAACATACAGTAGCATTGCCAGAAGCTGTTACTTTGATAAATGATATAAGGTTTTGAAAATTAATGGTAAAAAAATTAGGTTCTAGAAAATTAAATGGGAATTTGATGTGAAAGAAAACGTGATAGGGATAAAATGAAAATTGAACGAGAACAATAATAAAATGAGAATGAAAAAATGGAAAAAGAAAATGGAGGAGAGATAGACAGGTTGATGGAGAGGAAAGAAAAAACAAACTAACATAATGATCAGTGAATACAAAAAAATAGAGAAAGGAAAAGGAAAAAATAGAGAAAAACTTAAACAAAAGGAAACAGAACAAAAATCAATTAAACACAAACACACACACAAGCAAGCAAGCAAACAAAAAAACATTCCACACAAAGCAAACACACACACACACACACACACACACACACACACACACACACACACACACACACACACACACACACTTACCCACTGGAGTTATCATCATCCGAATAATCCACCTCAGGGTTGGGTGGAGGGCGATGTGAACCTACTCCACTCTCATTACTGAATCCACTATCATCGCTGGAGTGGAAGGAGGCATTTCCACTGCCCCTCTTGTGGTAGCGAGTGGAGGAGGCCTGCGAGGAGGAGGCGGTGGAGGAGGTGGAGGAGGACGCCACAGTAGTATAGGACCTCGTTAACCCGGACGAGGTGGAGCGAGGTGGAGAAGTGGAGTGACTGTGGCTATGAAGACTCGGGGATTTTTTAAGAGTGGGCGCTGGGACACGTGGTGGATGAGGGGGGTGGTGGATGAGATAGTGGTTGTACAAGACGGTGTTGGTGGAGGAGGCCGTGGTGGAGGTGGAGGTGGAGGAGTGGAGGGTGTCTAGGGAGGGGGAAGGGGTCACATGTGGTTTGGATGAGGCGGCAGGACGCGTATGGGACTCATTTGCGACTGGAAGGGCCGTGGTAGAAGAGGCGGCGGTACTGGCATGGGCGGCGGAGGCGGGACTTGTGGCTCGGAACTGTACACACACACACACACACAAACAAACACGTATTAGTCAAAGAAACACAAGGAAAAACTAAAAAACTGTAACTTAATAACTCTAATCACTACTAAATCCTTATTCACAACAAACAAACACGTATTAGTCAAAGAAATGCAAGAAAAACTCAAAAACTGTAACATAATATCCCTTTTTTCGTTGCTAATCACTACTAAATCCTTATTCACAACAAACAAACACGCATTAGTCAAAGAAATACAAGGAAAAACTCAAAAACTGTAGCTTAATATCCCTTTTTTCGTTGCTAATCACTAAGAAATCTTAATTTACAGCAAACACTCTTCCTAACTCTCTTCTTCGTTGTTAATCATTGAGATATCTTTATTCAGACTAAATAAACACATATTAGTGAAAGAAACGCAGGGAAACTCTTAATTTGGCACTTCCTAACCCTTTCCTTCGTTGCTAATCACTAAGAAATCTTTATTCAGACCAAACAAACACATATTAGTCAAGAGAACACCAAGAAAACTGGAAAAATATAAATGTCCCCCAAAAATGTCTTGATTTGATTACGAAAACATTAATACCAAAATAAAAAGAAAAAAGAAAAAAAGAAAGAGAAAAAAAATTGAAAGAACATCCCCTCCAATAAAAATAAATCAATAAACAAAATCACCTCAATAAAAACACCACAAAAAAATCACACCCCAAAAAACAAAACAAAAAAACGTAACCAAAACCAAAGAAAACGTAAAAATTTTAAAGGCAGACTCAAACAAAATAAAGCGAATCCTCCACTACACCAAGACATTACCTGCACGCCACCAGCACTCGCAGATCTATGCTTCTGGTGGGCGCGGGGGTGGTGCTGGTGGTGGGGGGGCGCCGCGCCGGGCAAGTGGGGGGCGTGGCCTACCTCCCCCCCCTGGTGCACCCCCCTGTACTCAATGGAGGGGGGCAGGGAGGAGGGGCCGAAGCAGGAGGAATTGGTAACACTACTGCGGGTACGTGCGTGTTGAAGACTGTGGAAACTACTGCAGAAGGAGAGAGAGTGAGAGAGAGAGAGAGAGAGAGAGAGAGAGAGAGAGAGAGAGAGAGAGAGAGAGAGAGAGAGAGAG
>CM035199.1:10775813-10791961 GCA_020233015.1 Callinectes sapidus | reverse complement strand
ATACACAAAATAATCTATAATATTTTTCTTTTCTTCCTTTAAATCTCACGAGTGTAGTTTTTAATATGCTTGTTGAGTAATTGACTTATTGGTATTCAGGTATTGGCACTGGGAATGTCACAGAAGCAAGCAGAAATGTCAATATAAAACATTTCTTAAGTATATCAGGCCGACACACACACACACACACACACACACACACACATTAAAGAGTCAAAGGTGAGTGTGGAAGACTATGAAGGTATTAATTAAGAACAAGGTAGAGGTGATGAGTGTTGCTTTTCAATGAGTTTACAATACAAGGAAGTGAAATTATAGCAGTAATTCTTAACTCCTTCAGTACTGGGACACATTTTTACCGTGAGTTTTGGGGTGTGATTAGACCATTTTATTAGGAAGGGTCTATGGAGGTCAGGAGATTAATGACCTGAGTCTATACTATTTTAATCCCTACATAAGTTTCTAAAGGTGTATAAAATCAACAAATAATAATAATAATGAATATAAAAAATACATCCCAGTACTGGAAGGGTTAAAAATCAATGTAACTTAATGAAATACAAGACATTATTGGGAAATTAGAAGTAGATAGCACCACAGGACACACTGGTTCACCCCTGCCTGTCACTCAGGTCATGAATTAAAAGTCAACTTAGAGAAGATGAGAAGACTTACTACGCTAGAATTATTTGGTGTATTATAGTGAATGGTGAATGTGATGAGTGATGGTGACTGATGATGGATGAGACACAGTGAAGAGTGAATGGTGAGTGATGAATGACAAGAGAGTATACTAAGGGTCAATTTGTACAAAATCATCATCATTTTTCTTATAAATCTACAAAAATACTGTGATGAGTGATAAAAGTGATGAAAGACTCTGAGAATACAACCATAAGTACTTTCACAACTCACACCTCCCTTCTAAATAACAAACACTATTTATTCAGTCTAATTAAATACTGAGTGTGGTGTTCAATACTAAGTGTACTAAGTGAAGGGAACATAGCACCATCATCACTATATATAGCATCAATCACTATTACTTCCCCATTGACTACGTGATGAGAGAGGCGTCCTCTGTGTCCGAACTCTTTCCTGTTGCGTGATTGTTTTGCAGGAATGGTAATTTATCCGTTTTATCTGGCGAGGATTTGTCTCCACCCTTCGCAAACGTGAATCTGTGGAGAAAGAATGAATTAGGAGTGTAATTGTGAATGCATCTCCCTTCAACCCCTTCAGTATTGGGGCACAATTAATAAGCAGAATAAATGTAAAAATGCATCCTAGTATTAAAAGAATTGAAACTACAGCAACTTTACCAGACTTCCTTAAACTATGGCCACAACCATAAACAAACCCTTTGAAAACCACTATACCATCCACAACAACCCAAGAACACTAGAAATAAAATGCTGAAGAAATCCTTGCAAATCCACTATTTTTTAAGGATAAAGAAATCACAAACATAACCAACTTTGTGCGTTCATCAGGGCCAGGGGTGAACACATCATCCTCAGGACTTGGGGAGTGTCTTGTGGCGTCCATGGGGAGGTAGTGTGGGGTGGTCTGGGCGGCAGGCATGGCGGGGCTACCAGACAGATTCAGGTTGCAGTAACTAACCATCTCTGGGGACTGAATGGTGGCCTGGTGCTGACTGCTGGTGGTGTCCCTCCTGCCACTCCCTGCCACCTGAATTAAAATTGAAGTTTGTTGATTTTAGTTCTGATATCCACCACATCTTATGCTCTCCAGAACACCAGACAGGTTAAGCAATGCAGTGTGTGTCTAGGGTTTTAAAAGGTGGTTTCAGGCTGCATTACGGTGTGGGTGGAAGGGAAGTGGATAGTGTATATTCTTTAGAGTGTTGTGAATTAAGGGTGGATCTGATGGAGGTCCTGAAGTGTCCTGAAGGATACAACCAGAGTGAATCCTCTCAAGAACTCCATCATTGCTTGCTTCCTTGCCGTGCCGTTGCCATGACTACAAACTCACCTCCATATTGATGTAATGAGGCTTGGTGTCATCATCATCTAGTCCCTTATTGGTCATGTTCTCATAGTCAGGCGGCGTCAGCATGTTGAGATAGTCTGGCTGTTCCTTGAATCTCTCCTCGTTCATCTTCATGTATTGGTCGTTCATGTTGAGGTACTCCTGGTGACACAATATTGATGGTTTAGAGTGCAAAGGTTTTGAAGGTTTGCTTTATTGCTTGCAATACGACACAAGATGGAATGGTAAGGTAGGAACACAGTGTTTCTCTGTTCACCAGTGAGAGAGAGGGATGAAGGAGTAAAGGATTCCATTCATTCTTGCATTATGAAACAGGATGGAATAGAAACAGGAATTTTAAGCCACAGTGTTTCTCAGTTTATACACAAATACACAAACAAATCAAACTAAAACACATGCTCAACACACAAACACATGAGACTAACAGACACAATAACCACACACACACACACACACACACACACACACACACACACACACACAAAAGAAGAGGATGAGAATGCACAGCTCACCTCTCTGACATCAGGCTGCATCAGAGAGCCGAGGCTATGAAGTGCTTCCATAAAGGACGGCCTGTCCATGGGTTCAGCGTCCCAGCACTCCAGCAGAAGGTTGTAGCTGAGGAGGACACAGAGGAGATGGTGTCACTGGCTGAGATGAAGCATGTGGTTTTAGTCTAATTGGAGAAGAAAATATAAACAAAATATAAACACTAATTTTTTCCCCATCCATTCATCCTTCCTCTCTCATTCCCCATCCTTCTTTATTCATTACCATCCTTCATTACTCTTCCTCATCCTTCCTTGTTCCTTCTCTATCCCTCCTTACATCTTCCCCATCTTTCCTTATTCCTTCTTCATCCTTCCTTGCTCCTTCTCATTCATCCATCCTTCCCCATCCTTCCTCCTTCCCCATCCTTACATATCCTGGTTGGCATATTTAGGACACGCCATCCTGTAGCCGTCCTCCAACAGCTGCAGGAAGTCCTTGTTGACCTCTATCCCTGGGTAAGGAGTGGTGCCCAGAGAGAAGAGTTCCCACAGGGTCACTCCAAACGCCCACACATCACTCTGGACGCTGAAGATCCTGTCCCTTATTGCCTCCACTGATATCCACTTTATTGGCATCAGATCCTGTAATGGGTAAGGTGGTGGTGGTGGTGGTGGTGGTGGTGTTTGCAGAGTTGAGATTTGTAAGGTTAGTCTCCTGTTGTTATTTCTCCATTTCTATCATTGTCTAGTCTTTTTTTCTTTTAATTTCTGCACACTTGTTGATGTTATTGTTTATTATGTTATATAATTGGTGGTGGTGGTGGGTGGGTTTTGATTTTTTTTTCTTATTGTGTTTGAAATTGTTGTTTTTGCTTTAAATATTATTTCCTCATCATTCTTTTTTGTTTAACTCTTATAAGAATGCATAAATAGAAAATTCCTACCAGCTTTATATTTTTCCCAATCTATCAACCAAACTACTTACAAAATTTCAATACCACAGTAACAACAATAACAGCAAAAACTCACATCAGACTTCTTCATATACACATCTTTCTTGTACATATCCCGAGACAGACCAAAGTCACTGATTTTGACCACATTATCATCAGCCAGGAGGAGGTTACGGGCAGCCAGGTCACCGTGGAGCACCTGCCAGGGACACACACACAGGGAGGGAGGGAAGGGTTAGGTGGAGGTGCTCATGAGAGAGAGAGAGAGAGAGAGAGAGAGACCTATCTTATTGGTGGCAAGATAATCAATCCTCCCTGCAGCCTCTGAGAGCAGCCTGGGAAGGGAATAGAGCAACAGAAAAACAGGAGATCTAATGCTATATATACCTTACTCATGAGGAAGTGACTGAGGAAAAACAGAACAGATAATAAATTTAGTGCCTTACCTTTCTGCTGTCCTTTGAAAACAACCCGGGAAGAGAACAGACCAACAGAAAACAGGCGATCTATTGTTATACCTTACTGAGGAAATGTTCAGGGGAGAACAGAACAGATAATGGATTTAGGAAAGGAGACAGAGCAACACAAAACAAGGAAAAGGAACAGAGCAATATAAAATAATGGATGCAGGGATAGAATGTTACCTTCCTGCTGGAGAGGTAGTCCATGCCATGTGCCACCTGCCAGGCCCAGCTCACCAAATGGCTGGTGGTGAATGGTGTGTTGACTCCCGGCACACTCCCCACCTCGTGTGTCATTGCCTTGCCGTGGGAGTCCAGCAGTCCATACTCTGGGGTGTGGTGAAGAGTGGTGGTGAGCACTGGGTGTGTGTGTGTGTGTGGCGGTGGTGGTGGTGGTGTTTGTGAATGACCAAAGGGTGTCTGTGGTGGTGGTGGTGGTGGTGATGTCTGTGAATGTTACGTTATTTGTGTTGTTTAGTTACTGATTCAACACTTTTCCTGTGATTTGGTTTGTCTTCTTTATTGTCAAACCACACCAGATATCATTCATCTTCACTCAGCCATCTCAAAGCATTCTACAAGCTAAAGACTGTTATATATACTCTTTTTAATGATTTTTTCCATCTTTCTTGTCAATTTCAGCTAAGACTTCATTGTTTTAGGACTGTGTTGTGGTGTACATTGCAGTGAAAGAGTTAAGAGGTTTCTGCTACTACTGCTATCACCACTACTACTACTATCACCACTACTATTACCAGTCAAACCACAAGAAAAATCACAGTTACCCTTCAGAACACACCAAGAAAACCACAAAACACCAAGATACCTGAAGTGTGGCCCTGTGACACACTGGAGCCGGAGGTGGACGTGAAGTAGAGGTTTTGAGTGCGTCCATCACTTGCCGAGCTGATGGTGGTGGCGGGGCTCTTCGGGTCCCCACAGCAGGACCCTGACACATCTGAACTGGCAGCCTCGTTAGCATTGCTCGGCCACAGAAAATGCCCTCCACTGCTTGCATTGTATATGGGGTTGTGTGCTTGTGGTGTCCCTTGGGGTGGTGAGCGGGGGGGAGGCCCGTGTGTGGCGGAGAACCTATCGTGGCTGGCACTGCCCCTGGAGGTGTCATGCCGCCAGCTGGAGGAGATCAGGAGAGGAGAGCAAGTGTAAGAAAGAGAAGACTACCAAGAGACAGGAGCTGCATGTTATCAAGGCACAAAAAACACCACTAGTCAAACTGACTTTCAGCTAACTAACTCTATTGATCTTTCAGGGGACTGGCAATTTTAGTGGACTTATTATTTTCATTATTTTTGTAGCCCTTTGGCCAGCTTCCCCTGTGTGACATAAAAAAACCCGTTCCGTTACCTTCCACCGGGTGAGAGTGGCGAGACAACACTGCCACTGTCCGCAACGGTCTTGTTGGCGTCAATGTGGCCGGTGATTGGATCGATCTGGTTGACAAAGTTCCTGCGATGGCGATGCATGAACACGAGAAGGTTGCCAAATCGACAATACTCCACCAAGATCCACAGCTCACCTGGAATTAGGTTGTGATTTGTTGTGGATTTGTCACTCACTTTCTTTCCCATCTTACATTGAGTTTTGAAAAGTTTTCCCTGATTTTCATACTTTTTTTTTGTAAGTTTCCCTATGCTGGTGAAGGTTCATGGATTTGTAAAGTTATCCCTAGTTTTTATACTCTTTTTTTGTACGTTTTTTGTAAGTTACCTTTGCCAATATGGACTGTGTTGGCCCCCATCAGGTTGACAATATTGAGGTGCTTGCCGAGGTGAATCATGATCTTCAGCTCCAAGGCTAAGGCGCGAACCTGAGACTGCTCGGCCTGGCTCTTGCACATCTTGATGGCAACTGTGGTGGTGCCAGGGCCATCCAGATCTGTCACCTTGGCCTTCACCACTCGCCCAAAGGCACCAGAACCCAACTGCTTGCCTGTAAGAGTGGTGGTGGTGATGGTGGTGGTGATGGTGTGTACTAGTTATTATGGTTGATATTTGCAACATCAACAGGGAATAAATATCAGTGAAAAGTTGGCTTGTCATCTTTGTGGCCTTTGAAGACTTTCCTAGAGAGACTTTCAAAGGAGTTGGTGATTTCAGTGATTATCAACAAGAATTCTGCTTCAGTACTGGGGAAAATACCCTTGAAAACCTGAACAGTCATCTCTGTGGTTTATGAAAAAATTCCTAGTGAGACTTTCAGAGTTAACATGATTCTAGCAATAAACCAACAAGAATTCTGCCTTACTACTGCAGAAAACCATATAAACCTGAATGCTTTTTAGAACTTAATGACAGCACAAGACATTTGAAGACCCCAGCCTCTACCTGCACCTGTCGCCTCCCCCCACCACCCACCCACCCACCTAGGGATATCTGGTCCCGGGGCACCTCCCACTCCTGGCCGTACGGGAGAAGTTCAGCTTGCTCATCTGCAGAACAGTCAGGGTTTAGCTGGCCAATGTTCCCCTTCTCAAACAGATACAGTTCATTCGCACGGAAGGATTTCCTAAACTTGCGTTCCGTCTTGACTCGCTTGAAGAGGATGACGACGGTGATGATGAGGATGGCAATGCCAAGGAGTGCCACCACCAGACCTACCTTGGCTGGTGTGGTGAGGCCTTGGCCTGTGGAAGAAAGGATGGGGTGATGGTGGAGAGAAGGGGAAACAAAAATTACCTCAATAAAGAAGAAAACACTCATATAAAAACAAAATTAAGCTTAAAAAAGAAGAAAAAAATACAATCACCCACCCAAAACAAAAATAAGCTCAAAAAATGGATGAAAAATAAAACACATGTTCATCCCAAACCAAAATCAAGCTCAAAAGAAGGATGAAAAACAAAACACTTGCTCACTGGAAACAAAAATGAGTTCCATGCTTCCCACGACAGTGTTGACTCTGTTCTCCGCCAAGCAGGTGTACACGCCCTCATGGTCCTCCCTCCGCAGCACCTCTATCTCTATCCTCTGCCCGTCAGCCGAAAGCAGCGTCCTGTCGTTGTCAAAGAACTCGGATGTGTTTGTTAGTGGCTCGTTGTCCTGCAATGAGGTGAAGTGGGGGTTAGGTTAGGTTAGATTAGGTTTCTCTGCTTTTTATCAGAGGGAAAATAAAAGGTAATTTCAAAATAAGGCCCACTTTGGTGCCAGTCCCCCCAAAATGTTTATAGAAGATTGTGGGGTTTTACTTTTTTCTTCTTTTTTTTGTTAGGTTACTACTACTACTACTACTACTACTAACCTTCATCCATTTAACAGTGGGCGATGGTGTACCAAAGACAGTACAGTTAAGGAACAAGGTGTCACCAGTTTCCACTTCCATTGTTTCATTCTCGGCCATGTTGGAATCTTCTTTGAAATTCACTTTAACCTCAGCTGTTGGGTGAAAAAATTGAGATGAATAGATTAATGATAAAAAGAAAAGGGAGACAGTTTTGTATTCTTGTACTTTTGTCATTCACATCAAAGAAGAAGAAGGAAAAGAAGAACAAGACATAGAAAAAGAAATAAAAGAAGAACAAGAAGAAAAACAAAGGACTACAGCAGCAACAACAAAAAAAACAATACTAATAATAACACAAACAAACCAAAAAAAACATCTTCAACATACCTTTAACTCTGACCATCACTTTTTTCACCTGCACATTGTCCTTCCCCTGGTAAGCCACAGCAGCACAGGCATACTCCCCCTCCACCGCCCTTGTCACCCGCTGGAGCTTCACCTCCCTCAGGAAAGAGTATTGGGTGTCCCTCTCCTGCACTCGGCCCGCTATGGAAGATAAGAAGCCTTTGTTATTTACTTATTGAGGTCTTACTTTGAATATCTCTCTCTCATTTTTTTCTTTTCTTATCTTATTTTTTCATCTTTCTTCTCTTTTTGTTTTATTTTTCTCATCTTTTTCTTCACTTTTCTTTAATTTTATTCTCTCTCTCTTATTTTTTAGCTTTTCTTTTATTCTGATGTTTTCTTGTTTTAAAATCGCCTTTGAAATCTTAATCTGCCACAAGAACCATAAAAAAAGAGAAGGGAGAGATGATGGTGAAGGGAAGGGGAAAGCAAAATTGGGCTCAAAAAAGCAGAAAACACTCTCACAAAACAAAATGAAGCTCTAAAAAAGAAGTAAGAGAAGGCAGCGGAGAGTACAAGAACGCAGACCACAGACTTACGGAAAGCCGGCGGAATGCTCAGCGTCACGTCACTGTAGTGGAGCTTGTTGGCGCCACACCTCAGGAGGAACTCGTCGTTTTCTATCAGAGTGAGCTCGTCGGAGGGGACGCCAGTGTGATTCAGAACGTGCAGGCCACCGATATCTGCAGCAAAAGTAGTAGTGGTAGTAGTAGTAATGGTGGTAGGAGTGGTGGTGGTGGTGGTAGTGACAATGATGTGGTGTGTAATTGAAACAACCCTTCAACACTCAAAACAACCTCAAAAAATGTACCAAAATGATGTCAAAACACCCTGGAAACCCCCAAAACTCTTCAGAAACCCTACCAACACCACTAGAGCACCAAAAAAACACCCCAGAAACTTCAACAACACCCCACCAACTCCCAGAAACCATAACAACACCCAAGAATGTCCTCACAGCCTCACCAGAGACAGTGATGGCAGCAGTGGTGTTGTCGGAGCCCAAGGTGTTGTTAGCCACACACCGCAGGAACCCTAAGGACTTCGCAGTGAGGGAGGAGACAGACTTCACCACATTGCCAGGCTCAGGATAGCTCCAGGATCCTTCATTCACCTGAAAAGGATGTGTGAATTGGAGGAGGAAGAGGAGGAGGAGGAAGAGCAATATATGTATTATATGTAAAACCAAATATTCTTGTAATCATAAACAGGAAGAGGAAGAAAAAAGAAAAAGAAAAAGAAAAAAGGAAGGAAAGGAGGAAGATAAAAAAAAAAAAGAATAGAGAAAGAAACTAATAAAAGACAAAGAAGAAAGAAGGGGAACAAATAAAGGAGGCATAAGGAGAAAGATTAAAAAAAGAAGAGGAGTAGAGAAAAAAAATTCATAAAAGATAATGAAGAAGGAAGGCAAACAAATAAAGGAGGCATAAGGAGGAAGATAAAGACTCTTGGATGTCATCTTACCTCAATGGCCTCATAAGGGGAACAAGACAGCCCATTGACACAAGGCTGAAATTCCCACCTGACAGAAGGGAGAGGGAAGCCTTGCACACGACACATAACCTGGAGTTGTGTCTGCGGCAACACATACTGCGCAACGTTGTGTAACTCCACCTTGGGGGAACCTGTGGAAATCATTGTGGTTACTCTTATCACACTATTCATAAACACTTTGCTCTCTCTCTCACCTTCACAATTTTTCAAAGGCTCTAGTTGAAGTTAATCACATTGTTAATGGTATTTTTATGGTTCATTATAATTTAGAATGTTTACACCAAATTTAGTTGATATCTTTTTTATTAATATTTTGTGGTCAATAAAATCTCTCTCTCTCTCTCTCTCTCTCTCTCTCTCTCTCTCTCTCTCTCTCTCTCTCTCTCTCTCTCTCTCTCTCTCTCTCTCTCTCTCCATCTGTCTATGGGAGGTTCCACTCACACTGCTATTAAACAAAGTAGCAAAGTAGAATCAAAAGCCTTTCAGATTATACATTTTGCTGTTGCTCAGTAGCTCTCATATGAAAAAAATATATAAATATATAAGGTGACTTACTGTGTATTTCGATGGCCACAGACTTGTTAGTGGAGACAGCTTTGTTGGTGGTGGTGGCAATGATGGTGTATTGGCCAAAGTCACTCGCGGTGAAGTTCAGAATGGCAAACCAATAGAAAGCAGAGTTTGGTGTTCTGTATATCTTGATCTGTGGAGTGAAGAAGAAGAGGAGGAGGAGGAGGAGGAGGTGGTGGTGAGTGACACAGATCACACATATATATAACACTATCTAAAACACTTGAGTGCTACATTGCCACTCTCAAAAGGTGCTAGTTGAAGCCACACAAGTTTTTAAGGATGTTTTTATTGTTCTAGTGACAAATTAAGAAGATTTATACATTATCAATTGAAAAGAACCTGGCTAATTACCTATGGCCTTGGAATATAATCATGGTGTGAAAGAATACATTATTTCTGAACACAGCACACAGGAGGAAGAAGAGAAATGAGTGATATAAGAGGAATGAAGGAAAAAAAAGATGAGGAGGAAAATGATAAAGAAAAGTAAATGAAAGAAGAGGTTAGGTAGCAGAGGAGAAAAGAACAGAATAAGAAAAAAGAAAAGAGATAGAAATTAAGAAGGAAGAGAAAGAAGTGGAGTAGAAAGAAAACATGAGGCAATAACACAAATATTTTCAGGAAGAAGGAGGAGGAAGATCAGCATTGAGAGGCAGCTGGGACACATTCATATCAAGAGGAAGATGAGGAAAGAGAGCAACAAAGACCAAATCAAACCCACCCTGTCACTCTCCATCAAAATGTTGCCTTGCCAATCCTGATAAACAATGATTGGATCTGGTGGGAAGGAGGAAATCTCAGCTCTCCACTTGATCTCTGTTGTGTTAACCTTATCCACTCTGATTTTTTCTGTGCTACTGATTGCCACATAGGGCTCCTGTGTGTCTGTGGACAAAATGCTGTGAGTAAGAATAAGTATTGTACGCCTCAGCACTGCATCTGTTTTAAAGCCTTTGATACTGGGGCACATTTTTACAAGTTTTGGGTGTGATTAGATGATTTCATTGACATTAGGAAGGGTCTATGGAGGCCAGAGAAGATTAATGGCCTGAGTCTGTGCTATTCTAATCCCCCACATGAGTTTTGGAAGCTGTGTAAAATTGAGAAATAATGAGCAGAGTGAACAATATGAAAATGAGCCCCAGTAGTGAAGGGGTTAAAAGGGTTCAGTTAGTCACAGAAGGCTTTATGAGGAAAAGGAAAAAAAATGATTGATTTTGTTGAAAAGGAAAGAGGAATGATGATAAACAAAGGAATAGGAAGAGAGAGAGAGAGAGAGAGAGAGAGAGAGACTTGAATCTGTTAATCCTTATCCTCTCCTTACTGACCCCTAATGATTTCCATCCTATCCCTTATTCTTATTCTCCCTTTACCTTTTATGGAGATGGTGATGGACTCGGTGGTGGTGGCATGGTTGGTGTCCCTGGCGGTGCAGGTATACACACCCGAGTCTTGCCTGGATGCTGCTGGGATGTGCAAGGTGCTGATCACTGTCTTCCCCTCCTCAACTGTTTTCTCCTTGTAATTCTGCAGAGAACACATGACACAACCCATATTAACTGAGATTCTCATGTATGCAACTTTGTCTTGGGTGAATTTCCAGTCTTAAAATCCATCCTAATCTCCTAAAACTGCAGAAAGAGCCACTGAGCTATGGAGGTGTGAGGAGTACCTGTCAAAAAGCAGACTCCACCCAAATGGCCAGTTTAGAGTGATCCAACTATAGTAGTAGTACTGGTGGAAGGGTTAAATCAGGTTAGGTATGCTACTAGACAAAGGGCACAGGAGAGGCCTGAAGGTGCAGGACAACACTCACAGCTGCAGCATTAGGGCACGACCAACTCAGGGTGACGTCAAGCTGTCCCTTGGTCACCGTGCAGTTGAGGAAGAAGGGATGTCCAATGGTGTAGTGCGGGTCAGGGAATTCGTCAATAATTGGGTCGTCCAGCGATGAGGTGGCTGTACGGACACAAATACGATAAGTAGGAGGTTAGGTTAGGCCATGTGTGGGGCTGACAGCTTTTTAATTGTAACTTCCTTTGTATTATTTATTGACTGACTCACTCGTTACTCACAGGACACACTGACATAGTAGATCTGCAGCTCGGCAGTGGACTTAGACTGACACGTATATTGGCCAGAGTCTTGCACGGTGAGGCTCAGCAGAGTAAAGCCAATCTTTGGATCCCAACGGACTCTGTGTGTGTCCGAGATGTCCATCTGTGGTAACAGTACACAAATAAGTGGCCTCACAGACAGGTGGTCTCCTTTAGCCCATCAATTACCATAAAAAGCCCACATTGTAAAAATAGAAATAAAAGAGGAAGATTCTTAGTGATGCTATTCTCCTTCACCCTTCAAAACTGCTATACCTCTCTTAGGAACTATTTTCAAGAATGGAGAGATGGTTAGACAAGCTTTCAAGGCTGAGGCATGTTGAGGGATAAAGCGACAGAGCTTCACAAATTTGTCTCATTCCTGTAAAGAACAAAGAGGTGAGTTGATGTGTGAATGCAAAGGAGAGGAGGACACACCGGGACATTTTCTTTGAGCAGCCGCGGTGTTGTGGTGGGCAGTGTCACGCGGCAGTCTAGGACCAACTTCTGATTGGTGTTCACAGGTTTGTGAACTAAAGAGTTCTCATCCACAAATTCATGCTCTCCATCTGGAAGGGCAAAGTTTCCATCACTCCACAGTTCATTCTCAAAGTTAGAATCTAATTTCTTTCAACAGTTTCTGGCAAACCCTCAAAATGCACTGATTCAATTAACCCCTTCAGTACTGGGACACATTTCTATCATGAGGCATTGACAACACAGCCATGAGTTGTGTAGGCAGGCAATCCACCATACAACTTCCTGGCTCGACCCACCAACCATCGCTACACACTACACTAACAAGGTGTATGTGAAGTTTTCAGAGATCTCAACGTCCTCACCACACGCATGGACAGACTGTACCAAGGATATTATAATCTCTTAGAATCCTTGGACTGTACTGTTTCAGAGTATGAAAAGCCAACTTGAGACTGGTGAAAAGATGAAAAAATACCATTACCAGAAAGAGGAAAGTGTTGTGCAATGAGGCTTACCATAGACATAGACATAGGTTGTAGCTACATCATTGGGGTTCCTCTCCTGACTGGTGGTCTTGTAGTGGCAGTGGTAGAAGCCAGTGTCTGATACGTACATGCCGCTCACTGACAGGGTGGACACGTGACGGTATTCACCATCATCTTCCTCCTCTGACACTATCTCGGCATCACCGGGGGGAAGCTGCAACGAGGAGGAGCAGGAGGCCGACATGAGGCGACACACACACACACACACACACACAAGCTTCATCTCTAGCCATAAATAAGAGAAACCTATATTTTTTCAGACTTTGGAAGAGTACAATAGTGGCAAAGTAGAGGTTCTAGTACTTCAAGTGATGGTATATGATAGATGCTGCTGCTGCTGCTGCTACTACTACTACTACTACTACTACTACTACTACTACTACTACATACACACATACATACATCACTAGTCCAGGACCAATTGAGTGGTTTGTCTCCCTCACAGCGCAGTTCGAAGTCGTCTTGCTCCGTTGTCCTGATCACCACCTCCTGTCCAACATCCAGCTTTGGGGGCCGCACTGCCACCCCCCCCGACACTGCAACATGGAGGGATCTCTCTCTCTCTCTCTCTCTCTCTCTCTCTCTCTCTCTCTTCAACAACAATTTATGCATTTCAGTGTGGACAGATTCATGTAAATGCACCTAAATTTTCTCATAACAAAGTGAAAAGGTTAATGCGCTAATGTGTGTGTGTGTGTGTGTGTGTGTGTGTTGGTTGGTTTCTAAGGACACAAACTCACCACAGCAGGCCAGGAGGAGTAGAAAGATGGAGGACATAGTGTTATTAGGCCCTAGGCAGCATCAGGGTGAAGGAACTCCCTGTGGGAGAGAGAGGAACCACCTGTAGAAATCATCATCACACACACACACACACACACACACACACACACACACACACACACACACTTTAGTCATTCAAAAAACCCAAGTGTTATTCCCGGGTGAAGTAACTTTGTGGAGGCTCTATAGGAGGGATGGAGGTGTGGGGGAGAGGAAGAGAGGGAGGAGAGAGGAGAGTAAGAATGAGGTGAGAGACAGGATGAGAGGAAAGGGGACACAAAGGTTATGAGAGAGAGAGAGAGAGAGAGAGAGAGAGAGAGAGAGAACACCCAAACAGTATGTAGTGCCAGTGCAGTGTTTATTGTTTTTTCCCCCAACCTCGTACCAGAAATAGTGTCTGATAGTGATGGTGCTTGTGACTATACCATGTTTGATAGCGACAGTGTACGTAGACAAATTGCCTGATAGAGACAAGGTAGCTTTGGAATAGAAGCCTCACGACAGGGGTGGGTCTTCTTTACCTATAGACAATCTCCCTTCCATGTATAATTCCCTATGTCATACCTATGTTTAAATGAGAGAGAGAGAGAGAGAGAGAGAGAGAGAGAGAGAGAGAGAGAGAGAGAGAGAGAGAGAGAGAGAGAGATAATATCCTTCTTCTTTCTTTCCTTCACCTCTTCATTATCTTCCTCATCATCACCTCTTCCATCTTCTCCTCCTCCCTTCACTTTCTAAACTTTTCCTCTTCCTCCTCTTCTTCATACATCCCTTAACCTAATTTCGCTTCCTCTTGCTTATCTCTCATCTTCTTTCCTCCTTTCCTTCTCTTCCTTCATCTCCATCTTCGTCTCTCAACCCTTAAACTTTCCTCCTTTTAATTCTCCTCTTCTTTTTTTTTTTTCTCCTAATTCTTCATCTTCTTTTCTATGTTTTCTCTTTCTTATTTTTTTCTTCTTTGTCCTCCTCTTATTCCTTAAACATTCCTCTTCAGTTTCTTTTTTTTTATTTTCTTGTCTTCTTCCTTGTTGTTCTTCCTATTTTTTTCCCTTTTTTCCTCTTTTGTTTACTTTCTCTGTTTCCTCTTCATCGTTCTCTTTCTTCCTAAATACTCTTTTCTTCTATCCTTCTATCCTTTCTCCCTTTTCTGTTCCATGTTCTCTTCCTTCTCTCTAATACTTTTCCTCAAATTCTTCTCTCCTTTCTCTATTTCTCCTTTTTTCCTCCTCCTTCCTAAACATTTTCTTTTACTTTTTTTCCCTTTTCTATTTCTTTCTTGTCTTCCTTCACTATTCCTCCTCTCCTTTTTCTATTTTTTCCTTTTCCTTCTCTTCTTCTTCCATTTATTCTTCCTTCCTTGTCCTCCTCTTTCTCTTCCCCTTTCTCAATTCCTTTTGTGTCCTCCTTATCCTCTTCTTTTCGTTTTCTATTCCTTCCTCTCTCCTGGTCCTCCTCCTCCTCTTCTCCTTTCTTCCCTGCCCTCCTCCTCTTCCTTCTTCCTTCTTTCTCCATCTTTTCCATCTCCTCATATAATCCTCCTCTCCTTTTCTCTCCCTTCCTCTTTTGTTCCTCCTCCTTCCTAAACATTTTCTTTTATTCCTCTCCTTTCTTGTCCTCCTTCTCTATTTCCCCTCTCCTTTCTCCCTTTTCTTTCCTTCTCTTCTAATTCCTCTATTCATTCTTTCCCTGTCCTCCTCTTCTTTTCTCTTCCTTCTTCCTTCTCCCTTCCTCGTCATCTTTATTCTCCTCTTCGTCGCCCCCCCCCCCAGCCCCGCCCTTCCTTGAGGACTCCACAAAAACACTTAATGATTATACTGGCAAAATTGTGTTGGTGGGGCGAGGCAGTACAATAAAAGGGCCACGCATGCGCAGAAACCATAATGCCACCATAACCACGCCATCACGCCCGCAACACTGCCATCTGTGGGCGGGGAAATTAATTAAGCGTGGCGGGAAATTTCAAAGAGTCATAGTTTGGTGCGTGTATGTGTGTGTGTGTGTGTGTGTGTGTGTGTGTGTGTGTGTGTGTGTGTGTGTGTGTGTGTGTGTGTGTAGGGAGCGGAAAGGACACACCTCTCCCTCCTCCTCCTCCTCCTCCTCCTCCTTAGTCTACTCATGAGGCGAGGAGGGAAAAAGAGGGGAGGGGGGAGAAGGTAACAAGAAGGAGGAAGGGAGGAGGAAACATTTCTGCTGGAAGATAACAAAGACCAGTGTGTGTGTGTGTGTGTGTGTGTGTGTGTGTGTGTGTGTGTGTGTGTGTGTGTGTGTGTGTGGTGAGTTAGGGGCAATAAATGCACTAATAATAACAGTAAATATAATGTTAACAGTAATATATTGGTGGTAACAGTTCTGGTGGTGGTAATAGTGGTGGTTGTGGTGCTAGTAGTAGTAGTAGTAGTAGTAGTAGTAGTAGTAGTAGTAGTAGTAGTAGTAGTAGTAGTAGTAGATGGGGTAGTGATAGTGGTAGTGATAGTGGTGGTTAGTAGAAATAATATAAAAATAACAATAACAATACTACTACTACTACTACTACTACTACTACTACTACTACTACTACTACTACTACTACTACTACCACCGAACCACAACCATTCCCTTTCCCTTCGCACGATTGGCAAGG
>CM035199.1:10699599-10715084 GCA_020233015.1 Callinectes sapidus | reverse complement strand
AAACATTTATACATTTTTTTAAAATTTATTTCTATCTTTTTTACTTTTTTTCTTTTCAATGGTGATGTGTGTGTATGTTACGGGGGCAAGTAACACACACACACACACACACACACACACACACACACACACACACACACACACACAGGTTTTTTTTTTGTTACTTTTTATTTTATTATAATTTTTTTCCATTTTTTATTTTTTTTGTTTTGTTTTGTTTCCATGGTAGTGTGTGTGTATGTTACGGGGGCAATTCACACACACACACACACACACACACACACACACACACACACACATACACACACACACACACACACACACACACACACACACACACACACACACACACACACACACACACACACACACACACAAAATAAACATAACAAAAAAAAAATTAATGGAAGATTGCAAACAAATAAACAGAAAATTACTAGAAATAACATCTATTTAATAAAACATCAAAGAAAAACAAAACAAAAAACAACAAAATCACCATAACTACTATTTCTTCTCCTTCTCTTCCTCCTCCTTCTCCTCCTTCTTCTCCTTCTCCTCCTCCTTCTCCTTCTCCTCCTTTTTCCTTCTCCTTGTCCTTCTACTACTACAACTATTACTACCACCACCACCACCACCTCCACTATCTTCACCACCACCACCACCACCACCACCCTGCAGATCCTCCCAAGTGGAGTTTGAGGGCGCGAAGCATGAGATCCGTCGCCTTCAGGAGGAGACGGAGGTGCTCAACCAGCAGGTGGAGGAGCTGGCCAACCTGAAGAAGATAGCGGAGAGACAGATGGAGGAGGCCCTGGAGTCGCTGCAGGCCGAGAGGGAGGCTAAGTACGCGCTCAAGAAGGAACTCGACGGAAGGATGAATTCTGAGTCCATGTATAATTTGTCTAACCTCGCCATGAGTATGAAGCTTTCTGGTGAGTTGTCTGTGTGTCTGTCTGTGTGTGTGTGTGTGTTTAGGGAGGGCTTGGGTGATTCTTCTTTTTCTTTCTGTTTTTTTTTCTTTCTCCTTTTTTTTCTTTTTCTTTCTTTCCTTTTTTTTATACTTTAATTTTTTTTGTTTATTGTGGGTTTTTCTTTCTTTCTTTTTTCTTTCTTTCTTTCCTTTTTTATTTCTTCAGTTTTTGTTTGTTTATTGTGGGTTTTTCTTTCTTTTTTCTTTCTTTGCTTTTTTTTATTTCAGTTTTTATGTGTTTATTGTGGGTTTTTCTTTCTTTTTTCTTCAGTTTTAAATCGTTTTGTGAATTGTTGTGGTTTTTTTCTTTCTTTTCTTTTCCATTTTTGTTTTAATTTCTTTTGTTTTGTTCAAGTTTTTATTCATTTTATTATTTTGTTTATAGTTTTCCTTTCTGTCTTTTTCTTTGCTTTTGTTCTTATTTCTTTTATTAACTGTTATGGTTCTTTCTGTCTTTTTCTTTGCTTTTATTCTTATTTGTTTTATTCTTATTTATTTATATTTATTCTTATTTATTTATATTTATTCTTATCTGTTCTATACTTACAACTATCAATACCTAACCTAACCTAACCTAACCTAACCTCACCTCACAGGCAGTCCAGAGTTCCGAGAGAGTGACGGTGAAGACGACACGCCAGTCCTCCGCCGTCTGGAGTCTGAGTTGATGAGTGCCGGGGGAAATGTGGAGATGGGGGGTGACCTGTTCTCCGAGATTCACCTTAACGAACTGCGGAAACTGGAGAAGAAACTGGAGGAGGTGGGTTGATGATGCCTGTGTGTGTGTGTGTGTGTGTGTGTGTGTGTGTGTTTTGGCTACGTTAGATAAGAATGTGTGTATGTGTGTGTGTGTGTGTGTTTTGTCTCAGATTAGGTTAGCAAGTGTGTGTTTGTGTGTGTGTGTGTATCTCAACTCTCTCTTATTTATTTGTGTATTATATTTTTCCCAACATTCCCATCTCCCTTCTTCTATGTTACCTTTCTATCACCTTTTCTCTGTATCTGTTTATCAAATCACTACTTTTCTTTTGCCTGTCCTTATTTGAGGATTGTGTCATTTAGATCACAGTGAAAGAATTAACCATCCCTCTCTCCCTTAATAACCTAACCTAACCTAACCATCCTTCTCTTCCTAACCTAATCTATCCCAATCAACTCCCTAATCTCTCCCTCTTCCCACCCTCCCCTCCCAGGCTGACCACGAGAAGACCCAGCTCACCACCAACCTGAAGGAGAGTCAGGAGGGGCTGGAGAAGGCGCGAGGGGAGTTGGACGCCCAGCACGCCAGAGTGTCTCACCTCCTCGGCCACATCTCTGCCCTGGTGAAGCTGCACGACCAGGAGAACCCCACCCAGGTACTTGGCGGTGGTACTGCTTGATTTGACTTGTATGGGACTTTTGGCCTTATTGATACTCTGTGTAAGGCTGGAAATAGAGGGACGATGTAGTGATTATAATTTGATGGGGAATACTAAGCACTTTTTTGTCTATATAAAGTAGGATGGAGATATGAAAAAAGCTTTATATATGATTTTACCATTTTTATTCAATGGGCAATAAAAGCAAGCTACTTTTTGCCCTAATGAAACAGGCCATAGAGGTTAGGTTAAGTTGTTACCCTCTTCTTACAATAAAGAATATAAAACAAGCTAATTGTAACTCTAACAAAACAGGCCATAGAGGTTAGATTAAGTATTGACCCTCTGTGTATAATAAACAATATAAAACAAGCTAATTTTAACCCTAATGAAGCAGGCCATAGAGGTTCAAACCCAGCACTGTTCACTGTCTCTCAGATGAATGCGGAGGACACTGCCAACCTGGTGAGTTTCCTTGAGAAGCAGAAGTCTCGGTACCAGGTGGCCTCCCGGGAGATTGCCGAGCTCAAGAAGAGTCTGGCAGAGATACAGAACTCCGACGGCGGCACAGCAAGCGACGCCGTGCAGCAGCTGCGCAACGAAGTGGGAACGCTGCGTGCCAGGGTATGTGGCTGCTGATGAAGAATATCTGTTTACTTAGGGTGGACATGTGGTGTTGCTTTCTTTCTTTGTTCTGTCTGTAAGGAGTGTGTTGTGAAGCTCTCTCAGTGATGTCATTTCTCCTTCACTCTCCATTACAGTTGATTGACGCAGAGCAGAAGTCCATCGACCTTGGCAATGACGTTGGGATCCTGAGTAAAATGATGAACGGCCGTGAGGGGTCTCTGTCCATCACCAGGAATGACTTGGGGTGAGTGTGCTGCCCTCTGCTGGAGAAAGATGGAGAACGATGCACTTAGAAGACACGGAAACAGAAAGCAAAGATTTAGAGAAGCTAACAAGGAGATTAAGAAGTATCACACCATCTTATCCTATTCCTTGTCACTTTTCCATTGTACACTTAACACTTTGATTGTCTCATGTTAGAAGTCAGAAGAAAAGAGGAGGGAAAAATTTAGGTGATGTTAACAAGATCAAGAATTGTGATAATCTAAGTCTTAGTCACTTCTGCGTCGTACACTGAACACTTTTCTTTGTCTGACGTCACAGGACCATAAGTGAGGAACTGGCCCAGCTGTACCACCACGTCTGCACAGTGAATGGAGAGACGCCTTCCAGGGTGCTGCTGGACCACAGCAAGCAGGGGCGCACCACAGACAAAGGTGAACACTCTACTCTCTTCATCTCTTTACTCCTTTAGACTTTATTATGATGTGTATTATATTATTCCATGTCATATTGCTGTCTTTTTGGTAATTCTTGTCAACCTGGACTTGAATCACTGAGATGCTTCCCACCATTACAGGAGGAGAGGAGAGCAAACCTTCTTCACCAACGTCAGTCATTTCAACATTGGAAGCATTGAGGAGCAAACTCAGAACAGATGTGACTCTCTCTGATTTTGTGAGTGTGATGGTTTAATGTTTGTTGTGTTTGGTTGATGTAGCTGGAAAATGTTTGGGTTCTTTCTAACATTGTCTTCACCTGACACCCAAGATTTACCATGAGAACGCTGCCACTGTCTTTAAAAGCATCAACTGTACATTTATTGCCACTACCATCAAAAATACATTAAGAATACATTAACCCTTTAACTACTATTACCATTAAAAAAAAGAACATTAAGAAATCCATTCATTCTACCTCTACACTATAAAAAACCCTTAAAACCCTCAATAGGTAACAATAAAATATCCTCACATGAACAATTATCGTCACCACTCCCACACGACCTAACCTGACCCGCCATGCCTTCAGGTGGACAACAGTGACCCGGCAGCGGTGCGTGAGATAGTGGACACCATTATGGACCAGATCAGACACCTCAAGAAGTCCGTGGAGCACACCATTGAGCTCAGCAAGGAGAAGGGGCTGGTCAGGGAGTCGGCAGCTTCGGACAGTGAGTTGCTGTGTTGTTTGTACATGTTTCCCTTGGTAGAAATGAGTCTTGGATGTCACTGTAGCTTTTGTGGGTTTTAGGGATGGTTGCTTCTTATATTGTGGCCATTTTTAGCTTTGGACAGTGAAGGTTTTGTGGTGTTTTTCCTTATGGTTGAAGTTTTGGGATATTTAAGTACATCTGTAAAAACACTAGCTTTTATGGGGACCTTTAGAGAGGATTACTTAAAATTTTGTGGGTACTTAAACATGTGATAGTAAGTTTTTGTGGCGTAGATGCATGATTCCTTTGGTGGGACTAACCGTGTGTGTGTGTGTGTGTGTTTCAGGTGGTCTGAGTGAAGGAGAGGTTCAGGAGCTGCAGGAACAGGTCATCAAACTCAAGTCTCTGCTGTCCACCAAGAGGGAACAGATTGCCACCCTCCGCACTGTACTCAAGGCCAACAAACAGACTGCTGAGGTGACCATCCTGCTCTGTTATTGTTGTCCTCTCTCTCTCTCTCTCTCTCTCTCTCTTTCTCTCTATTTAGGGTTGAGATTGTGTGTCTCCTTTGTAGTATCTTTTCCTTTTATTTTTTCCTGTCAGTCTCTTTCTTTTTATATATCTTTCTCTGTTTTTATCTCCTTGCCAGTTTCTATTTCTTTTTGTATCTCCTTTTTTTTTCCTTTCATCTCTTCAATTGCTCTTATCTCCATTTCCCTGCCCTTGTGTGTGTCTATTTCTTTCCTTTCCTTTCACTGTTTGTATCTATGTAGTCAGTCAGTCAGTCAGTCACATCCCTGCCAGTCATAACCAAAATTACAAAACATTACCACTTTATTTAACCCACTTTTATTCTCCCCTTGGCCAGACCCACATAGAAAAATGAATAAATGAAATCCCTCTCAGAATCCCCCTAAAGACTGCATCATTGTCTCTCTCTCTCTCTCTCTCTCTCTCTGTGACAGGTGGCGCTCTCTAACCTCAAGTCAAAGTATGAGACGGAGAAGAGCATCGTCTCAGAAACCATGATGAAGCTGAGGAACGAACTGCGTCTGCTCAAGGAGGACGCTGCCACCTTCTCCAGTAAGCTTCCTCTCTCTCACACACATTCACACACTCCACTCATTTCCCTTCAAAAACTCATATCACTCACTTCCCTCCCTCATCTCACACACTCCCATCTTTGCATTTCCTTTAAAAAAACACATCATACACTTCCTTTACTCCTCTCACACACACTCCTGTTCTATGGATTTCCCTTCACAAACTCTCATTATACACTCCCTTTCTTCCTCTCCCTATAATTTCCCCTCACATATTTCCCCTCACACTCTCCCTCCCCCCTCAGGTCTGCGTGCCATGTTTGCTGCGCGCTGTGAGGAGTACGTCACTCAGCTGGACGAGGTGCAGAGGCAGCTGGTGGCGGCCGAGGAGGAGAAGAAGACCCTCAACTCTCTCCTCCGCATGGCCATCCAACAGAAGCTTGCCCTCACCCAGCGCCTGGAGGACATGGAGTGTGACAGGGAGAGGTGCGTTGTGTCTGCTGGTTGCTTGAAGACTGGTGGGGTTGCATATGTTGAAGAGGTTTTATTCATTGTCTTGTTGTGGTTGTGAATTTGTTTTCCTCCAGTGGTTAGGGTGTATGATGGGGAGAGGTGTGTTGTGTCTGCTGGTTGCTTGAAGACTGGTGGGGTTGCATATGTTGAAGAGGTTTTATTCATTGTCTTGTTGTGGTTATGAATTTGTCTTCCTTCAGTGGTTAGGATGTGTGTGTGTTAGGGAGAGGTGTGTTGTGATTGGTGGTTGTGTGACAAGTGGTGTTGTTTCCTATGTGTGGAGTGTAGTTCTGAATATTTACTAAGCTTTGTTCAGTGTCCTTTTTCCACAGATGAAGGAAGCTGTCTCTCTTTATAAAACACACCTGCCTTTATCCACCCATAACCATTTATTTATCTAATGTAAATATTTGAATGCCTTTTGACTTGGCACAAAGATCTGATAACTGAGTGTCCTGTTAAAATTAAGGACATACAAACTGACAAGATTAAGGACATACAAACTTCCATCATTAACTGCCTTATGACACTCCCCTCCCTGCCTTACACCTCCTCACACACACACACATACAACTGTGGACACCTTTGATTCACCCTTACAGCCACATCTGACTCACCTCCTCCTCCTGCCCTTCAGATTCAACATGAGGAAACATACGGGGAGTCGGGGTCGCGCTCACGGCTCTCGCTTCAACAACCAGCCACACGGATCGTCAGGACAGCACCACTACCAGCGGCGAGACAACTACTAGACGGTCACTAGGTCTGCTGCTGCACCCTTGGAAACCTCCCCTACCTTACCTTGCTCTTCCTGGCTGTCTCTATATTCTCCCTTCCTTTGACGCTTCTTAAAATTCTCCCTTTCCACGCTTCTAAAGGCCACAGATGAAATTAGTTTTATTCTGTCTATTTATTGCTTCTGTTGTTGTGTTTGCTAGTTTTTCTGGAGGAGAAGTAGGCAGTCTGTATTTCCTCATTTCTTGGGTGAGGGAGGGAGGAGTGGCAGGCAGGCAGGCAGGCAGTATCAGGGATGTTTGGGGACTTACTCCTGTGTCTTTCCTTACGGGCGGTCCTGATGGGGTTGGTGATGCTGGGTTGAAGTGGCGGAGGTTCTCGGTTCTTTGCTCTCCTTGAAGTGTTGGTCGTTTCTTGTTTCCCACTCAAGTGATGGGTAGAAGTTTGTGTGTTTTTTTATCTGATATCCCCATCTAGTGAAGGTGAGAGAGAGAGGTGACTGTTCCAAGGATATGTCTAAGACTGAGTAAAGAAGGAAGGCATATTTGATCTTCCAAAGTGTGCTTGCTACTTACTTATGTTGAGTTTTGAGAAGTGGGCAAGATTGGTGGGTACAGTTTTGAGAGAGAGAGGGACTGAGTGAACAAGGAGGAGACGAGAGTAAATCTAAGTTCGTGTATTGATTTTAAGTTGTGTTTTTTTTAGCATTGATGAGTGGGTGAGTGAGTGAGTGATTGAGTGTATCCTTGGCATTCATCACTCTAGAGAGAAGGCTTGTTGTGTTTTGTAGGATTGGTTTGTAAGTGTTGTAGATAATTGTAACACTCTCTTCTTATTACTTGTCAACAGGTGTAAGTATTCATTTGCAGCTATTTATGATTCTTTTAGCCCTCAAGTTTTTTTAATTGATATATAAAGTGACAGGAAAGAGAGTGGCCGTAGTTTTTTATTGATACACTTTTTTAGCGTCCTTAATTGAGTGGCTTTTAATCTCTTCTTCATGTTTTTATCTTTGTGTTTGGTGAATCTTTTTACTTAACGGCATTAGATTGTACATAGAAGGGGCCAAGAATTCATGTAGTCTATTGTTATTTTTATCATTATTGTTATGCCTCGTCTTATTGTTTATTGTCTTTCCCTCTGGTTGTTTTTTATGGTGTTGATGTTATTGTCATTTATGAAT
This sequence comes from Callinectes sapidus, assembly GCA_020233015.1. Lineage (NCBI taxonomy): Eukaryota > Metazoa > Arthropoda > Malacostraca > Decapoda > Portunidae > Callinectes > Callinectes sapidus. Next base: position 10,707,277 of record CM035199.1, on the reverse strand, counting down.
TCAGTTTGTGTCTTCTTTTTACTATTATTTATTTTATTTTTTATTATTATTGATGGCATTAGAGTTTTCTGCATCTTTGTGTGTTTTTGTTTGTGTTAATACTTGAATCTTTTTTAATTTGTGTATTTATTATCTCAGTCTGCAGGCTAAACTCACAGATGCTCAATTTTATCAGTCTACTTTTTCAATCTGTTCATGTCCAATCTTACAGCATCTAACTCACTCAGCCATCCGTATTATCTTATTTTAATTATTTATTTAGTATCGAATATATATATATATATATATATATATATATATATATATATATATATATACTGGAAAATCCCTCAAGATTCATATGTTGCAGCTATACAACACTTTGTATTGCATCAATTTATGGATTTATTTATACTACTTACGCATCTCGTTTTTCTCTGGTGGAATCTCATGTTTTCTTTGTCGAGTTACTTGTGAGGCACTCACTCAACACAACAATTACTGCATGTAATAGTGGAGGTATTTATTTTGTAGGATCTGCGATTCCTGTCGTACGTACTTACTTCATTCAATGCAGCAGTTGTTTTAGCAGCGTACTCTTTCTTATATTCCTCAGTTTTGCATTGAGGAGAGCAGCTGATGAAGGAGAGATGCAAGTGACACACAGAGAGAGAGAGAGAGAGGGGTGGGTGGGGGATGAGGCTTGATGAACAGATAGCTCCCTCAGTCCAGTTCACCATAGTTTGTGTCCTTGCCAAGAGTCTCAGTGTAGTTGGTCACACTGCCTCATCCCCTGTAGTGTGAGGGCTCGGTGCCGTTCAGCTCAGTGCCGTCAAGTGCCACTCTCTCCCGTTCAGCTAAGAGACTTGTGATGTTCCCAACCACATTTATATTTTCTATTGTCTTAGGTTTGTGGTTTCTAATCCTGTTTGTCAGTATGGCCAATATTTGGTCGGCAGACTGTGCTTCTGATTCTAACCCCCGTATGTTAAGTTGATCTCCTGAGAGGCTGAGGAGCAGCTGAAACACCATATCAGTGAGTTGTGTGCAGAGAGAGAGAGAGAGATAGAGAGAGAGATTCACTGGCAGGAGTTGTGTTGGTCATTACTTGATCTGTGGTGAGGAATTCTATTGTGCTACTTAGTGCTTTAGTGAGTGTATGGTTTGTGTAGTGAAGCATTGAGTGTAGAGGCACTGGTGTGGGAGGTGCCAACTCTAGACATTAGCTGATATACAAGCAACATTGAACACTGGAAAAAGAGCCTGTATGAGTTGTATCATTGCAGCAGACATTTATATAGACGTTGCTGCTGCAGTAAATGCTTGGAAACTTTTTTGTGTACATACTAGCAGTTTTATGTACACATGCACACACACACACACACACACACACTGACACTTAAACATAAACAAAGTAACACACTACTACACCTTCTTAGTCATTATCAGTTTTAACGTTTGAGTGTTTAGGTTGTCAACTCCGTCAGTGTTTAGTTGGCCGAGTGTGTTCGGCCGGGCTTTAGATGCTGTGTTTGCTGCCGCCGCTGCCACTGCTGCCACACCAGGTTACCGGTAGCTGACTTAATCTGTTGTACTTGATCTAACACGACTCACACTGTTTCTACCACGCCGGAGCTCTGCCGGTGCTCTGGTGGGGATTGTTACACATTTGGTGACTGGTGTTGGGACGGCAGGCTGAGACGGTTCACGCGAAGCATTGTTTGGTGAGTGTGCACCACCACCACCACCACCACCACCACTGCCACCGCCACCACCGTCAGTGATGCGCAGCTGTAGGGGGTTTGCATCCTTGAGTTTCTCCCCTGATGTGGTTTGCAGTTGTTTTCCTTGGTGTTATTCATGTGTTGTGCTTGAGTGTTTGGGTGTCAGTGAAGCGTTTTCCTGGTTCTGTGTTGCATATGAGGTACGTTTGCTACGATGTTTTGTCTCTGTTGGTCGTCGGTGGCTTTTCAGACATTAGTACTTTTGTAGTTTTTTCTCTACCCACTCGTCAGTACATGGTCTCCAGTGTTAGCTTTGTTACTGGTCTTACAACAGTCCTGTGTGGAGGGCAGTGTTGTGTTGTGTTGTGGTGCAGTGAAGTGTTGAGTCCCTTTGCCCTCACCAGTCAGTCAGTCAGTCAGTCATTGAGTCAGTGAGTCAGTGAGTCTGGTGTGTCTCAGTCATTGTTTGCCCTGGGGAGACTTTTAATGGAGTATTTAGTTGTGGCCCAGCTGTTGCCATCCCTCACTGGATGCATCGTGCTACTTGGTAACTTTGTTCTCATGCTGTGTAACTTGATGCCATGCCACTGTGTTGACCGTAAGAGTCTTTGTGACGGAAGAAACTGACAAAGCCACACGATATGATGATAAAGATGACGCCACTTTTTCTATGCCAACATGCTGCCTCAGTGTTTGCTTCAAGCGGTGACACACTGCAGTCAAGATGATAATGACTTGGGAATTGTAATATTTTTGTTTTGGCTGAGGATAGAGGTGACAGGTGTGTGGAGTGGCAGGTGTTTGGTCTTTGGTAGCATTGTGCCTTACATCTTGCTTGTCTATGTGTGTAGATGAAAGCTGTGTCAGATGCTGAACCTTGAGAGAGCAAGAGAGACTCACTGTGTTCAGAGGTTTTGCATACGTCCTTTATTCTTGAGTCAGCAATGGTGTTTTCATCTTGTGAATTGATGTTTCTTGATTCTCAGACTAGTACAGGAGATTTTATGTTACATTTCTTATGGAAAATTCCTTTAAGTTTTGCTCATCTATCTGTCCTTTGTTTTGGGGACGTGAGCCTGATCAATAAGTTTCTTTTTGACAAAGCCTTCCTCCTTGCAGATGTAGATTTCTCAAAAATGTGAAAATATATTCCCAGCTTTTTGTGTAGTTTTGTGTTTGATATTTAGTGACATGTGACATCGACAAGACAAGGCCAGCACACTGCTACACTGTTCCCCCCCAGACGCTGGCATATTGATGGTCATGCAATGCAGTAACTGTAGATGTTTAAGTTAACCATTGTGCTGGAAGAATTGATGAGACAGTGGTGTGTTTCAGTTTGTGTTTGGGCTGAGAGTTTAATAAGATGATCAAAATGTGAGATTGGAAAGAAACAGGCATCTTGTTTTTTGTTGTGCCCTTCTTAACAAGGTCACAAGCTGAGGGTCACTGCTGAGAGAGTTAAATTCAGCCAGTCTTGCATTAGTATAATTGACAATTGGCTGTAACTGTTACTGGTGTCCAAGAAAATAATGCATTGACATTACAAAGTCAGTGTGATGCATTTGCCAAACTTGATTGCTGTCTGTGTGAGGGATGTTGTGAAATTACCTGATTGCAATTAGTGAGAGGCACAGGTGACTGTGGCAGGTGCAGTGAACGACATACGACACGTTAAAAGATGCGCTTGAACCAAAAAAGATATCCTCCTGTGTCTGTAACTTTAGAATAGTGTAGCTTATGACAGCCTTTGCAAGAGCCAACACATCTGCTGCTGTTTGTTCTTCCCCTGCGTTACTCTGTCTTGCTCTGTGTTAGCCAAAAAACGTCCTTTTCGGCAACTAAGCGCATCGTCTAACGCCGGACCAGATAGAAGGGTCTTGTGAGCCGTGGAGGCTGTACACTACACCAATAGTTGTCCTTGGAAATTTATCCCTCCGTATTGATGAGAAAGAGAGAGAAAGAATGTGAGAGAGAGAGAGAGAGAGAGGGAGGAAGTTGCTTAAAGAGATGATATACCAATTATAATATAGGTTTTTATATAGAGCTAATTTATATAAGAATATATTATTATGTGTGTGCGTGTGTGTGTCTGTGAAGTTGTATTGGGGTTATGAAAATATTACTTCAAAAATTTGTATGCTTGATAAAAGGAAATTTGTATGGTAGAGAGAAAACAAATTAAGCTTTTACATGATTATATGGAAAAAAAGAACATTATCGTACATTGAAAACATGTGTGTGTGTGTGTGTGTTTGAGAATCTATTAATTTAAACTGAGAACTAACCAAGGAAAGAGAAATTACTTACATACAGAATAATAAACATATATCACCAGAAACTTTTATTTGTATTACCAGAAGCAAAGAAAAGATAAACAGAATGACACAACTCGATTCACGAGAAACATTTTATTACATATCGCCAACAAATGGAACAAGAATCATAAACATTTTTTGAGTTGTGAATCCGAAAAAAATACAAAAATCTTGAACCAGGAAAATAAAAGTACATAAACTAGAAAACATACCAAAGACACTGAAAATCCCAATGGAAGTACAGAAAATGAATGAAGAAAAAGAGAATCTATAGATAATACACTCAAAACCCCCATTGTATTCATCGTATAAGTACAGAAATTTCTTAGTCCATTCCTGTAACCGAAAGTCCACCCAAAAATGTGTCCACTTAATCCTGTAGGCAAAATTGTAACTTATTGTAAAGATGTGTATCCTTTTATCCTATAAGTTATCCTATCCACCTCCTTCCTTCCTTCCTTTTGCTTCACCAGGTTAGCCCTATCAAAATATCCTATGCTTATGTTCTGTCATTGTTTTATCTGTTATTCTATCCATTTATTATCACTTTCACTGCTTATTTTATCTTTTATCTCTATAGGTTCCTATTTCATTTTCTACCATGTGTCTAATCCCTTCTTTATCCTTATTTTCTCTTGTCCTTGTTTATCTTATCCATTTCGTATCACATCCTCTAATTTCTATCTTCTATCATCATTTCTTCAACTTACTCTATTTTTATCCCATCTTTATTAGTTGTATCTTTATCTTATTTTCATTTCATTTGTTTAATCTTTCCTATCTTTATCTATCCTTATCTCTATCCTAACCTAACTTCATTATTTAACCCTCTATTCTATCCTATCTTTTAAGTGATTCCCATCTCTTCCCATCATCCTTAATCCCTCCTTTCCTATCCTTATCTCTATGCTACTTTTAACTTATTTCTATCTTATCCTAATCAACCATATTTTCCCCATCATCCTTTAACAAATCTCATCTTTCCCCATTTTTTATTCCCTGCTAACCTTAACCCATTTCTAACTCAGCTACACCCATCACCTCTATTGTTTTCCCCATCTACCTGATAGTGCTAATGGGTTATGCATACAAGTATACATGCATCAACATACACAGATACATATATACATGGTTGTTTATTGAGTCAGTTCATGTGTTCACTGTGGTTATATTATTGTGTCTATTTGTCATTCTCTTTTTCTACCCCCAAAAAGCACGTATGGTTTTATTATTATTATTGTTATTGTGCACCCGTGGAGTTTCTTAACAGTCACCCTGATAAAAAAGCAAGATTACTAATGAAACTAATCAAGATAATGGTGATGATGATGATGATGATGATACTGGTGGCGCCATCTCTCTCTCACAGTATTTTTACTTTTGTATTCGTAATGTTCTTCACACTGGGAAAAGTAATAGAAGTATACATGATACTACTACTGTAAAATTATTTGTACATCAGTAATCCCAATTTACAATAAAAATGAATATTTCCTGTGTGAATTTCAACTCCTGTCTCACATCAAGTAGGAAATGTGTGGCCAGTCATGCTATGGCTGTGAAAGGCACTCTGATTCAGGCCAAGTATTCTCTACCACCTTTGTACTCGTCTCTCTTATTACTGCACATGAACAGATGAGGAATAGGTTGAAAATTGCAAATATAAAGAGATATGATGAGACATTTTTAGGCCCTATTACATTCTGAATACATCAAATCACATTAGATTCTGAATATAGATCACTTAGACTACGAATTACATTTCCTGGTACTAACAAAAAAGCTTAACGAAATAATAAACGAAAATAATATATCCACTTCTCTCAAGTAACCAGCCGGACAGCAAGGGCAGCAGCAGCAGCAGCAGCAGTGAAGCATCGAACAGGAACAGAACCACTCGAGCCAATCCAATGAGGCAGTGAAGCAGACAGACCAGCAGTGCAGCAGCAGCAGCATCCTTCAAAACACACTAGGAACTATGTCGCGGCATCCCCAAGGACATCCCGCACCACCTCATCCTCCGTCTTGTCCAGGATGCTCGGCGGTGGCCCCTGGGAAGGATGGAAGCTCCTGAAGAGTCCTTGGCTGAGCCCGAGTCCTTCCCTGAGCTGAGGTAAGAAGAGGTGGATGAGCCAGAGAGCAAAGGCGAGGAAGGCGAGGATAGAGAGTCCTGTGTCGACACCGATGGAGGACAGGCTGGGGAGGGACGGGTAGGCTGCGTGGTGGTGGTAGGCTGAGTAGCTGGTGGGGGGGTAGGTGTGGTGGTGTTGGTAGGCCGCCTGCTGGTCTGTGTAGTAGGCAGCGGTGTCATAGTACTGGCCGTGGTAAGGGTTCCAATTATAATGGTTCACTGCGTTCCCTGCCATGCTGTCCAGTAGAGGTGTTACTAAAGCTACTAACTAAGGTGTGAGTGCAGAGTGTAGATGATTATTTAGGGAATGTACACCTTTTTCAAGCACTGATGGAGATACGAGTGATGAAAACAAGTCTGGGTTAATCCTTCTACATCCTTCACAGCACTGGGGAGGGAGAACACAGCACCGCGAGCCAAGAAAGTTAAGTTAGATGAGAACACTATAAAACCACTCGTCTCTGTTATAGGCAAGTGTACATAGGTGTAGTTTGAGGTGTAGATAGTTAGCTTGTCCCTTCTACACCCTTTACAACACTGGGGGAGGGACAACACTCAATTCCAAGCCACAAATCACATGCTCAGTCTTGGAAATCAATGAAAACACCTTAAAAACACTATTGTCTGTGTTGCGAGTGAGTGTAGATGCAGTGTAGATGCTTAACTAATCCCTTCTACACCCTTTACAGCACTGGGAAGGGAAAGAACACAGCATCTTGAACCAAAAAGTTATGTTCCGTTCAAAAACACTCTTCTGTATTACGGGGCGAGTGTGGGTGTAGGTAAAGCAGTGTAGATGCCTCATTAGTCCCTTCTACACCCTTTGCAACACTTGGAAGGGGAAAAAACACAGCATATTTCACCCCAAAACCGATCAAAAACCCCACACACTTCTCGAACGAGTGTAAGTGAAGATAGAGAGTCTCGATAGAGTGTGGAGACTTGACTAATCCCTTCCACGCCCTTTGAATCACTGGGGAGGGGAACTACTTTACTTCCTGAGCCAGACAGAGAGCGTGCCTGAAGGAAGGAAGGAAGGGTGAATGAAATACATGCGCGTGTCCTATGGCGTGTGTGTCTAGCGGTGCACTGCTGCTAATGGGAGTCACGCACTGTGGTGGAGCGTGGGAAGGTGTGGCTGTGAGGTGGTGGTGGTGGTGGTGGTGTAGTAATGAAGGGGTGTTGAGATTCTGCGAGGTGGTGGTGGTGATGATGGTGAATTGATTTTAGTAACGGGTCTAGAAGAGGAGGAGGAGGAGGAGAGGGGATGCTAGATAACGTAAAGGAAGAGGTGGTGGTGGTGGTGGTGGTGGTGAAATGATTTTAGTAACGGGTTTGGAAGAGGAGGAGGAAGAAGAAGAAGAAGGAATAGGAAGAGGAAGAGAGGGATGCTAAAGAACACAAATGAAGAACAAGTAGTGCTGTTAGTCCCATGAATCTGTTTATTTTGTTTCGTCTGTCTGTCTGTCCGTATGTCTGTCTGTCTGTATGTCTGTCTATCTGTCTGTCTGTCCTTCCTAACTGTG
>CM035199.1:10694599-10697099 GCA_020233015.1 Callinectes sapidus | reverse complement strand
GGAGAAGAAGAAAAAGGAGGAAGAGGAGGAGGAGGAGAATATGAAGAAGGATGGATAGGAAAACGAGGAAGAGAATGAGGAGAAGAAGAAGAAGAAGAAGAAGAAGAAGAAGAAGAAGAAGAAGAAGAAGAAGAAGAAGAAGAAGAAGAAGAAGGAAATAGAGAAAAAACAAGTGGTGGTGATGATGGTGATGGTGGCGATGGTGGTGGTGGTGATGGCGACAAAGTGGTGGTGACAGTAGTGGCAACAGTTCCAGGAAGAGTGGTGGTGTTGGCGGTGGTGGGAGAAGTGGTGGTGAGTGATGGTGATGACAATGAAGAACGTAGCAATGATAGTGATGATGATAGTGATGAGAGGAGAGGCGGTGGTGGTGGTGGTGGTTGAAGGGGTACTCTCACCCACACACCATCACCACCACCATCACCATCACTTGCTGTGTGGTGTTGTATGGTGAAGGCTTTGCTCTGAACAGCCACAGCAGTACCATTGGGCAAGACAAGAGCTGCTGTGGGTTCTCTGCTGTTTTGCTGTGTTAAATGCTGTTCTGATTCTCTTTTCTCTCCTTCACTTATTTCAATGGCTTTATTTTTTCTTCCCTCTTTATTCTCTTTTCTCTCATCTCCCATTCTCATTACTTCTTCATCTGATTTCCGTTCACCTTCTGTTTCTCTTCCTTCTTCGTTTTCTCCTCCTTTTTCTTTTGTTTTAGTTTCTTCTTTTAGTGTTTGTTTTCTCTCTTCATCTCCTTTTCTTATCTCTTCTTCATCTTCTGTTCCTTCTCTATCTTCTGCTTCACTTTTTTCTTCGTCTTTCGCTCTCTCATCTCCTTTTTTCACATTTTCTTCACCCTCTGTTCTTCCTTCATCATTCTCTTTATCTCTTTCTCTAATCTTATCAACCTCTTCTAGATCTCTTTCTCTCTCTTCTTTCTCTTCACTTTGCTTTGCTTCATCTGTTATCCTTCCTTTCACCACTTCTCTTCCTCTCACCTCTTTTATGGACTTATTTACCTTACTTTCTAAATCTCTCTTCTTTACCCTTTCCTTTTCACCATCCGTACTTCCTCTCTCCAACTTTCGCAACAATAATCCCTTCATAACATCCACATTTCTCGTCTTCCTTAGCTTATTAACAACTTCTATGCCTTTAATTCCCTTTACTGTAGTCATTTCTATGTTTTCTGGTACGGCATGTGGTTCAGGAGCTGTTGATTGGCCTAAAGAATACCTGAGATGGCTTAAAGTGGCGTCCGGCAAGGCAATGTTATGTTCCTCATCTGTTTTCTCAAGTGTCAATGGAGATGCTACTGACGAGGCTACAGTTTGGGTTATTTTTACAATTTCACGTGGTTCTGTTGGTTTATTTTGGTTTGGGTCAGTCACAGGGGTGGAATAAGGGTTGTGTTTATTTCTAGAAGGAACCACACACCCCTGCCCAGCCCTGAACGCGGGAAATTTGAAAGTAAATAAGTTTTGAAAAGATGGAGTTGTGAAAATTTGTAAAGGAAGGATTGGTTCGGGTTTCTTTGGTGTGAGTGCGTGTGTGCGTGTGTATGGGTGGTGTGTGGGTGTATTGAGTGCCCGTGTTCCGCCCTTAGTGACGTAGAAAGAGCAGTATAGCCATATAATGCTATACCACCGACACCACCACCAGCACCGCCGCCGCCTTAGTCTTGTCATCGCTATCGTACTTGAGTTGAACATTACCGTACACTGGTGAAATTTGTTGTTGTTGTTGTTGTTGTTGTTGTTTCCACTCCTATCCACCAATAATTCACTTTTTTTATCTTCTTCTGCACTTTATTTATCCACTTTCACACTTTGTACTCTTTTCTTTCTTCTTTTCTTTCTTTCTTTTCTCTTTCTCTCACTTTCTCATGTTCTGCTTCTTTTTTTATTTTCTTCATTTCTTTTTATCTATTTTTTACTTTACATCATTACTTTCTTTACTATTTTTTATCTTTTCTTTTTCTTCTTCCTCTTATTATCCTTTGTTCACTTTCTCCTTCCTCGTTATTCGTCTTTCTCTCTTTCTCTTTCTCTTTCTCTTTCTCTTTCTCTTGACTTGCTAGGAGGGAAAAAAAGGGAAAAAAAGTAAGTCTTCTCTCTTTCCCTCTTTTCGCTTTCCTCCCTCCTCCTCTTTAAAGACGATACTGGCTTGTGTGTACAGGAGGAGGAGGAGGAGGAGGAGGAGGAGGAGGAGGAGGAGGAGGAGGAGGAGGAGGAGGAGGTGGACTGAGAGAGCAACTGATTTCAGAGGAAGAACGGAAGCTCCTCCTCCTCTTCCTCCTACTCCTCTTCCTCCTCCTCCTCCTCCTCCTCCTCCTCCTCCTTCTCCTCCTCTTCCTCTTCCTCCTCCTCTTATAGGAAAGTTGCTCACCGTAACTTCTTAATACTTAGGAAAGAGGAGGAGGAGGAGGAGAAGGAGGAGGAGGAGGAGGAGGAGGAGATGGAGTAACGTATAATAGATGCAAGGTCTCGTTATGGGTGAGGAGTAAGGA
>CM035199.1:10640721-10656780 GCA_020233015.1 Callinectes sapidus | reverse complement strand
ACCGTGGAATAACGCTGCTCAGCGTACCAGGCAAGGTGCTTGCCCATTTGCTGCTGACACGGATCCGCACTCACCTGCTGAAGCATCAGAGACCTGAGCAGTCAGGGTTCACGCCCGGTAAGTAAACAACTGACCGTATCCTAGCGCTTCGCGTACTGGTGGAGCGCCGACGTGAGTTTCGACAGGGAATTCTTGCAGCCTATGTCGATCTCAAGAAGGCGTTTGACTCAGTGCATCGAGAGACACTCTGGGATCTTCTGCGTCTCCGTGGGATTCCTGCAAGGATTATTGGTCTATTAACTGGCCTGTACTCCGGGACTGTAAGTGCTGTGCAGTGTGGAGGAGGCGTGTCCAGCTTCTTCCCTGTGAATACAGGTGTGAGGCAGGGCTGTGTGCTTGCTCCATCACTTTTCAACACATGCATGGATTGGGTACTAGGCAAAGTTGTGGAACAAAGTCATTGTGGAGCATCTGTTGGCAACACCAAGATTACAGATCTTGTTTTTGCTGATGATGCAGCAATCTTCGCTGAGTCACTGGAGGTGCTGGTAATGGCTCTAGAGGCACTGCACGAGGAGGTGAAGCCCTTGGGACTTAAGGTTTCCTGGTCAAGACCAAGGTCCAGGTGTTTGGAGGCGTGCTGGATGAAACAGTACAGTCTGTCCATGCGTGTGGTAAGGACATTGAGATCTTGAAAAACTTCACATACCTTGGTAGTGTAGTACATAACTATGGTGGGTCGAGCCAAGAAGTCACACGGCGGATTGGCCTGGCCCACGGCGTTATGGATTAGCTCAACACGAGTATTTGGTGTTGTCGATACCTGTGCAGACGGGCAAAGATTCGGATCTTCAAGTCGCTGGTGATCCCTGTCTTACTCTATGGTTGTGAGACATGAACACTGAACACCAACCTGAAGAGGCGAATTGATGTGTTTGGTACTAGATATCTTCGCAGGATCATGGGATACCGCTGGTATGACTTTGTGTCAAATCAGCGATTGTTCCGTGAGACCGATTCGAGGCCTATTACTAGCATAGTCCGTCAGCGCCAACTGCGGCTATATGGGCATGTGGCGCGATACCCGGAAGCCGATCCTGCTTGTCAGGTTGTTTCCGTCAGGGACAACCCGACATGGAGGAGGTCTAGGGGACGCCCACAGAACTCGAACTCTTGGCTGCGGCAAGTCGCTGCCTCCTGCTGGGAGTTACTCGGTATAGGAAGGGAGCCTGCATGGAGACTCGCGAGGCGTGACCGCCAGGAGTGGCGCCGTAGGGTAGGCAAGGCAACGCGCCCCCCGGCGTATGCCCCCCATGATTGATTGATTGGTCCGCGTTACTGCGTTACCGTTATAAAATTGAAAGTGCAATACCAGCGTTACCACAATTTTCTAGTGCATTATCGCCCAAAATCAAACAAAAGAGTTTTAAACCAGTCCGACACTGGCATTTTGACTGCAAGTGATCCCTTGAAGATGAATCAGGGTTCCCAGACGTACGATAATTATCATTGTACAAATACTATAATTTAGCACAGTACGATGATAAATATAGTGTGTACATTGATACAATAATTTGCAGTTTTATACAATAATTTATACTTTTCTTGAAATAATTTATTTCAAAAATGATACTCGGAGAATATATTCTACTCGATGGAGAGAGAGAGAGAGAGAGAGAGGGGGGGGGGGGGGGCGATGGTGAATGGCCGGAGAAAAGGCGTGAGTGAGGCGGGGGCTGCTCGGTCCCGGCGGGAACCCGGGAGAGGTCTGTTTAGTCTTTATTGGGAGTTTCACACAGGAGGGCGTTAAGTTACGTACTTACTAACAGGTGTTATTGTTCTACCTGACTTTTAACAGCAAAGAGAATGGCAGAAACGCAGTGCCGTCATGGATAGTGCAAACATACCTGAAAACATGAAAAAGGCAAGCGGTAATCAAAAATACAGTGTCTGTTGTTCAATTTTGTGATATTCTGCAGAACTGGAAAAAAAAAGTGGCCAGATAAACGCTGTTGATTTATCTTACTAGCCAATAGGGTGTACGATAATCTACCTCAAAAAAACGATATTTTTTTTACGGATGTGAACGAAAATATCGGCACAGAAATCTGGGAACCCGAAGACGATGCCGGTGGAGTGCTGAGCCATGAAGCCACTAGCGGCACCAGAAACATTCCTCTCTTTTTTAAACGACCCTTCGGCCAATGGCCACTAGTATCTGGTTGATGAATAAAAAGAAAATTAACATATTGGGCATTGGTTGTTGGGCAGTTATGAGCTCGATTAAAGTTTAGCAAACAATGGCAGAAAGTGTCATTCCCATGCTTCCCACGCTTGGGTGTGCTACTGCGGCCAGATGGATACTCCGACCATGATTGGCTAGTGGCAAGCCAATCAGGGGTGGATCGGAGAATATTACTCTCCGTTCCCTCACCCTGCTTCTGGCAGAACTACTCCGAGCTCAGAGGGAGCTAGCCTCCCCAGTTCTCGCCGCTCTCGCGAGAAGACCGCCACTTGTGGGTTAGGCCCGTGAGGGACAGAGTCAGTTACCCTGTCCCCGCGATGAATACTGCCTGCTGTCACTTCTGCTCTGAGTAGCCACCCCGTGTGAAGAGGACGTCTCCTGCTCTCTCAAGAGGTTACCACTGCACCACTGGGGATGCAATCCTGCCCTGTTAAGTACTGTGTGCCACCCTGTATTTACCCTGTTGTGTGTGGTAGTAAAGTAAGGAAGTTGTGCCAAGCCTTTCCCTGTGTCAGCTACCGACCCGTCCTGTGCTGTCCCTGGGGCTGCCGCTGTGTTAAGCGTGTACCTGCTGTAGCGGCTGTGAGGACGGGGGCGAGCGGAACAAAATATATAATGAAGATTTGTATATATGACTTGAGCCAAACGAAAAAGTGAGTTGGGACATAACACAAATACTGAGCAGCTGGGGAGCATTAACTACCGATAAATCAGATTTGCCCCAACTTATGGGACACACCGTCAGTAGGGTTAATGGACTGTAAACCACCTGAGGCGTTCTTTATGCATACAGCCCACTTTTCACCTACCACTACTATTTCAAATCAGTAGCACTGATTTTTTTTGTTACAACCATTCATCATGCCTCGTAAATAAACATAACGGAACACTGAGTTTGGCAACAAAGCACAAAATAAAGAATTGAAAGACAGATGAATGGCGTTGTAACTTGTTTATTTATTGTAGTTTATGTATGTATTATAATGTCACATGGGATGGTCTGCCAACCATACTGTATTTAATACATGGAGTGAACAGTTCGTTATAGGCATGACATTCACACCTACCACAATCTTACAGATCTCTTTCTCATTTCCACTACATTCCCTAGGTGACACGTCTGAGCTTTTAAATGCACCTCTTTAATGGTCTGATACTGTTACTTGAATCTGAGGCCTCAAAGAATTCACTCTAGGTCTAACTTATCTATGTCAGTGTAGCTACTATTGTGCTGTCACAAATAGCTCTTAACTACTTTGCCTGTGTTTCCTGCTGTCCCTTTCACCAAATCCCTTGATAAATCTACCATACATGCAAAGCAAAATCAATCAATAAATGAGAATTTCAGAAGATATCGGAGTCTTGCTTGGCTCTCCTTGTAGATGAGGTATTCACTCTGGTAAAAAATACTTTTTTCCCACTCTTTCTGATGTACAGGAGTTCCAACTGGGACAATGACTTCTTTGCCATCAAGCACAGTTTTCTTATTCTTCTTGGGATCTGCAGAAAAAACAGTGAAATTTTGTAAAACTGAAAAGGTTAGCTTTCTGGTTCTGTCATCCTGTGCTGCCTTCCTACTCTGAAAATCCTCCAGTCATGTTATTATCACTAAATCTATCTTTCTAATAGTGCACTTGCATTAATTTTACTTGAAAGAAATATCATTTTAATTTTTTTCTCATCTGTGGAGAAATATATAATTATATAATCGTACTGTACTTGAAGAGGTGTGATGATTACCTGGCTCCCGATTTCCTCTGGCCACAATGCTGTCAAAACCTGGAGGAGCTTTTCTGATGGAACAGTCACAGTCTGTAATGCTCTTTTCCTTTCCAAGTGCCACCTCCACCAAGAACATGAATCCCACATTCTTCTCGCCTTCAAATTTGCCAAAATTGGTAATGACTGAAAAGAAAAGAGAGATGTAAGTAACCAGGATAAAAAAATATTATAATTTTGTATTAAGTACTACATATCTTTTTACAAGCTTAGCATAGCATATAGTACAGGTACCTCTAGTTTTACGATTATTCGATTTATGTGTTTTTGAATTTATACAAAGTCCAAAATCACCCCCAAAAATATATAATTTACATTTCTTTTCACTTGTATGCGATATTTCATTGAGTAGCCAACAGATGTCTCACACGAGTTCCTTTGCGCCATCCAAACAGCAACAGTTACACAATAACACGTACATACTATACATATATAAACATACACACACACACACACACACACATATATATCGGTGCCCTCACTCAATTACGTTATTATCATGGCAAAATTCGCTGAGCTCCAAATGACAGGAATATTCATTACTTCCTTTTCGTGATGAGTACCAATTGTCACAGGTTTATTGCTGGAGCCTCACTGGACACTTTGGAGCCGTAATATAATAGGTTTGGTTGATAATTCTCATTACCACCCTGTCATGTAGTATCAATTTTATAATGATTGGCCAGCTTAACATAAAGTATTTATCGACGCCAAGGTTTCTGTTAGCCTAATCAGCAAACAAATAAATGTAGCTACTCAAACCCTCTTATACATCATTAATATATAGGTACCTATTAGGAACATTATTGATGTCAGTACTCATCCCTCTGGTACGCCACTAGTTACTGTCCTCCATCTTGATGGGATGTCTTTTACCACAATCCTCATTTCTCTTCAAGTAGGTAGTCCCTCATCCAACTTGAGATATTCCCTTCTATCCCTCCTTTCTGTTCCACTTTTGTCAGGAATCTGTCAAATGCCTTTTCGATATCTAAATACACTGTCAGTCAATTCCTTTCTCCCTTGTACCTCATCTATTACTCTTCTATGAAATCTTGGTAAATTTGTTATACATAATTTTCCTTTTCTAAAGCAAAATTGGGAGTTATTTGTAATTTCACTTTCCTCCACATATTCCACCCATTTTCCCTGGATCACAATTTTGCAGATCTAGTGTGTGTGTGTTGAATACAAACCTGATCAAATGAAATCCCATTTACTACAAGGTGCATAAAATAAAATCTAAGACAATTAAACTGTAAATGATTCAGTATGAACTTACCATACCCAGCACTCTTGGCATGCTCAGAGGCAAAGTAGATGCCTCTTCCCACCGATCCTCCTGAGTGAGGCATGATCCTGAGACCAGCCTTCAGGATGGCTGCCACCACAGCCACATTGGTGCCATGCCACAGTAACTTGCGATGCTTGATGTCATCATGTTTCTGGAACCTTCAGGAGGTTTTAAGAGGTGAGCAATGTCAATAGTTATTATCTTTCAATTTTCAATACAATGAAAATTATGATGCTTTGAAAAGGAACATATATTCAAGTATGATGTTTCTGAGATTCAGATACATCTGAATAACATATTGCAAACAATGCGCAAACAACCTTATTAATTTGTCTGATACACTGAATGGATCAATATTAACTGTAGTTACAAAAAGTTAAAGACAAGTAAGCAGTGAACAGTGTTTGATCACTACATGGCAGGGTGAAGACTTACCTGACACTTTCACCACTGCGGTCAACTCGCCAAATATCCAAGAGTGGTCCTTTTCGAGTATCCTTGCAACTTTTAGAGTACTGCTCAAGTAACTGCAAGAAATCCATATTTAAAGTTATGAAAAATGGTTTTGAATTTTTTTCAATTCTAATTCTAATTATCAGAATCAATTACATACCTATTCAACCCTTTCTTTTTAACACCATCTTATTTTATCATACATCAACTTCTCCATTATGATATATACATAACAATACATCTATAAAATCAACTTTTACATACTGCCTTCACACATCTCGTACAATAAACTGCTAATAGGTAAAACACATTTAAAATGTTCACTTACATCCCTAAAGGAAAATAATCTTTGCTAACTTCTTGATGGCATTTGTCTTATGTACTTGGGCCTAAAAAAACATCTAGGATTTAAGACAAACACTACATGTAGCAGAATAACAAAATTTACCTTGAATTCTGCACTCTCTTTACTGAGAAGTTCCAATACACAGTCAAGCATCTGGTATTTTTCAAGTAGAGGATGGATGGCTTTCTCCACCTGGAAAAGTATAGCAGAAACTGAGATTCTATACACTCTCTATCTATCCATCTTTGTACCAATTTTACATAGAACACCCCAGAGAATGCCCTATACACTCAAGTACACATGATCCATTAGTAGAAAGGGATAATTTTGTGGACCACTATATTACATCCCATGCAGGAACTTCAGCACAGCACATCTGGCCACATACATCCAAGTGCCCCACACCCTCCTTGGTAACCAATTGAACAGACAAATACACTCACACCCTTTCCCTGAGTATAACAGACTGCATCTTTTTTATGTGCTCATCACTCCCTCTCTCCAATTCCTTCCATCATGCAAAATCATTCTTGCTTGCTGCAAAGTTGGTCCTTTCTCATTCAGTGTTATCATAATCATGCACTTAATCCACTCCAGGTAAAGCCTTCCTCTTAACCTTCCAAAGAACACATCTCACCTCATTACTCTCTTTTCTAGTTTTATGTCTTTCATTCTCTCCACATACCCAAAGCATCTTAACACATCCTTCATTGACAATCCAGCCAATATTCTCAAATTACTAATTATTATTACCTCCTCATTTCTTATTCTGTCTCTATTCCCCTCATACTCCTCAAACACTTCTTTTCTATAACATTTAACCGTCTTCTCTGTTACTACTAAGTTCCAGCATCATACAGCACAGTAGACACCATTAATACCTCATAAACACTTTACACTTATACCCAATGTCTTAAATTTGAAAATCTTTCATGGTCTATCAAGTAATTCTTTTTGCTTCTTCACTCTGCACTTCACCTGTCTTAACTTTCTCATTCACTGTAACTGATGATCCCAAATACTTGAAAAATCCACTTCTTTCACCTGCTTTTTCATTATATCTTAGATCCATCCTTTCACTACTTTTTTTTTCCATTTAATCTTAGATCCATCCTTTCACTACCCATCTTTCTATCATTTCATTATTTTGATTATATCAACACTCATGATGGACTAACCTACAACATACCTTGTTTTTCTGAAGGGACTGAGTCAACTCAATGTCAGCAAGCGTCATCATGACTTCCTTCTTTTGCTGAACGATGGCATCTGTATCCAGAACTGTGGGCACATTTCGGCCAAAGTCATGAGGACAGTATGTGTAGAACTTTGATGACAAATCCATGAGTACATCCCGGGGCTGAAAACATGATCCACAAAACTAAAAAATGAGTATCTGATCAAATGAAATAAATGTCTTGTAGGTGGACATCAATGAAAACCTCAAACAGCAATGATTTTTGAAAATACCTCATCCTTTTTTATTGCTGCTTCAATATCCAGGAGCACTTCAAGTCCCTTGGCTATCTGCACTTTGCTCAGCTTCCCCAGTGGCATTTTCTTAATGTCTGTTGGATACATTAGTCAGTATTACATCATATCTTTAATTCATGAACAACTAGCACAAGACAAAAATGCTGGTTTGAAAGTGCCAATCACAAAATGTCTTTCCTTAACTAAGTAGATATAGTAACTTGACTAAGTCAAACGTCTAAGTATATTTGTGCATACAATTAGATACTTTTTATATTGCACTATTCCATATTTACCACTTGTACCATTTCCTTAAGCTGTCCTGAGTAATAAATAGCATTTCATTAAAGCTACTTATGGTCTATTACTTGCCTCTTGTTATCAATTTCTCATTAGGATATTTAGGTCTTTCACTCTACCTCACAAACTTAGGGTGAACTTTACCTAAATTCATATCTGACATTTGTTTGGAGAACATATCTTCTGAAAATATTATCATGACCATCAACTGGGTCCTGTAGTCAAGGGGACATTCTCCGGAGAATGCTGACTTTTTAGCCAACTGCTTTCCTCCATCTACTTCATCAGCTCCTTCCTCTTCATCATCCTCCTCCTCTGAAAAACAATAGGCAAAAGCATAAAAACATGAGAAATACGAAAGGCTAGAGGAAATTGTCAAGCCTATTTGCCAATGCTTTAAGTTGAAACATCACTCTATGGTTACATTAAGCATTAAGGTGTCTAGAAATATCCCTTCATACATAACATCAATGAGAATAAATACGGTGGTCACAAAGTTTAAATGCAAAATGACAGGCGCCCAAATTTCACGCTATTATTAAAACACATTGAAAATACTCATTTCCTACCAAATTTTTTACTATATTTGAATGCTTGGGTTTGTCCCGCTATTTAGGCAAGACAATACGCATGACTTGGCAATTCACATTAGTTGCCTCAGGGAGTACCAGGCAACAGTGTGTAAACATCTCTCATGCAGAGTAGTAATTTTTTTGTGTCGTTCTCTGTGTTCGTGCTTCAACATCTGTGGTGGAAAGTGGTATAGAGTTGAGAAGAAACACAATTGTTCCTATTATAACCCTCTCCCAAGCCTCGCTCTGGTTGGCCAAGGGAGATAGCAAATTGTATTTCTAAGGTGATCAGGAGGCAGCTGGATAAAAAAACCAACACTCACAGCTCAGAAAAACTAAAAGAAAATAACTTTGCACTGCTCAGGAATGTGTCTGTAATATGTATTCCTGATCATTTAAGCAAAGATTTAAAATATCGCAGTTGTTGTGCTAAAGTTCTTCCCCGCTTAAGTGCAAAAAACATACGCGATCACATAGTTTTTAACAAGAAATATAAGGATTGAACCCTAGAAGACTGGAAACAAGTCTTGTGGAGTGATGAGTCAACATTTGTGGTGTCGTCTGGCTGCAGGTCCATGCATGTCAGGCATCCCAGGGGATCTGACACTAATGGGCCCCGCTACACAGCTAAGGTTGTATGTAAAACATGCTCCAAGTGTTATGGTGTGGGGCTGCTTTGCATTTGGTGGAATTGGCAATTTAGGTTTTTTTTTTTAATGAAAGTTTAAATCAGCACAGTTATTTTGAGTTATTGTATGATAACGTGCCTGAAAGTTTGGAAAATTGTAATGCAAGCTGGTTTATGCAAGATAGAGCTCCTGCTCCCATAGCTCGATCAATCACCCAGTGGTTAGAGGACTGTGATCTAGATTACTTCAAAAAGTGGCCAGATCTAAACCCCATAGAGCCCATGTGGCATATCAGGATTGTGACACTTCAACTATAGCAAAGCTAAAAATAGAAATATAAGATATTTGGGATAATATCATTCCCCATGTAGAAAAACTGGCAACATAGATCCCAGCACGTTTAGAGAAGGTCATTAGGCTTAAAGGAAAATTGCTGGGTAAATGTTGGTGGGTGAGTCATGAGCTGTTGAGTAGTAGTAAGAAAAATGAGTGTAAAGATGGTAAGGAAAACCTGGGCTGGGTCAGGGACGCTCTTTACTCTTACGTTTCGACAGAATGTCTTCCTCAGAGAGTGAGAGACAGACATGGAAAGAATAGCAGCTTATATTCGCTCATAGTGGATCACCTGTGTGGACATCTGCCAGGGGAGTGTGCTGATTGGCCCCTTAGCGTGAGCTTGGCTGCCAAACGAGATAGGCTTACAAAGCCCTCTCTGTAATTGGTGACCAAGGAGGTAGCAATGTAAGCAGCCTCCACCAGCTTCCTCTTCCTTTTTTCCAATTTTGTGTGCAGGGCCGCTGTTTTTTCCCAACACGGCAAATGTCCATGCTCCTCTGCATGTAATACGAGGGAACCACCAATTCCCTCGTATTACATGTAGAGAAGCATGGACATTTGCCACATTAGGAAAACACGGTGACTCTGCACACAAAAATTGGAAAAAAGGAAGAGGAAGCTGGTGGGGGCTGCATACATTGCTACTTCCTTGGTCACTAACTATAGAGCAGGCTTTGTAAGCCTATCTCACTCAGTAGCCAAGCTCCTGATATGGCCCCTTGTGACTTCTGGCTATTCCCCAAACTCAAGAGGCCATTGAAAGGACCGCAATATCAGACAAGAGAGAACATTATTGCTGCAACGACAGCCGAGCTAAACTCCATTTCGAAAGAGGCTTTCTCGTAATGCTTTCAACAATGTCAGCACCGCTGGAAGAAGTGTGTGGAGTCCCGAGGAGACTACTTTGACAGTGATTGGGTTTCCAACGCTCCAAGTATGCCAGTTTTTTTCCCCGGCCAAAGATTGGATACATTTCTAACAGACCTCGTATTCTGACAGTTTTGCTTTGTCACCTTACATGCTCAAGTCTTCCCTTACTTACCACTCTGATATATACTCACCAATATCAATCATTGTGTACTTTCCTGGATGTGCTTTAAAATTGTCTCTTTTGTCCCAATCATTTTTGGTTTTATCCTTAAATTTCTTCTTGAATGCCTTTATTGCCTGCTCCACATTTTTATGATTATCTAAGTTGTGCTGCCCTGCTTCTCCCTGTGGTAGAGGAATATGCATGAAAAACAGTACTCTGTATATTTCAAAATATAGGATATTGATAGAACAAACCTCTTCATTCAAGAAACATTTCCTGTTTTGCTAGACTTGTTCTATCCTGTGAGAAACAAGTGCATCCTTCAGTAAATATCTCAAATTCAGCAGGTCCTTTTCACTCACCACTCGTCCCCACCGTGTGAAGCAAGTGAAGCTGTTCTTTTTGTTCTCAGTGACTTGAATAATGTAAAACTTGTTATTGTTGTGTCCGATATTGGTTTGGTTCAGCATACAGGTATAGTCTTCATAGATGGCAGCCTGCAAAATAATAGTATTTACAATATCAAAGACAACAAACTAGATGTACACCAGTTACTCCCTCCTCAATTGTCAAAAACTCAATGAAGTGGCTGTGTATGGGTGGGACACATCTCACTGGTTTTCAGGATCTTTGCTTTGGTAATGTAGTCAGAACACACAGCTTTAGTCTGGCTAGAGTTCACTGTAACAGCACAATGATATGATGCAAGTGAAAAAATGTGATGTGAATGGGAGAAAACATTTAACATTTCTTAATTTCTCCTTGGATGCTATAATATATACTATATATACACAGAAGAATGTGAAATATTACCTTTGGAAACTCTGCCAATAGCATATAATCAGCCTTGTAGTTTCCTGCTTTTTTTTCCTTGGATGCTGAAGTTTTTGCTTCATTGATGGCTTTCCTCAGGTCAGTGGTGACATTGTTCTCCCGCTGTAGCTTTTCTGGCACCTCTTCTTCACTAAGGAAATAAATGGTACATGTAAGTATCAGCAATACAATTATCAGCAGTTTAGAGAGCTTCCAACCAGTACTACAGGCCAAAAACATTAAAAAAACACACATATTTGCTGGAATTAAGAGCTTTCAACCAATACTATGAGCCAAAAAAAAAAAAAAAAAATCAAACAATAGAATGAAATCAATTGTATGCATGAGGAAAACATGTTTAGAAAGAACAAAGATCACAAGAACCAGAACATAAAATATATTTATAAATAATATCTAAGTGAAATGTTTCAGAGAGAAACATACTTGTAATAGAAATACAGCATTGCCCCACCAAACTCAGATTGTCTGAGTGCAAAACTTGTTTGTACATATATGAGTACATTTATTCACTTGTGTACTAATTCACTTACTGTAGAGGGATGGCTCTTGTGCAGCTGTAGCAATACCGTGGCTACATATTTGATCATTATAATCTTCAGTACACCATCTCTGCAGTGCTGAGCCTATTTCAGACTGAATAGCTACTATTTCATGTTTGCTTCTAGGAAGAAAACAACATTCCTTTAAGATATCTCAACTGAGGTGAGAACATACACAAACTCTGAAATAATTCCTTCATAGATAAGTTATTCTTCTAATTTGTTTGCTGCATTGATTGTTTACATAAGTGAACTTGCCATTCATTTTTAGAATTTGTTTATTTATTGTTCTAGTAAAAAACATGAATTACTGCAAGTCTTCAATAACCATCTGAGAATGCAAAACTAACTATATTACAGTAATAACAAGATGGTCAGCTGTCACCTTTCTAAATAATACATCCCTTTACTTTATCCCATGTTATGCTCTTTCACTGATCTCTCCATTTTCATGTCCACTGCCAGTCAGCTATGCAACTCTGTATTCATGCCCCTCTTCTCCCCTTTGCTCCACTCACAAGTTTCAATGTCGTCCTGTGTCAGTAATGATATATACACATTGATGGCAATATGGGAAAAAAAATCAGAGAAATAGAATTCTCACCACATCTCTAGACTGTACATCCTTATGGATCTTAAGAGTTCCACCAGGGTTGATGAAGTTCGTCACTGATTCAGTAGTGCCCTCCAAACACGTACCAGATACGTATTTTGCGTCTACCAAACGGAAGACAAAAGCCAGGGCAGAACACCAGTTCTGTTCACTGTTCCATCATCCATATATATATATATATATATATATATATATATATATATATATATATATATATATATATATATATATATATATATATATATATACATACATACATACATACATACATACAAACATAACAAAATGAATCATAAAGTTGTAACCAAAGTAGAATGAGTAAGAGGAAAACAAATTATGTCCAAGCAAAACTTGAACATCAAGAGAAAGGTAAAAAACCAACCCTATAAAAAAAAAAAAAAAGTCAAACCATAATGTACTGACCCGTAAGGTGTGTTTTGCCACCTGTGCGACTCTGCTACATATCTTATTACTTCAAAGAAAACGGAATGAGGACCTTTCTCCTATTTATTTAAAGCATAACTACGAAAAAAAAGGCGTGCGAGATCCGATGATATGTGTAGCTAATTATACCATTAGTACGTTAAAAACATTCAAGATATTTATTGTATACGTGCAAATGAAACTGGTAGTTTATATATATTTTTCTTTTCTATGCTCCCGTGAGATACACAGTCATATTAATATAATGAGTGGTGTTCTTCCATCGTGGCGACCAGATAGGAAGTGGCCCGGTATGTATGGGTGCGGCGACCTCACTCACCCCCCCCCCCTTCCCCCTCGGATAATCCCACCTTAGGTCAGTGGCAACGTCGCCTCACCTGATATGCCGCGTTTTCATATACGTATTTGTATCTCTCGATATAAAATAATTGATCATATCATCTGTTATTTTAAACATTTTAGACCATCCTTAGAACATGGTTTTTTGATAATACTACGAGTAGAAGACTGTGAGTGGCAAGGGGATGTATGTTTTGATTCGAGATTTGTCACCATGGCCACTCCCACCCTATGGGTCAGTACAATCTGGTTTGACTATAGTAACAAAAACTTTAAACTTTTCACCAAATTTAGTAGGAATTAACTTAAGAATCTAGAAAGAAAAATCCAACTCAGTACATGAAAACTGGACTTGCAAGTATGGCCCATCATTAATGAATCTCAGCCCTCAGGTCAATCATTTGTTGAAAGACAACAAAATCAATAGCACGTTTTCTTGGATTTACAAGATGTAGCTTTAGCAAACATTATTTCTCCAATTTACTTGGCATGAAAACAATTTCATGAAAATGATTTTGAGCACCGACCTGAAGAGGCGAATTGAGGTGTTTGGTACTAGATGCCTTTACAGGATCAAGGGATACCGCTGGTATGACTTTGTGTCAAATCAGCGATTGTTCCGTGAGACCGTTTCGAGGCCTATTACTAGCATAGTCCTTCAGCGCCAACTGCGCTTATATGGGCATGTGGCGCGATACCCGGAAGCCGATCCTGCTTATCGGGTTGTTTCCGTAAGGGACAACCCGACTTGAAGGAGGCCAAGGGGCCACTCAGAGAACTCTTGGCTGCGGCAAGTCGATGCCTCCTGCTGGGAGTCACTCGGTATAGGAAGGGAGCCTGCATGGAGACTCGCGAGGCGTGACCACCAGGGGTAGGCAAGGCAACACGCCCCCCGGCGTATGCCCCCCCATGATTGATTGATTGATTTTGAGCACAGGATAGGGGTCAGCATTGTTTAATACTTTTGTTACAATCCATTTTTTTTTTTTTTTTTTTTTTTTTATCATTATTATTGGGGCCCGTTGTGTTGTGTGTGTGTGTTACACAGCGCGGGCTGAGACTGCCAAGACCAAGGGGATTTCGAGGAGTTAGCATGAGTTGGCCAGAGGCAAGGAGAGAGAGAGAGAGAGAGAGAGAGAGAGAGAGAGAGAGAGAGAGAGAGAGAGAGAGAGAGAGAGAGAGAGAGCAATACCAGCCTGAGACCTCTGCTTCACCTCCCTTCGCTCCGGACAGATATACCCTCTGACCGCTATGGTGAGAGTGCCTGTGTGATAACAGTTTGTGTGAAGACTGTGATTGCACTGGTTAACGGTGCAAAGCCTGCCGAGAAGCCACCAAAGAAATGTGAGGTGGCCCAAGCCTGCTGCCACCCAACTGTGTGCCACCTTTGTTGAGTGTCTGCCCTGTGTGATGTGTCACGATCCACCTGTGTGCTGTGTACTGCTTTACTCGGTAAACTGGCCAAAGTGAACCCTGTGTGTGACTTTGTCCCCCATTTGATCTGCTATAGGTTTACTTCGCTACACTTGCCCATCTGAACAGTGATGTTATGCCTCCCCTGCCCTGCTGTGAGTGCCTGAGTCACGGGCGCCTGCGGCCTGAGACATGTCGGGGGCGGGGGTGTGGGTTGTGACACTATTATATATATATATATATATATATATATATATATATATATATATATATATATATATATATATATATATATATATATATATTATATAAAGCACATTTGTTAGTATGAAAGTTCACTGGACAAATAAATTTTTTATATGTATGTACCTTCACAAATAAATGTAGAAGTACAGTTACAGAATTTTGAATTCCAGTGAAATGCAAAGCACTGCCTTAAAGCATGTAACTTGTTTTTATCAAAGAATATACATATGCATTTTAATAGAAATTTATAATGAATCCGAAGAGATCCTTTACAAAAATGAGAATATATACTTACTCTTGTTTGGCAAGCTTGCGTTTCGAGGTAGCTTTCCTTCCTCGTCCCATCTGAAACAATGAGCTTTAATGAGTCATTATTGTAAAATCACTGAACAAAATCATGGTAAAAAAAAGTAGGTTAAACACTTTTAGTACCAAAATGCAGACAGAAGAAAGTACAACAAACAAAGTAACCACAGAACGTCCATCAAAATGACATGCTATTCCACAATGCTTGTCTGTCAAGCATGTATCAGTCATTGTCATATTATTCCTTTATCAAAACTATCCATATGTTCTCTTTCTCTGTCTGCTTCATACATCTTTTCCTTCTTACCATAAATAATCCATCAACTCCTTCCTAGTTTCTTGAGACACCATTCTCATCCCAGGGGACGTCCTCCCTCTGGGTAAAATACGTACCTCCACACCTGGCATGACACAACTTACTTCCTTCTCTCTTCATCTATTTCCCAATTGGTAAATTTCATCCTTAACCTGAGTCACTTCTCCCCTAAAAAGCCTCACACCTTCACGCGTTCACTCTCTCTCACCCTCATGGCTACAAAGCTCACCATTCATCACTCAAGCCATGTGACAGCCAATCGTTCACTTCTATCACCTTGTCCTGCTGTACATTAACAAAAATATACATCTGATAACTATACAAGCATTTCCCTTCCAAAATCCCACGATCTGATAGGCATCTAACTTATACCTATCCATGCCATACAAAAATGCCAGTTTAGACTGCAGCGACTGTAGCTTGGTACAGTGGTTACGGTGGTTAAAGAAAATGCATACAAGAGACTTCTTCCTGGGATATATATATATATATATATATATATATATATATATATATATATATATATATATATATATATAGAGAGAGAGA
>CM035199.1:10618034-10639983 GCA_020233015.1 Callinectes sapidus | reverse complement strand
GAGAGAGAGAGAGAGAGAGAGAGAGAGAGAGAGAGAGAGAGAGTTTCATGAAACGGACTCTACAAATAAATATAATAATAATAATAATAATAATAATAATAATAATAATAATAATAATAATAATAATTTTGACAAGGAGGAACATTTGAATAAAAAAAATCTTAGGACGCGTCCCTGCGCCAATTGTAAAGTTGTTGCGTGATGCTACACTAAAGGCAGTGTCACGCACTTTTTCCGTCGTTTTTCTGAAAATCGACGATAACCTGGCTGCGGCCTGTCACACACAAACGGTGTTTCGTCTGATACTTTCCGTCGGCACAGACCGCTCTTTTCAGGGCTTTTTTTGAGTAACAATCGTCAGTGTGGTCCCAGAGGCACCTATAGCTTATTATGGTCTCCATGAGGAACTCTTCTGAAAGCCGTGTCCACCTTGGATGATGATTCCCTGCCATAACTAAGCGTTCTGGTGCACTTCCAGAGCGTTGAAGAGACGCGGAAAGTTTTGGTCTTGGTCCAGGATATGTAAACAAACGCGGAAAATTTGTCGACGGAAACGAATGTGACGTTAACTGGCCTCACTCATAAAGGACCTGCTTACCCACAGATTTGTGGATAAAAAGTGGCACGCTGTTGGCACGCGTCTCAGCAGCAAGGTTGATGGGTGATACTCCTCGAGCCTTGGAGGAAAGATAAAGTCATCTTTAGTCCAAACCTCAAGTCGAGCTACGATGGGAATTACGTGAGATTACGATATTTCTCTAGAGGAATTGTGTGAAGGTTTGCTGTGGTTTGTCGGAGAGGTAAGATGTTACTATCTTTAGTTGATGGAACTTCAATATCTAGATACTGACAAGGAACATTCTCTCTCTCTCTCTCTCTCTCTCTCTCTCTCTCTCTCTCTCTCTCTCTCTCTCTCTCTCTCTCTCTCTCTCTCTTACTAAATTCTTCATTTTTCTATATAGACCTAGTTTTCTTCTTTATCCCGCACCAAAGGAATTTCTCGGTATTTAGCAGCATGGAACCCGCGCCACCAGCCATCCAGTCGCCACCGCCCCCGCCTGGTACGCCACGATCTGGGCCGCTAGAAGCATGCAGGCGACTCCTTTATTCTAGTAAATCTATTTCTTGCTATCTTAAACAGGTATTTTCAGGACAAAACTTATCTTCACAACACACGTAGTTTTGAAAGGTAAGCCCAGCTTTGCTAGAAAAATACATATATAGTTTTAGAAAATAACAGGGCTTGAAGGATGAAACTGTTCGAGGTTGAGGTGACAAGCGTGATATTGCGTGATGGTGAACAATCATTTAAAACCTTCAAGGGCGAAGTGTATGGATCCAAGATAAGATAAAGTTTGATAAATGATTCATTAGAGTATCTGTAAGAGTAGGAATGCATTCAACTTCATTCACTCAGCTTTACGAAGTATGAATGGCACACTCACTCCTGCCACGCACGTAAATTTTTAACGCAGCAAGTCATGAGCTTCAATCAAGGTCACTGACAGGCTCCGTGGTGACGGTCTGCCGGCGAGAATCGAACATCAGCCAAAATGCTTATAACTTGTATCTCTATGGTTCTTGAAATGTAGGTACGTCAAAGTAAAAGCAGCGTCAGACATTAATGCATGAGTGGTTTGTCTACAAATTAGTCTTGCATGATGGCAGTGACAAACATCAGACGAATTGTTTTATTAATTTTGTCACCCAGATAACCATCACCCAGCAACTAAAGTTATCACAGAACACAATCAATGTTTCCTTATCAACAATAGTATGCCTACACTCCCAGCTACCGTTTCACTATGAGCACAGTAAATGTACGTGAATCGCCCCAAGTGGCTGTGCTAATACGCCCCCTCTCTGCCTTTGGTTGGCAAGCATGAGTCTTATTTTGTTGCACCATGTAGGAAAATTGTTTTACCTACTGCGCGCTTGCTATTTAATATATCCCACTTTCTGTGACACTTTCGAAACCACAGTAATACTGTAGTACATTTATCACCCATACC
This sequence comes from Callinectes sapidus, assembly GCA_020233015.1. Classification (NCBI taxonomy): domain Eukaryota; kingdom Metazoa; phylum Arthropoda; class Malacostraca; order Decapoda; family Portunidae; genus Callinectes; species Callinectes sapidus. Next base: position 10,637,971 of record CM035199.1, on the reverse strand, counting down.
TTAGTAAGAGTTAAGCTTGCTGGTTCTCCCTTTCTCGCGCTTTTCTACTACGTCCTACTGTTTCTGCTGGCGACTGCCAACTGTCAGTTCCGAGCTTCGCCGCCTAGCTTTCTGTGGCGGAAAAAGTTGCCAGGCGCCGGTGAAAATTAAACATCAATCACTTAACAAACCCATAATATCATAATATAAATGTTTATAGTGATAATTTTTGTTAAAACAACAGTTGCATGTCACAACGAATTGTCAGATTGATGACAAACACATTTTTACATAAATAAATGTAAAATAGACCTAGCATTAATAGTAGGAAAAAAAAATCACACACCTTATGTACGCATTAAAGAACGAAGCGTTCTTCAGAGAACGAAAAAGCTATCATGCATTGAGTCATAATGGTCTTGTTAAAGGTAGTAACAGTGGGTCAAATTGCATAAATATTTCACGTCACGCTGATACCAACCCCGTGATTTACCAACAGAACGGAAAGGCTATAACCTGGTGCATAAAGGTGAACTCATTTTAGATACTATTAATTGTCACTGTGATTCATGTCATCGATATAAGGTTTAAGATTATGTGCGGTAAACTTATAGGAGTTATAATTAGCTCTTCCTTGGTCATGAACAAGGAAAGATACTCATTCAAGCTTCCTTGGGTATGAGCAAGGAAAGATTCATTTTAGTTTTTTTTTTTTTTTTTTTTCAATTTATTTTTCTTTCTTTCTTCTTATTATCATTAGTAGCAGTATTTTTTTTTTTTTTATCATACGGGAGAGAAACTCGCCTTAGATTCCTGGACATGAGTGAGGAAGCTAGACTCATTTTAATTTTTTAGTACATAAATAAGAAAGTGAATGATTCTGAAATTTCCCCTGGACAAGACCCAAGAAGGCAGATAGAAACGTGAAGTTCCTTGGGCATGAGTAAGGGAAACTAGACTCATTTTGATTTCCTAGGATATGAATGATGAAGCTAGTGAATGATTGTGAAACTTGCCCTGGACAAAAACAAAGAAAGAGGGGGTATTGATGGAAAATGTTGTAGTTTTTTATACATTTTCCGTGGGAAATTACTCATTTTATATTTAAAAGTGCCCAATTCGTTTTATAGGCATCAAAATACAACTAATGATGCATTTTTATTACTTGATGCCAGAGTCACGACTTTCCCCACCTTTACCAAAAGAAACTAATTTCAGAAAACTTTACTTGTGAGAAAGCGCCGTTACAGAGGGAATAGTCCCGCAACACACAGCTGAGCGTGGCCAAGGAAACACGGCGGCTTGCAGGCGGGCAGCGAGCAGCGGGTGACAAGTTACAAATGTCACTCACTCTCTCCACTCACTGGCGACGTGACAGCGTAGACCACCACCACGCAGGAGAGACAGGGACCAAAGAGGTTGTACGGAGGGTGTGGGGAGGACTGATAAGTAGCATGTTGCGATTTTAGAATTAGTTGTTATCTGCTGAATACTACTGCCACTTGAATAAGTGGACCTGAGGGACTGTGCAATAGATTGGTTGTATGGATTTGAGCTGGTAAGCCCTATAGGATTAGTTTTTTTTTCTTCTTTTATTCTGAGCACCCTGCCACTTGTGTCATCCATATTTGATAAGTACTTATAGCATTTGTGCAGTTCTGCAAATGTTAATGGGTATTTTATAGGCAATGTCCAAACTAAGGCCCGCGTACCCCTCAGGGGACGCAGCATCGATGGTGAGTACCTCTAAAGATGAGGAACACACACACACACACCAGAAACTTAGAAACCTCTCATTCCCATGATCTGTGAAGAGAGGAAGAGAGATGGGTACCCAGAAATGAAGGGTATTGTATGTGTACAGGAGCAGTGCTGATTGCTGAAGAACCACTCACTTTTGCACACTGCTGAGTGTTCAGCCTCAGTTTTGTCTTAAACATCAAAGTGTGTGAATCAGATTTTGGAAATAGCATATGGGCTTAAATCACCCCTTTTATTTCAGTGTAATAGTTAAAGATTTATTGACTAGCACTCCTATTATGTAGTCTTCATATTTGATATATTGCAATATCCTAAATGGAATTGAGTTTGTTCAGCCATGTTGGACAGGGAAGGGGTAGGCAGATGTGTAACAGTAGGGGAAAGTAATAAAGGTTATAATAGGTGAAAATGTTTGGATGGCACTGTTTTAATGCCTCACTCTGTGGTAGCAACCATGCATGACAGGCCATACCTTGAAAACATCAAGATTTTCTCTGATGGTGCTTATTCTAAGTAGCACATGCTGAGACTAGTGAATGGTCAATGATTTACTGTCATGAACACAAAAATGTTAAACTACACCCAGAATTCAATATTTGTGAATGAACCATGTAAGTCATACTTCCCATTGAAGAGGTGGATCCTCATTCTTTAGTCATTTGAATATCTCAAGGTTCACAGTGTCAGAGACATAGGTTAGCTATTTATTATTGAGCCTTGGATCATAATGAAAATCTCTTGCAGAGTTGTTAAGTGGTTGGAGCTGTCTGTGTTGGTCCTCATTGCATCATGTATTATACATTGATGTTTATTTGTCATTGAATTGACTCCTTAGTATGTGCTGCTGTTTTTGTTAATGAGTATTTAATTTTTTTATTGACTCCTTTTCATTGGAATTAACTTTTCAGAGAGAGACAGACAGACAAACAAACAAACATACTGACACTCATCGTAGTTTTCTTGATAGAGACCTTAATTTCTAAAGAATAATGAAGTTGCTAGCCCAAGCTAGGAAGAAGTGCCAATCAATAGTGATACCCTCAAAAGATGATAACAGAGGTCTTGCCTTAACTATAATAGGTTACTTATAATTTTGAGGTTTTGAATACAGTGTTTGTTTGAAGGTCATTAAGTGCCATCAGATTTACCTGTGGGAAGAAGGGAAGTATGCAGTTAGTGAGATCAGAAGAGGAGTTGGCATGAAAAAAGCAAAAGAAAATAGAGTTAAGATGAAAACTTTTGACTCCACCTTATCTAAAATAGCTATATTCATGGAACAACCCCATATGTGAAGCATATTCCATACATGGATGGATAAGGCCCCTGTATAGATTTAGCAACTGGGAGTGAGAAAAAACTGATGAAGATGACTTAGAATGGTTTACTTTATAGAAATTTTTAGCTAGAGATGAGATGAGGAGTTTGCAGTTTAGATTATGAGTAAAAGACAGGTTGAGGATGTACAGTGTAGAAGAAGGAAGACTGTTGAGTCTCATTGAAGAGGACTTGATTATTGTTTGGAATGTTGTGTCAAGTTGTTAAATGAAGAAATTACATTTGGGGCATTGAATAATACAATGTTTCCTCTGTCCCAATCAGAAGTTTTAGAGAGATCCAAAGTCAGGTATTCTATGATTTACCTGCATGAACTGTTTACTTCCTAAAGATCATCAGTAGAGTGGCCTTTATGGAACCCATACTAGCAGCCTGATAGAAGCTTGTGAAGTGATAAATGTTCCTTCGGAGGATAGATTAAAAACTTTAAACTGGCAGAAGGTTCAAGCATTAGAATGAAAATTTGAGGGATTAGGAAGGCCACTAATTTTTATGAACAGGTTGAATGTAGACAAACTTCCAACAAGAAGGAAAGATAGATTTTAATAGACAGAGTTGGAAGAGTTTGACCAGGTAAGGTGCCAGCAGGGAGGCACAGTTACAGAAAACAGTAGGAGAGACCGCATCAGGTCCATAAGCCTTCCAATGAGCTAGGCCAGTGAGAACACAGAAAACATTACTGCAAAGGATCTTAATAGGTATCAAGAAGTAGTCAGACGGAGTGAGGAGAAGGAGGAACAAGCCCTGAATCATCCAAGGTAGGGTTTTTAGCAATGGTTTGAGCAAAAAGTTCAGCTTTAGAAACAGATGAGACAGTAGGGGCTGGAATAAAGGAGGGGAAGATAAAGAAGTAAAATTATTGGGGATATGTTTTTTGCCAGATGCCAGAAGTCACAAGAGGAATTAGATCTTAAAAGATTTTGGCACCTCCTGTAAATGAAAGAGTTTTTGGCTAATTGGAGAAGAAATTTGGTATAGTTTGTGATAGAAATATGAAGTGCTTGAGATTCATGTGATGGAACACTCAAGTATAAGATGAGAACAGTCTTTTTTAAATCAAGGTTTGGAAGGTTTAGGTTGAGAGAAAGAGGAATGTATGCATCCATGCCAGACACCATCACCTCTGTTATGTGTTCAGTACACAGAGATGGGTCTCTGAAAGAGAAGCAGTAGTCATTGGAAATAAAATCAACGTAATACCTTCTCCTATCCCCACATTTAGCAGAGGCAAAGCACCTAAGGAACCTCTGCTTTGGGAGATCTTAAGGAGGGATTGGAGAAATAGGATAAGATACAGATATGAGATGATGATTGGAGCCCAATAAAGAAAATGGGGATGACAGCATAAGCATAATGATCAGAGATTAGGAAAAGATCAAGATTCCACGGCAGCCTGGAATACAAGTATGGTGTTGCACCTATTTTTCTAAGTTGTGGAAGGTAGCAAAGTTAAAGTCTAGTTCACCTGTTGCTCCAGCATGTCATCATTAACACCACGCTGCTGTTTTACAGCAGCTTTTTCTAATTTTAAGCAATTCTGGAAACTAGCTCAACATCTAATATTTTATATTTACTATTTTCTGATGTTCTCTTATGTTCCCCTTGCTTAAATTTGCAAGCTTTAAAAATTTAAGTATTATAGTTCATTATGATCATCTTGAAAATAAGTTATTGAAAGTGTCATTTTTACATTTGCTTATGAATACTGATATAAGTAATAGTGGTAAATATGTCTCCATTAGAAATCAATAACAACAAAGAAATTTCAAGGAATGTCCACTGTGCCTACATCAGCTTGACCTCATGTGCAACTCAGGTTAGAGTTAGGAGGTTATGATATTTGGTTAAGCCTTGATTAAGAGCACTGGCTTAAGTCTGGTAGCATCAACCTTCTGACTGTGATATATCGAAGCTTTAAAATGGCCATCTAACTCCTCTTTTCATCATGCAGGAAGTAAAAAGCTATGGTGGATGTGCTGCCAAAGGTGCAACGTGTTGATGTATGGCCAGCAGATAGACCGTCTCATCTTGACCAAATGAATCTTCAGTGTTGCAATGGAAATGACTCAGGAGGCCACAGTAAGTCTTAGTCTGTCAGTGCTGAACAAAAATATCTTGTCTATTTGTTCTGTAGTATGCATGTATATTACAGTAAGTCCTCCTGATGCGGTACATATGCATTCCTGAAGACCTTACCGCAAATTGAAATTGCTATATACCAAACCCATTATAACATGTAATAATAGGATATGTGTTTCAGCATGTCAAAAGTCACCCCTATAGACATGAAAATACATGAAAATAGTTACATAAAAAAATGTTTCAACTTCTGGCAGATGTACCTTCTCCCTGCTCTTTCCTCTTCAAAATTTCTAATTTTACCTCCAATGTCAGACTACTCCTATTTTGCTTTGCCTTTTCAACTCCAGCAGTGTTTGCAGAATGTTTTGTGTCCATTATGGGTGCATCACTGTGCGTTATGGTAACTATGACCACAAAAAACACACTGTAACAATTGAAGTTGTATTCAGTGGGAAACATGGGAATAGACTGGTTGTTGTGGTGGCTGCATAGCATGGTGGCACTACGGTATGGCGTAAACAAAACACCAGCAGATACCGTATCTGTGAATTTTTCTTACCATAAATAGAAACAAGGGTAGTAATTACCAAATACCATAACTGTTAATTTACTGGATAAAGAATTACCGTATAAGGAGGACTCACTGTACTTAGATTTTTAACCTCGATTTATCAGTTCACTGAGTTATCCATGTGAAGTTTTGCACATCATATACATCTGTAAGTAATTCGGCAATAAGAATAGCAGTTTGAGATATTGCAGGAAAAAATGTGATGCAGTGTGTGTACAGTATGTTTGTAACATTGCTCTTGGTGTTGCAGGCAGAAGCAGTCATTATACAAGGCCACACTACACTGGCAACCAAAATGGAAGGAGACACAGATACAGGAACAGTGGTCAGTCATGGAGCCGTGATTCATCACAATTTGTCCCTGCCCCAAGACCATCAAAGTATCCTCAGAAGACTCGCAGTCAGTCAATGCACAGCTACCTGAACCAGATTGTGAGTTGCATGTAGGCATGTGTAATGTTTGCAGTTTAATTGTTTGATAACATCTAGTTAATATGTTCCTCATAATGGAGAGCAATAAACTTGCATCTTCTAATCATAAATGCCTTTAAAGTTTGTAGTATTGTAGTGGTCATTATCAACACTAGTTACATATAAATATACTGGGCATAGATGCATTAGCTTCACTCAGTTTACAGTGGCCAATGACTTCTGGTCTACATAAGGACAAATATGTTCCAAACCAGTCTTTTATTGAAAATCCTATTGAGGGAGTTAGTTTAACAAAAATTACATCTGTCATCCTTTTTCATGGCAACTGCCATTGGCTAGAGCTGCCTCTGATGTGTATCATAGATCTGCTGTCTTCCTTTCCTTCCACACTGCCTTCCTGTCCTTCTTCACTCATACAGTATACTTCTCATACACCCCACCCTTTCTCTCTCTCTCTCTCTCTCTCTCTCTCTCTCTCTCTCTCTCTCTCTCTCTCTCTCTCTCTCTCTCTCTCTCTCTCTCTCTCTCTCTCCCCCTACACACGCACACACACACACACACACACACACACACACACACACACACACACACACACACACACACATTGTGTCTGTATTGGCCCCCCATGGCTGACAGATTCAAACCTTGGTCACCTCTGACTGTAACTTTCCTACTAACAAGCAGGGCATTTACTGTCTTCTCTGACCACGGGGATGAGGTGTGTGGTGTGTGAGCTTACAGTGTTACCTGAAGATCGCACTGACACCTATATTCTTAAACGAATTGTAGAATCTGGATGTCCCACACCACACTGGTGTTAACCCAAGGTTTAGACTGTTAAGGTCAGATTTGGATAGGTTTGGCTAGATCAGGGGTCACCAAACTTTTTTCACAGAGGGCCGGATAACTGAAAGAATGACGAGTGAGGGCCGGATAATCATTCCGTTCAATACTTGCAAGCCAGAACGAAAGCTCTGGGAAAAAAAGACTACAAACTAAGTTTAGCATTCCATGTTAATTATGGGTGAGTGGCGTGCAATGCAGAAAAAACAAAGACAACCAACATATTTATTTACTAAAAAGTTATCAAAGAAGGCAACGTTAGCAAAAAGGTAGTTACATCAGACATAGTGTGCACATGTTCGAATCTCACAAACTAAGCAGCAAAAAAGGTTAGTGAGATTTGTGAAACTGATGTTTGGCTTTCAAGATATCAACAATGTTTGGTTTGGAATTGCTGCATCCAATCAAGAGAATTGCTTTCAAATGTTCATCAGTCAATCTCGTTCGATGTGTTGACTTCACATACTTCATTTTTGAAAATGTTTGCTCACAGACATAAGTTGTTCCAAACACTGATGCCATACCAGCGGCAAATTTCTTCAATTTCGGAAACTCAGCATCAGGTAAGCAGCGGTAAAATTCAACAAGTTTTCCTTCTCTGTGCTTCTCTTTCAACAAGTCATTTGCATGCAAATCAATGAGCTCCAACTGTAGTTCAACTGACACGTCGTCAAGGTTACAACCAAACGGATTCTGGAACATAAGAATGTCACTCTCAATTCTGTCGAGATCTGAAAATCTCTCCAAAAAATGCTTCTTCAAGTCACGAATAATCTTTTTCGGAAAGTCGAGGTTGACATCTTCAGCGACTGTAGCACAAAACTCTTTGAAACAGTGGAAATGAGAGAAGTTTTCTCCTTCCAGTTGTGCTTCAAACAATGACAGCTTTCTCCGAAATCCTTTGATGATTCTGTAGAGATCACAGACAAGGTTATCTTTTCCCTGAAGTTTCAGGTTCAGTTCATTCATGTGGGATGTGATGTTGACCAAAAATGACAACTTTGACAGCCAGGTAGGATCTGACAGTTGTGGATCAACTCTATCTTTTTCAGTGAGAAAAACATCTATTTCGTTTCGGAGCTTGAAAAAACGAAACAAGACTTTACCGCAGCTGAGCCACCTCACTGCTGTGTGATAAGGCAAGTCACAGAAATCAGAATAAATTTCTTCAAGAAAAGCCTGGAACTGACGGTGATTGAGTGCATGTCCCCGAATGAAGTTCACAGCAGAAACGACTGGTTTCAGTACACAAGAAATATCTAAGGCTTTCCCACAGAGTGCTTGCTGATGTATGATGCAGTGTATGAACAGAGCGCCCGGAATTTGCAAATCTTCCAAATGAGTCCTGATCTGCCCCACCAGACCCTTCCTCACTCCAGCCATGTTTTTTCCTCCATCAACTGTAACACCTCGAAGCTGATTCCACTGAAGGTTATAGTCTTGCAAAGTTTTCTGCACTTCCGTGAAAATGTCTTTTCCAGTTGTTGTTCCATGCATGCTACAAACGGATGCCAACTCTTCCGTTATCTGAAAGTCCAAATTGACACCACGAATGAACACGAGAAGTTGTGACGTACTCGATAGATCAGTAGACTCATCCAGCGCAAGAGAATACCACAAGAAGTTCCTAGCTTTCTCGCGTATCTGTAGCACTATGTTCTCTCCAAGTTCTTCTGTTCTCCGCACAACTGAACTTGCCGAAAGGCTGATACCTCCAAACAAATTGGCTTTCTCAGGACACAAGTCATTTGCTGCTTCCATCATGCACTCTTTGATGAAGTTGCCATCAGTAAACGGTTTTCCTCGCTCTGCCATCTTATGCACGAATACAAAGATCTCCTAGTATTCTAAATTTAATATTTAAATTTAAATTGTATCACAACATCTCGTGTTCCATACGTTTTATCAAGCAAATTCAAGTACCGTCGGCGGGCCTGATGATCTGACGTCGCGGGCCGGATCCGGCCCGCGGGCCGTAGTTTGGTGACCCCTGGGCTAGATGATAGTATGTGATATGGAGGTGTACATTCCTCACTCTTTCTCTCAACTAAAAATATTCATTGTGGTGTGGGACGTCAGGGTCCCACAATTATTGGTTTAAGAATACAGCAGTGAGAGGGTAACAGCTGGTGGTTGTGGGTCTGTCCATGATCAGGCCTTGGTGAACACACACACACACACACACACACACACACACATGAATGGAACAAAAGGTGGAAATTGGAATTCAGCACCTAGAAATGCCCTGTGATGGAATAAGAAAAGAGCAAAAGAAGGCCAGAATGAGAGTATAGAATGTGTCAGGAAGTAATAAGGAAGAAAAAGATCTAGGGGTGTTTTTACAAGATACAGTGAACCCTGAATTATATTTGGCTCAATGTATATGATATTGACCAATGTTGAGTGGTTCTTCAACATATGGATAAGAATATGATGAAAAAATTGTAACCAGTATGATGTGTCTGAAGTTGGAATATGCAGCAGTGGTGTGGTCACCAAACATGATGAATGGTTTTAATGTAATTAGAAAGGATGCAAAGAACAGCTGCAAGAATGATAACAGAACCAAAAGGTCTAACATATGAAGATGGGCTGAAGGAAATGGGTCTGCCAACCTTGCAAGATAGAAGAGATACAAATCTACTTAAATTTTACAAAATAGTAAATGGCATTGAAAAGATGGAGAAGCAGGACCTGGTAATGATGAATGAAGAAAGCAGACCGACAAGAGGAAAAGGACACAAAGAATATCAGGAAGGCTCCATGTTCAAAGAACATTAGGAAGTAGTTTTCCACATAGAACTGTGGATATTTGGAATGGATTAAATGAAGAAGTTGTTACAGCAAACCAACATACATAGATTAAAAAAAATGTTTTATAAATGGAGATATGGAGACAGGACACTATGAGCCCTGCTTGAATCCTGTATAATACAACTATATAAACACACACACACACACACACACACACAAAAAAAAAAAAAAAAAAACAGCATTCGATACAGTTCCACATGAGAGACTATTATGGAAGCTAATTCACATAGGTGGACTACAAGGGAAACTATTAGAATGGATGCAGGATTATTTGAAAGATAGAGAAATGAGAACGGTGATCAGGGAGGAAACTTCAAGTTGGAGGAATGTAACAAGTGGAGTACCGCAAGGGTCAGTCCTAGCACCCATCATGTTCCAAGTATATGTAAATGATATGCAGTGTGGCGTGACCAGCTACATGAATATGTTTGCGGATGACGCCAAATTAATGAGAGTTATTAAAAACACTGTTGACTGCCAGGAGCTACAGGGGGACATAGGTAAGATCGATGAATGGAGTAAGACGTGGAAACTGGCTTTCAATGTAAAGAAATGTCATGTGATGGAGATAGGCAAGAGCAAGAGAAGGCCAAAATGGAACTACAAGATAGGACAGGAGGAAATACCTAAGACAAAAGAAGAAAAAGACCTAGGGGTGGTGATACAGGATACATTGAACCCAGAGCAGCACATAAATAAACTATTTGGATCAACATATAGAATGTTAGCCAATATTAGGGTGGCTTTCCATTACATGGACAAGGACATGATGAAAAAAATTCTAACCAGTATGATATGTCCAAGATTAGAATATGCAGCAGTAGTGTGGTAACCACATGCAAAAAAGGATATAAGGAAACTAGAAAGGATCCAAAGAGTAGCCACGAAAATGGTATCAGAACTAAGCGAGCTGACATATGAGGACAGATTAAGAGAAATGGGACTGCCAACTCTACAGGACAGAAGAGAGAGAGGTGATCTAATAACTCTATATAAGATAATAAATGGTATTGAAAAGCTAGACGAGCAAAACCTGGAGATGGAAGAAGAAACTAGACAGATGAGAGGACACTCAAGGAAAATCAGAAAAAGTTGGTGTCTAAAGAACACAAAAAAGTACAGTTTTCCACATAGAATTGTGGACACCTGGAATGGATTGAAAGAAGAGGTTGTTACAGCAACCAATATACATAAGTTCAAGAAAATGTTGGATTTATGGAGATATGGAGACAGGACACTATGAGCCCCGCTCGAACCCTGTATAATACAACTAGGTAAATACACACACACACACACATCACAGTGGTTCATTGGTGGAATGGTTGATACATACAAGGTTCTGATTTGAGTCCTAGAGTCTGTGACCTCTCACATAGCTGCTCTTGTTCATCTTGAAGGGATTAGATAGAGAGTGTGAGTTTAGGAGTTTTGGCTTTAAAACCTGGCAAGAATTTGAGTTGTCCTACCCCCCTCTTTGTATGTGTGTGTGTGTGGGTTCTTGCCCATGTTATTCACTTACAGAACATTTTAACTGACAGATATGAGTATAAGTAACCCTTATTGGAGTGGTTTTATGTTGGTTGTTTGAGTTTTTATTGAAATAAGTTTGTTTGTATGAACCTTTGTATCAATATGCTTATATAATTTGTGATGTCTGTATTTCTGTTTTATGTTCAGGAGCAACAATTTTTTTTTTTTTTTGATAATGAAGTATTTCGTATTTGACAAAAAGTCTACTTTTTCAAACTGTATCTTTTATCGTAGTCATTTCCAAGGTCGACTGAACTAGCTTTGTGTAGTACGATTTTGTGATGAATATATGATTGAATTGAATTGTGTGTGTGTGTGTGTGTAGTTCTATTATACAGGGTTTGAGCAGGGCTCATGGTGTCCTGTCTCCATATCTCCATATATCCAACATTTCCTTGAATTTATGCACGTTGGTTGCAGGAACAAGCTTTTCTTTTAATTTGTTCTAAGTATCCACAGTTCTATGTGGAATACTGTACTTTTTAATGTCCCTTAAACAGTGAGTCTTTTTATCTTTTTTGAGTGTCATCTCATCTGTTTAGTTTCTTCTTTCATCAACACCAATTTCTGCTTATCCATCTTTTCAATGCCATTTACTATCTTGTATAGAGTTATTCTCTCTCTCTCTCTCTCTCTCTCTCTCTCTCTCTCTCTCTCTCTCTCTCTCTCTCTCTCTCTCTCTCTCTCTCTCTCTCTCTCTCTCTCTCTCTCTCTCTCTCTCTCTCTCTCTCTCTCTCTCTCTTCTATCCTACAGTGTTGGCAGTCCCATTTCTTTTAATCTGTCTTCATATAATGGTTCTCTTAATTCTGCTACCATTTTTGTGGCTACTCTTTGGATCCTTTCTAATTTTCTTATATCCTTTTCCATGTTTGGTGACGACACAACTGCTGCATATTCCAACCTTGGACATATCATACTGGTTAAACTTTTTTCATCATATTCTTATCCATGTTGTGCAAAGCCACCCTAATATTGGCTAATATCCTGTATGTTGATTCAAATAGCTGGCTTATGTGGGCTCAATGTATCTTGTATCACCATGCCCAGATCTTTTTTTCCTTGGTACTACCTCCTGTCCCATCTTGTAACTCAATTCTGGCCTTTGTTTGCTTTTGCCTAGCTCCATCACATGGCATTTCTTTGCATTGAAATCCAGTTTCCATCTCTTACTCCATTCATAGATCTTGTATATATCACCTTGTAACTCTTGACAGTCATCAATGTTTTAAACAACTCTCATTAATTTGGTGTTATCTGCAAATAGGTTCATATAGCTGGTCATGCCACACTACATGTCATTTACATATATCTGGAACATTATGGATACTAAGACTGACCCCTGTGGTACTCAACTTGTTACATTTCTCCAACTTGAAGTTGCTTCCCTGATTACAGTTCTCATTTCTCTGTCTTTCAAATAATCTTGCATCCATTCTAACACTTTCCCTCTCAGCCCACTTCTGTGTTTCAGTTTCCATAAGAGTCTCCTGTGTGGAACTCTATCAAATGCTTTTTTGATGTCTAGGTAGACAGCATCCACCCATCCATCTCTGTTTTTTATTCCTTCAATTACTCATATAAAAACTTAGTAGGTTCATCACACATGATTTTCCTTGTCTAAATCCAAATTACCCATTTGATTTAACTCCCTTGTCTTCCAAATATCTCACCCATTTCTCTTTGATTAAAATCTCACAGATTTTGCTGACAACACTTGTTAGTGACACAGGGCTATAATTTAGGGGATCAGTCTTATTTCCTCCTTTGTAAATGGGCATTATGTTGGAGTGTCCAGCCTGACACTCCATCTGGTCCCATTGCTTTTCTTACATCCAAATTTCCCAACAATCTTCCAACATCTTGCTTCTGTATCAAAACCTCCTTGAATCCCTCTTGTTTCTCTGTCAGGTTTGGTACTGTAAATGCTTCCTCTTCTGTGAATACTGATTTGAAGCTCTCATTCATAATTTCACTAAGCTCTTCTGTTGTTTGGTATGTTTTTTCTCCCTTTACTATCTTATCTATGGTTTCTTTACACTTCATCTTTCCATTTATATACTTATAGAAAAGTTTGGGTTCATTTTCACACTTTTTTCCTTGAGGATTTCATTTTCCTTTTTTATACTTCCTAATTCCTTCTTCATCTTGTTTCATCTCCTTTTTGGCCTCTGTAATGTGTTCATACTCACAGAATATACTTTTTATTTCTTTATTTTCTTTTTCATATATCTCATATTTCGTCATTATACCTTCCAGCAATTCCTTCATAAATCACACTTTTCTTTCTACATTCACTAACCTTCTCACAGTTACCCTGCTTTCATTTTCAAAGCCAGAAAAATCACCTGTTGCATTTGAGCCAGCTATTTTCCTTAGACCCATTGATGTTTCCAAAACATAAGTTTCTAGTCTGCTGACGTCACTGGCTCCAGGATGGAGTTGATTCCTTCTCACCATCCATATTAGCAGTAATGTCCTATGTAATTGGTTCATTATTAGAGACAGGGCACTCTAAGAATAGCCCCTTCTCCGCCTTGTGTGTGTGTGTGTGTGTGTTGATAATGGACAAACAAAAGAAAGGTGTACATAAAAGGAGAGAGACATAGAAGAAGAGGAAAGGAGGCACGATTACTGATTTGTGATGCATTCTATTCCAGAAACTTATTGAGAGGCTGGCAGAGTTCAAAAAGTATCCCACAGTGCTCCCTGATCCTCTTCAGCGGCCCATCCATGGCCTGGCCTGCAAGTGTCTACCCTTTGATGGTGTGAGTACTGACTAACCTTGTATGTACCTTCCTCTTTTCCTTATAACTTTTTGACTGCTGTGAATTCTGCTGTGTCTCTGACTTGGATTGTCATTTTAAAAGATTGCTCTGATGGTAAATTGATTGAACAACTAGTATTTTTAGTCTTCTGGTGAAAGTCATTTTCATTTTAGAATTATAAATTTGCTAATGTTTCTCAGATGAAGTAAAAATTGTCATCAGCAGTCAGAGAGTGTGTTATGACTAGAGGTATAGTAAGTGCTTTTTTGTTTTATTTATACAATTTGGGCTTTTTATGGAAATTTATGGGCTCTAGGAAGCCACCTAATGTTGACCTTCAATCTGAACCATTACCCCAAGTGGATGCCTACTTTCCCCTCATTCTGTGGCCAGGATTCAAACCTGTTGTGCTTGGGAATCTCTCGGTTCCCAGAGCATGTGTGGTTCCATTGTACCACTTCAGCCCCAAAAGATCTTAATGGCTGAGGTGCCAGTGAACCTCAACATGTAGAAGATTCACCTCTCCCCGTGTACCTCAATGTTTGAAGTGTTGTACTCTTCTTTCTGCATCAGGATTTTATTACTTTACCATGGTGCCTCTTTACCTCTGGGTCAAAGGTTCTCTTTCCTAGGGCACCTATTTCAAAGCAATGTCATTTTTATCTCTATATCCATTGATCCATTCCCTATCAGGACATAATATTTCATAACTAGATTTTCCTTCCCTCCTTTAAGTAGATTTCTCATTGTTTCTGTGATATTCCAAAAAGGGCATGGCAGTATAAGTATATCAGTATTTGGGATGTTTATGTACTGTGGCATCATTAATATTATCATCACCATCATTCACTCATCGGATCTGTTCAATTTTGACTTTGCTACAAGAGTTGTAATACCACCTCTTCTAAAGAACTGTGTAATGTAGTGTTGTAGAGGAAAGGTGCTGAACTACTGAAAAAATGTGTTGTTATGAAGAAATCTGTATTACTGTGCCTGTTTATCAGAGAGAGAGAGAGAGAGAGAGAGAGAGAGAATGTGTAGTTGTACCACGAACTAAATGAAAAGAGAATATTTTGTGTTCATTGATCTGTTTGTCACATGTTTGAGAGAGAGAGAGAGAGAGAGAGAGAGAGAGAGAGAGAGAGAGAGAGTTGTGTCCATAATGAAAGGCATGTGGTAACGATTAGTGGTGGGGCTGTTGAATGATGGTCCCCCCTGTTAAGAAAAAAAGTGGTACTATTGATATATGAGAGGCATTGTTACCTCTTCTAAATACCTTCGTTTTTTTTTTTTTTTTTTTTTTTTTTTTTATCTGATAGCTTTTAACATCATTACTAGATTTTAACATCATTAGTACATATATTGATTTCTTTTTTCTTTCTTTTTGTAGTTTTTACATCATTACGTTTCTTTGTTTATTTTGCTGGGAACCACTTTGAAATCTGAAAAAAAGTACAGACTTCTCTTAGGTGATATGGTGTGAGTTACTTCTATTAATATTGTAGTTTTCTGTATTGCGTATAATATTACCATATATTTTTCCTCATTTTATTGGATTTCCTCAGAAATCTGAAAAAAAGTTCGTTATCACCTCCGAATGTTACTGTTTTCTATTCGTATTTCTGTTGTCAACTTTATTGTAGTTTTCTGTATTGCTTATAATATTACCATATCTTTTTCCTCATTTTGTTCGATCCCCTCAGAAATCTGAAAAAGGAGTTCGTTATCCCTTCTGAATATTACTGTTTTCTATTCGTATTGCTGTTTGCAACTTTACTATTTGATTCCTAGCGTAGGTTTTTTTATTTTATTTTTTTATTGGGAAACCAGAAAGAAGTATTAATTTCCGATAAGTCCTGTCTAGTGTTCGTTCTGCTTCCATTTTCCACTCCATATTATTGTTTACAGTATCACTCATATCGTCTCTCTCTCTCTCTCTCTCTCTCTCTCTCTCTCTCTCTCTCTCTCTCTCTCTCTCTCTCTGAAATTGGAAAAAAATAGATAAATTACATATTGAACATGTCTCTCAACACCCAATTTCTATGTGGCAATATTGTTTACATTACCACTTGATTCATGAAGATATTGTTCTGATTATTCCACTCGAGCTGGCGTAGACAAAACACTCACTACGTACACAAATACACGCACTTCATTCACACACACACACACACATACACACACACAGCACCCACCGTCAACCAGCAGGCCTAGTACTATAGGTATATCTCGCTACTTTACACCCCCCCCCCTTTGTTCAATGTCATCGATTAATTACACTACAGCCTTGACATGTTCTTTGTCTCGTATTCTTAAATGCTTCTGTGTTTCACCTCCACTATTTCTTAAAAGGTTTGATTTCATTTGACACGATTTTTTTTTTTTTTTTTTTTTTTTTTAGGTGTTTTTAAGGTTCTAGAGGCAGAGTGACAAGATTTTTCCATTATTAATTGGGAAAACACATTTGAAGACCCCGCTAGTCATTTCTGTAGCCTTGGCAATTTAAACTGTCGCTAGCTTTTTTTTTTTTTTTTTTTTTTTTTTTTTTTTTTTTTTTTTTTTTTTTTTTTTTTTTAAGTGAAAAAATATTGACACATCTGACAAATTCTTGGTGTCTGGTGCGTCTATTACTAGTATTCTGAAACGTCTTGCTCTTACCGCGATTGTGTTCAAATGCCACAGAGGTGATCAAACGAATTTCCTAGGGTGTTTTCCATGTTAATGATGTAGAAAACCTGCTAATCTGTTAAGTCTTAAAAAAATGAAAAGAATAAAAAAACAGCCGTGAAAACATATGGAACTTCATCTAGTTAGAGCCTTTTGAATGTGTTGAAGGGTCAGCAGCACAAGTGTTTCAGGCCGATATGTACATACAAACACATCGTTAGTAAGTCCCTCGCCACCATACTGTCTTCCTCTCCATGCGACGTGACCCACATACCTCCCGTGAGTCCCACCATCAGTGTGACAGCTGGTGGTGGTGGTGACTGCCGCTGCCACTGCCACTACCGGTGAAGCACGTGGCGCCTCTCCTTCCCTCGCGTGACTCTACATACATACATATATATACGAGTACATACATATATGCATACTTGCAGTAATGAGCTTGAGTCAGTTTCGTGATAATGCGATTAGGTAAATACATGGGTGCACACACACACACACACACACACACACACACACACACATATTTCAGTTCTTAGCATTTAGACTAATCAATTCACATAAAGTTGCAAGAAAAAAAGTAGAATAAAATGACGAATAGGTATCCATTATGAATAAATACATACATTGATAGATAAATAAAGATTCAGAGTGAAGTTGGCGGGTGAGGTCTGCTTTTATGTCTAGGTTTAGAAAATGAAACTATTTTTGTGAAGTAGCAGTAACATTGTTTCGTACTAAGTATACTAAGTGATGTTCTAATTTCCTTGCACTGTATACACCATTGCCATTTTTCTGCACGTAGTCTAAGCTAATTAGCATTTTTCAATAACATTTACAACAATAACGATAATATACACTTCCCGCACTATTATTCGGGGCCCCCATTAACAGATTCTTAAGTATGTAATCTTTTCGTAGACAAATTTTTAGTCTTAAAATCTGTCTTAACCTCCCGAAATTGGTCTTGTACATTAGCTTTTATCTCTCAACAGCTTCAGATTTACTGCAGATGAGATGGATTTTAAGACTGGAAAATAATCTAACTTAAGAATCTCTGTTAACCTCTTCAGTACCATGGCACATTTTTGTATTTATTCTGATTACTATTGGGGTTTTTATTCAGCTTTAGAAACTTAGTGGGTATTAAAACTATGAAGATCCTGGCCATTAATCTTCTCACCTCCATAGACTCTTCGTAATGTCAATAAGAACATCTAATTATACCGAAAAACTCATGATCGAAATGCGTCCCGGTACTGAAAGGGTTAATACGGACCCAGCCATTACAAAGCCCTCATCATCGTTTCCACAATAGTCCCAGGCAAGCCATCAAGCCTCCTTATCAAGCCCTCATCACCACACACACTGCCCTGCATGCCACCGCCCAGCACCAACGCTTACACAACACACCCGTTATCTGGTCCTGGCCCTGCGTAATGTATGAGTGCCTAGCAACGGAACACGACCTTTGTGACCTCTCTCTCTCTCTCTCTCTCTCTCTCTCTCTCTCTCTCTCTCTCTCTCTCTCTCTCTCTCTCTCTCTCTCTCTCTCTCTCTCTCTCTCTCTCTCTCTCTCTCTCTCTCTCTCTCTCTCTCTCTCTCTCTCAAGTTTAGATTCATTCAGTTAACTAATTTTTTCCGGTTATCCCTTCATTGTGTAAGTGGTGATGTGAAAAAGCATCATATTTTGTCTAGAAGGAAACATTGAGGATGTTATGTCAATTTTCCATAATCCCGTATAATTCGAGGAAAAATATATATACCAAGAGTAGAGGATTAGAATACCAAGTTTTAGAATATTCAATACTGAAATTTAGATGGAGAGACAAGTTGAAAGATGATGTGCAAGAAGAGGGTTTAAGGGAAGACGAGATGAGAGAGAGAAAGAGAGAGCAGAATGTATAAGACTAGCGAGAAACAGTGACCCCCATATAAAAACGAGACAATACCGAAACTTTGTTAGAGAGAAGCTGAAAGGTGATGTGACCAAAAAAAGTTTAAGAAGAGGAAATGAGAGACAGAGGAGGATGTAAAAGACTAGCGAGGAACAGCGACCCCATATGAAAAATTAGAAGAAAAAGAAGAAGAATACTCTCTTTTACGTCACGAGACAAGAGACAGAGGAAAGGATTAGGTCAACCATAACGTGCTGCAGATAACTTCATAAAGCCCAAGGAAAAAAGGGACACTATGAACTTCTTTATTTGACGAGGCAAGAGACAGACAACCTCATGCAGTCACACACACACACACACACACACACACACACACACACACACACACACACACACAGAGAGAGAGAGAGAGAGAGAGAGAGAGAGCATTTTTATGGATCTCTTTCACATCATCCCAGTCACGCAAACTATAAAAAAAAGACTTAGACCTACCATAACGTCCTATAGAACTTAATTAACCCCAAGAAAAAAAGGAAAAAAAAAGCAGCAGTGAGAGAGTTATGCATGCGGAGAACAGAACAAAACACTGACGTCCATATCCAGAAATACTTCAGCGCCGCATCTCCATTATTTCAAAAGGCTCCTGCTTAAGTGACAAGTTTTCGAGGATGTTTTTTGCGGTTTTTAATGGTAAATGAACAAGGTTACTACATGATTGACGGGAGAAACACCCTCAGAAACGTTGCTTGTTATCTCTGTGGCCTTTGAAAATATTCGTGGTGAGAGAGAAGAGCGTTTCAGAATATGTAGCCGAGATGAAGGACGACTCAAACCACTCAAATCCCGGATCTATAGAAGGAAAGAAGGTACGCGCTCATAATTATTCATGCTTTATACGTCAACTCAAGCTAGTGTCTCCGTGTGTCGCTACTGATTGGCTCATGGCTTCTGAACACCTGCCGCCAAGCTATTCACGGGTGCTGCAGGTGTGTGGTGAATGGGCAGTGTGTGGGAAGGCTGTGACTCAGTCACCTTCATGCATCCGTGATACTCCCGAACCTTGTACTCTTGTCTAGCCCGGGTCAGCTTAGGCAAGGGTCTTGGGGTGTCACCTTCATGTTGTGTGTGTGTGTGTGTGTGTGTGTGTGTGTCGGTACTTGGAAAGATAGTGGTCGCTAAGTGTGTGTGTACGTGTACATATATGTCTGGAGATTGGTCATTGATATATCTATATATATATATATATATATATATATATATAT
>CM035199.1:10595884-10610994 GCA_020233015.1 Callinectes sapidus | reverse complement strand
CACTTCAGCTCTCTCCTGTACAGCATTGCCAGCGTGTTTAGCAGGCTTCTCCTTGCCTTTACCGGTCAAGCGAAGGTCTGGGGAGGTTATTAGGGTCTTGTTTCTTGCTAAATGGGAAGGAAGGAAGGAAGGAAGAAGGAAAGAATGACTGGTGTGTTTATTTGTTTGGTTTGTGTGGTGGTGGTGGTGGTGGTGAGGGTGGGTGGGTGATTAGGATGGTAGGGAGGGTGCAGGTGGGTGTCTCGTTTTTGTTGTTGTTGTTGCTATTGCTGTTTTTCTTCTTTCTTTTTTTCTTTTCCTCTTTCCGTTGTTTTCTTGTTTTCTTTTCTGGTTTCCTTATTTCTTCTTCTTCTTCTTCTTCTTCTTCTTCTTCTTCTTCTTCTTCTTCTTCTTCAACCAATTTTCCCGGTGGAAGATGTAGCGTTCTCCCGATAACCCTAGTAGTGCCATATGACCTAAGCTGTAGCGCCACCTAATGAAATCATATCTTCTTCTTCTTCTTCTTCTTCTTCTTCTTCTTCTTCTTCTTCTTCTTCTTCTTCTTCTTCCGTCTCCGCGTTTTTTTCTGATAGTACTGGATCGAATAGAGTTAATTGTATCAGCAAGGTAAGGTGGCGACAGCTTAGAAGACCTTTGAAGCAGAGTCGTGCAACATAATAGAGGACACTTAGAAACCTTACTGTATTTAAAAAGGTGGCAGTAAGAAACCCTCAGAATCCCCCCGGCGTTTTTTTTGGAAGGATATAATAACAATGCACTATTTGTTTGTATTTGTATTATTTTATATTGACCTTTGTTATTTATGTTTACGTGTTTCTTAGGAATGGTTCTCGTTTATTGACGTGTTTGTGGTGTTGGTTTATTTATTCTTTTATTGAAATACCCTGCTAGTTGTTTAAATGTATCATTTTTTATTTATTTTCATTTATATTTGAATTTATTAATTATTGTTGCGTTCTTTTATTTTAGGAATGAATCTTATTTTTTTCATGTGTTTGTGGTGTTTATTTATTTACTTATGTATTTATTTATTTATCGTGATACCTTAGTAGTTGTTTGAAAGTAAAATTTTATTTATTCATATTAATATTGAGTTTTCTTGTTTATTGTTGCTTGCTTCTTAGGAATGAATGTTATTTACTTAGTTGTTTATTGGTTCGTATTATTTCAAATAGTATTGATTTATTTCGATTGAATTGTTTACACGTGTCACTTTATTGATCTATTAAGAGATGGCTATTAACCGGTACACTATTAATCGATTTCTATTTATTTTACATTTTTTTTCATTCTCGTTATCTGCTCATTGATCGATTCTTTGCTGTTTGTTTACGTATAAATGTCCTTATTCATCTACGTAATACCCATTAATCTATCATGATATATTTAGGTGTTTATTTATTTACTTATGTATCTATTGACTTATATTTCTTTTCAAACCCTTTTTTTACTTTTACTATCCACGCATTTATATACTCTTGTTTTATTACTCTTGTTTTTATTGTTGTGAGTCCATTTTATATATTTATTCATCTCTGTTACATTATTCATCTCTACGTGTATATCAATGTACTTGTGTATCAATTTCTTTACTCCATTATTCATGCATACTTTTACACCTCATACATAAGTAGTATGAGTATTCTCTCCCTGCCATTATGTATCAGTAATCATGTATCCCCTCCATTTTAATCTTTTTTTTTTATGCAAGAGGGGGAAGCTGACCAAAGGCAACAAAAATAGTGAAAATGAAAAAAGCCCACTAATTCCCAATCCCCTGAAAGATCAATAGAGTTAGCCGAAAGTCACATAAGTAGCATTAAGTATTCCCTCCCTGCCATGATGTATCAGTAATCATGCACCCCTCCTCCATCTAAATCCTTACTTTCACCCAAGTCCTCATAAGCATTCACCGCGGCTCTCAGAACACCGTGCCGTCCCTCCATCCTTCCCCCCTTCTTCGTATTACACAAACCTCAACTGTCTTCTCTCTCTACTACTTTTAACTCGATCTTGTGGAAGTTATCGGGGATTTTTTAAGGGTTTTTATTGATCGTACCAATATTTTAAGATTGTATGATTTTGATGGGATTTTCAAGGGTGTTTCAAGTGATTCTAGTGATTTTCTAACAGGATTCTAGTTTTAGCAGCCTCTAATGGAAGTTATTAGGGTTTTTAATGATGTTCTGATATTTTTTAAAAAAGATAGTTTTACGTGAATTATACCCGTTGAGAGAGAGAGAGAGAGAGAGAGAGAGAGAGAGAGAGAGAGAGAGAGAGAGAGAGAGAGAGACCAACAACTCGATCAAGTCAATTTCGCCAAGTCGCAATAAGCCCAATAACAGATTCCTGACTGGTGGTAACTGGGGTCATTCAACACTGCTTCCCCCCTTCCCCCCGCCACCCTCTCTCTCTCTCTCTCTCTCTCTCTCTCTCTCTCTCTCTCTCTCTCTCTCTCTCTCTCTCTCTCTCTCTCTCTCAGTTTTTTTTTTTTTTATGGTAGGTTGAATGCAACACATCCACATCAGGAACACAAAGCACGAATACTCTCCACCGACTTGCTAAGAAACGTATTTAGAAAGACTTCCGCGATCCACCTCCACATTCTAAAGGCTCTTGCTGAAGTTCCATGATTTCTTTCTTTGTTTCTTTCTTTCTTTTAGTTAGTTTTGCAATGTTTTCGTGACGTTAACAGGATTTTTAGAGCATTAACAAGGAAGAAGAACCCGCACCCTCGAAAACCCGGCTAGTCATCACTATGGCTTTTTGAAGATTGTTGTGTTGAGAGAACAGAGCGTTTCCTAACACCAGCCATAATCTTCACGTTAAGCACCGACACTTAAAGAACTAAACTGCGTGTCACTTCTGCCTGCATGCCCTCTAGTTTGATAAAAAGCCTCCAGTTCAAGTTACACGAGTCTTTTTTAAGAGTGTATTATTGATATAAGCAACACTCTTGAGCACCCGTTGTAACATCTCTGGCCTTTGAGTATGTGGTGAATGTTGATCGTTAGTGCAAGTTTTCCGTGCGTAGTTTCTATTGAGTGGCACGTGAGTGAGG
Organism: Callinectes sapidus; assembly: GCA_020233015.1. NCBI lineage: Eukaryota > Metazoa > Arthropoda > Malacostraca > Decapoda > Portunidae > Callinectes > Callinectes sapidus. Next base: position 10,607,933 of record CM035199.1, on the reverse strand, counting down.
GCAGGCCAATGTATTGACCGCCTCGAGGCCTCAACCGCAAACAGTCACAGCAAGCAACAACTAACTCACCACCTTACAGTGAAGTGTTAATCATGAGTAGAAAGTTTCCGTTTCCGTTGTAGTATTTTCCATAAAGGAGCATGTCAGTGAAGGCTGTTCCCTGTATTGACCGCCTCGGAGCCTGTACACTGAGCAATCAGTAACAATACAATAATAAATAAACTATATACGTCATTGAGTGATGAACGGTACTACAACTTTTTCTGAAGGAGTTCCCTTTGAGGAATACAATGAGAGCAGTTCTTCCATTGACCACCCCGCAGCCTCCACACCAAGCCACCACGCAGACAAAAACTAAGCAGCCTACAGACATGCCGTGGCTAAGTGTTAATCGTGAGTAACAACAACACGTTTCCCTCAGGAGTTTCCATTGAGGAGCATGTGAGTGAGGGCAGCCCCGTGTATTGATCTTAGCATGGAAGGGAGGAGGCGGGTGGGGAGGGATACAAGAGCCTCCCCTCAGTGATCGGCGTGCATCAGGCAACACCAGCCCCGCCCCTGCCTCCACCAATAGCACGCCGGAGGATGGAAGACGTGCTCATTGCCACCAGATCTTAGAATTATCAGTATTATCTCCTCCAGTAACCATTGATCGGGTTTACGGGTGATGTGATCCCTTGTGACTGAGTAAGAAACAGACGATGATGCTTGTAGATTATAAGCCTGGCGAGTATTTCAAGGTTAACCTGGTGGCGACGAACTGAGGGCGAGTGGAGCGAGGTGGCAACGAGTGCTTGCGTCACGGGTGGTTCGATGGGTCACGTGGGCGAGCCTCTCCGCCCACATGTGGAGTACAACAAGGTGAGGGGAAGTGACGACCTGGCACTGCTCCATCTGGCACCACCTGGCTCCCGTGATGCCGACGCCGGGATCGCCCAAGGCCCCTCGTGAGGAAACGTTGGAGGTCTGCCACTGACACTGCCACGGCGGGAAATAATACGCCCGTGACTAAGGAGAGGCGAGGGTGAGAATAGCACACCCTCGACCCTCCTCTGGCACTCGACTCGCTCTCGTGCAGGTGAAGACAGATGCAGGTAAAGGGACAGATCACCCTCTTCAGATCACCCTCTTCCTCCATGGGTGTTGTCAATTATCCTGCATTAGCTGTGACATAAAGGGAGAGAGGAGGAGAACCTTCAGCTTTCCTCCGGCACGTGATTCACTCTCGTGCTGGGGAGAAATTGATGGAAATAAAGAGGAACACTAGATGCCCTTGCTCTTTCACTGGTATTATGATCTGCGCCGTATTACATGTCGTGTGGGTGTGAAAGCGCCTGATACATCCACCGTATGCCGACAGACAAATAGCGCAGACAGGATGAAAGACAGATAGATAGACAGACAAAGGGATTCAGTATGGAGACTGACTGACAGATAGATCCAATATAAAGACTGACTGACAGGCAAACAAACGAACTGACTTAAATGCATAGACAAACAGACAGATAGCCATCGTGTAGACATAGACAGACCTATGACATATACAAGCAGACTAACACACAGCACACAAACCCATTCCTCTCAGCAACAAAGGAGTAAGAAGTCAAGAGAACCACCCCCACCACCGCCACTACTACTACCACCAGTACAGTACCTTCACGCCACTGGGGGAGGGAAGCCGTAGAGGAGACGGTGAGCCGCAAGTCACCCCGTTACGTTGTTGTGGCTCCCTCCTCAGCGTCTTCCAGCCTTTCCTTGACACAGCGGTGGCCCGTATTCTGAAATCCTTTGCTACTTTGCCACGACTATTAGTTAAGGCTACAGAGATGATTAAACAGGTTCTTAAGAGTGTTTTTCCTCTTGATAATGTCGAAAGTTCGCTAGTCTCTCATTAGAACCATAAAATTACAATGAAAGTGCAGTAATTTTATATAAAGTGTTGAGAATACGATCTGACAACCCAACAATCCCGCCACTCCCTTGTACCTCGAGATAGCGATTGATATTGTCTCGCCTTTCACTTCCAGTTTCCCTAATCTATCGGAACTACAGAACGGCGCTTCCTCTCCAATCGAAGTACTTTGGAAAGCAGTTAACTCCGAGTGGATGTCCTTCTTAACCTCGTATCTCGCAATTCTTACCCTCGAGATAAGTGTGTACGAGATTTAATGTTTGTTGGGCAGAAAATAACTGTTCCATTTTCTTGCTACACCTTAGAACTTGGCCAAATTATGATATTATGTGCAAAAAAAAAAGAGAAATAAGTAATTAAAATAAAATAAAAACATCAACTCTTGCATCACTATAAGCTTTTGACATCTTTCGCCTCACTCTTACCTGAAGATTGTCACGTACTCTTGCGCTTGTTTTTATGCATTAACTTGCCCTCGACTTATAAGGGGTCTTTGTTGATGTATAAATGTGTGTGTTTGCCAGGACCAGCGACAGGTGTGTGTGTGTGTGTGCGTGTGCGTGTGTAAGGGGGGAGGGGGGGTTAGTGTAGGGTGGAATGAAAAAAAAGAAAACAGTAAAGGGAGAAAAGAAATAAAAGTAAAGGAAAGTAATAGAGGAATAGATAAAAGCATTGGAATACAGTATCATGAAAAAAGATGGATAGAAGAATAGAGGGAAAGGAAAAGATTGGTGAGAAAAGTGCAAGACAAGGAATGAAAGAAAAGGAAATTAACTAGAGTGGCACTGGATGAGGGAGAGAGAGAGAGGGGGGGGGGGAGACCACATCACCATTACTACCAAAGCTGGGAATATGTGTTTGGTATCCATGCCTCCGCTGCGCCACCGCCCAGTAGGTCACGAAACCACCACTTCCACCACCACCACCACTTCCAGACATACAGACAGACAGACACACACACAGAAAGGTGGATAGATAGATAGATATTTTCATTGACCGTAACGCACAACATAACACAATTCCAATAACTAACACGACCCAACAAGTTACACTCCTACACTGACACAACAAGCAACTTATACACGGACAACATACAAGACAGACACTTGCAAACACAGAAACCATATACATGAATACTAGAATATATGGAGCAGCTGAGAAACCACCACCACCACCACCACCAGGCGCCTCCTTGCTCCGTGGTGCGTGAGTGAGGGAGTCAGTCACGAACACGGCCCTTCCTTGGATAAGAATAATCACCAGGTGGGCGACGGGAACCTCTTATAATTACCCGTGTCAGAGTTAGTTTACTGCTGAGATGTGAGCGATGGCCAAGATTAGGGACACGTGGAGGCAGTGGGGAGAGGCAGACAGTTGCAGGGTAGGTCAAGACGGGTTACAGGTTAAGGAGTGAAAGGTGGGATAAGATGGTGTCCCTGCTGTGGCGTTGACGGTAAAAGAGAGTGCAGTTATAAGAAGTCACAAGCTTAAGAGTGAGATGTAAGGAGATGAAGTCACAAGCTCAAGTCTCAAAGTTGTGACGAAACTGGAAAGTCAAGAGAAGTGGTACAGTCGTGGCCAGAAGTCTTGACCTACCACACCCCTTTCCACAGAGCTTGATGTTTTCCCTCCGAGTGTTCACTTGTCTGTTATGCTAAGTCTCCTTGGAACATTTGGTAACGGATTGATTTGCAGTAGACCATGGGATTTTGTATTTGCATTGAACACTTTCTGGAATTAAGTGCATTGCTTATTAGATTTTGACCAGAATTATGAAAGTATCTTAATGCTTTTGACTGCTATAGTGTGTCTTCAAACTTGGTAAGATTTGACGTAAATACATAAGCTTTGCATATCTCTAGAAATATCACGTACAGCGAAAATGATAGATTTTTAAAATTATTATTAATCTTAGCTTTTCAGTGCTTATGTGTTATTTTCCTCCTTGCAGTCTAACCGCCTTAGGGAAGTATCAAGTGTCACACTGACACTATAAGAATTAGCATCGTCACCTAAGCTTATGGGTTTACATTCTCAAACGTTTCTGATTCTTTATATCGACTAAACTTAAGTCTCCTTTGGAAGTTAGTATGACTTTCAAGTGGGCTTCATGATTCTATTGACAGTCTAACAAGACATATACATCTTTAATAATAAAATACATCATGAGAATCCCATTGATCATAAGAAAAAAAAGCTGTAACATGCCTAAATATTTCCACAGTATTATTCACCTCTTGTGTGTCTGAAAATGGTTCTAATGGGGATCCATAACGTTCAATAATATGAATCATCTCTGTCGTCAGTAGAAATAGTTCTAATGACTAAGGGATTCACGAACACGAGCGGTGGTGCTCAACATGCTGTGGTCACCTCCCGCTGGATCAAAGTTAGTAGTAGAGTGTGTCCACAAGGCTGTCAGTGTTTGCATCTGCCGGCTCAGTGACGTGCCCTGTTTTAAGGCTTCCTTTCCTCTAAGACATATTGATTGCACCACCACCCATCTCCATTCGCCTGCCGCCTTATGGAAGCTTGCTACTTGCCGTCCCATCTCCAGTTTCCCCCCATTTCCTTGCCGCATGAGTCTTGTAGTTTAGATTGCCGGGCGGCATAGGTGTTTAAGTGTCGTCTTACATTGTTGTTGACTAAAGACTCTGAGTGGAGATGTTACATGCATTAGAGCATATTAATCAGTTTACTGCTTTAGTTGTCAACAGAAAGACAACAAAAGCATGATTTTTTTAAAAATCTAATTTAATATGAATACATTAATTGTTGACCGCCGTACCAGAAACTCTCGCGTTTCGGCCTGAGACATTTCAGGTATCTGTCGTAAGACTGCCATTCGTCATTTATGCTGGACAGTGGTGAATACTCCCACTTTATTTCCATTCCTCTCCTCTCCTCGCCCGTCATCATTCATCCAGATCACGAAACTCCCCACAGGAATATCAAACACTCACTGGCAACACTACGCCGGTGGCTGGACACCATTACAGGCAATAACTAGCGAAAACCTAGCATCCCTATTAGCCAGTATTGCTGTTGATGAGGCAGGCGCTGGCTCGCGTTATCCGATGCACTGATAAAGCTACAGTAATTCTCAACCTGTATCTTATCAGAGACCGGTAATGCGAGATGGCAACTCCTTGGGGAGTTGAGTCAGTGGGTGAGTGGCGGGGCTGTGCGGCTCCCGACAACCGATCCCGAATCTCGCTGCTCAGTGTGCCGGGTGACGCCGTGGTGTAGGGGTGTTGTTCGTTGTGCTAGGTATGCCACGACACTGGATATTGCGCTGTTTCTGACGTGGTCTTTACTCTCTTGTGAAAATGAACGTGCTGGTGTGGCAGACAGACTGTGTGTCCGCCGTAGCCTGGTCTTGTGGTGACAGGCTATGTCTGTGTGAGGCGCGCCCCGTTAGGTCAATTTTCAAAGGCACAGTGAGGGAGGCAGTGAGCTGATACCGCTACTCACAGGTGCTGCTAAACCCGAGCCTGCTGTGTGATGAACCATTACCGTGGACGTTGGTGCGTGTGTGCATATATCTGTTGACGTGGAGAGGCGGTGCAGGTGTTGGGAGGTAAGGTATTGTCGCCGCCAACAGCCGGTCTCGGGCACTGGTGGGATGGTGCTCCCGTGCGGCGGTGGTGGGAGGCATCACGCCACCTCACCGACGTTGTGACTCAGAGAGAGAGAGAGAGAGAGGTACACGTACTAAAGTCGGTATGATATACAGGTGGCAGTAATGAGCAGCCAGCCCACGGAAGTGAAATAGAAAGGGAGCAGATATTTATACTCAGCTGATAACCCAGTCTTGTCAGCTGTTGGAGAGAGAGAGAGAGAGAGAGAGAGAGAGAGAGAGAGAGAGAGAGAGAGAGAGAGAGAGAGAGAGAGAGAATTAAGTAATTTCCCTATTGAACAGCTGATAGAGCTGGCATGTATCCAAGCTGCTTCCCTTTCATTTCACGTTCTTTGACCGGTGTGTGTGTGTGTGTGTGTGTGTGTGTGTGTGTGTGTGTGTGTGTGTTACATGCATGTATGTATGTATGTATTGCATGCATCCCCGGGCCTCAAGGTGTGGTGTCAGTACAGGTGCAGTGTTGTGGTGTCTGGCGTCACAAACACCTGGTGGTCATCGATTGTGGCAGCTTACCGCCCCCCGTCACGACCTGGCCCAGGCTGTATGGCAGCAAGAAGCGTGTGTTCCGCCACCCTGGGCTTCCTATTGCTCACTGTACTTACATTGCGACCTGGATAGAGTTTATTGACCATAGAAAGCAGATATACTTGCTATCTCATTTCACGTTAAGTTAGATTCTCAGGTGGATTGGCAGGGTTGATTGTCCTTCCCGGCTCCTTCTCTTGTTTCTATAGATGAACAGAAAAATTACTACGCAATTACTGTTGTTTATGGTATGAAATTCGTATTGTTCTCTCTCTCTCTCTCTCTCTCTCTCTCTCTCTCTCTCTCTCTCTCTCTCTCTCTCTCTCTCTCTCTCTCTCTCTCTCTCTGGTTAATAGCAGCAGATGAAAACACGAATGCAAGGAAATCGCAGATTGATTATAGGAGCCGGGAATCACTAGTAAATTACCAAACCCCATACATAGGCTTGAAAAAAAAAAAAAGATATTAACAATAAGCAGTAGTGAGAAATGTAATGCGAATGAAGAGAAGTAGCCTGTTATAGCAGCAACACAGTAGTACACTAGAGATATATGTACTACTCGAGTGAAGGGAAGTGACAAGTAGAGTAGCACAATGATAAGGGTGAGCTCTTAATACACACGGGTCTTAGAACAGGTGTGGGCGTAGATTGGGGAGAAGACTTTAGATGGAAGGACAGGTTTAACATTAGAATACCTGCTCCTCTGAATTAACTACAGTACATATCTTCCTTCCTCCTGCCGCCTCTACCCACAAGACTTCCTACTTACTCTTTCACTTTCTATCTCAATATTGCAAAAATTAACCAGTATATGCACTCATTTTTTACTATATATGCAGTACATACTCTAGTGCAATTATTCATCTTACTAGTATCACTTACATACCTTCCTAATTCCTGCTTGCTTTTGTGCTGTCCATCTCGTTAATGCAAAAGTTCATTTGTATATTTCGCTCTCACTTCTTCCTACATATATACGTACTTATTCTTTTGCTGTCCATCACACTATTGCAAGACTTCACTAGTAGGTACTATATGCACTTTAATCCCTTCTTATTTAGTCTTATGGTACCCATCTCACTAATGCAAGAGTTAACTAGTTATTACCTTCACTCCTACCCTCTTCTTCCTTACTGTTGTGCTGTCCATCTCACTAATGCAAGAGTTAACCAGTACCTTCACTCCCGCCCCCTTCCTCATTACTTTTGTGCTGTCCATCTCTCTAATGCAAGAGTTAACCAGTAGGTTCACTCCCACCATTTCTCTTTGAGCTGGTCCAGTCAAGGGTCGCCACAGTGAATCTCATCTCCATTCACTGCCTCCATGTGATACCCCATTCACAACCCCACCGCCCGCATGTCTGCCCTCACTGCACCCATGACACCTCCCCTCTGGCCTCCCTCTCCTCCTGACTGGCCAGAGAAACTACAATACTATTCTGGTCTGGTACACACATCTCCAACTTCACATGCTCCTCTAAGCGCTTCCTCTCGCCGCCATTCCTCCACATGTAAACTATAAACCTAAAGTAGAAAAGTAAATGCTGTGTGAACCAGAACATGGCCGTCAACTTTACTGTGTGTGTGTGTGTGTTATGCTTTCTCTCTTTGTTCAGTCGCTCCCTCGTAACCATCATTCCTCCCCTTTGAAGCTTTACACGTAAGTAAATCCTGTAAGAACGATTGAATGGTTAAAGTGAACTCCCAGTACGTGTCCATCAACTTTTCACTCTGCAAAAAAAAAAAATAATAATAATAATAAATAAATAAATAAAAATAATAATAAAAATGAAGGGTAGATTTGATACGAGGGGGGGAAGGGTATAACAATTTCTTTTAAGAATGCAAGGAGTATTTAGTTCGATCCCTCCTGTGTCACTCCTTCACTTCTTACATCTTTCCTCCTGATATGAAACTATTCCCACTTAGGCAAACCCTGTGCTGTGTTAGTGCTTGATCTATTGACTGCTGCGGGTGGCCTTTGTCGACTTTCAAGTGATCAATTTGTTTTCAAGATCACACACATGCAGAATAAATAAGAATGCGATGTTACTTTTGTCATTTTAAAGGCTTCAAAATCCAGTTAGATACCAGATTGTAAGTGATAAGAGAGAACATTCGGTCCATATTCTGAAAAGCTCTGCTCTCCCACCACGACTATTTTCAAAGGATACAGAGATTACGAGCCGGGTTTCTGAGGGTGTTTTTCTTGTCAATTATGTAGTAACCTTGTTCATTTGTCATAAGAACCACAAAAACATCTTTGAAAACTTGCGTCCTTTAAACAGGAGTCTTTTGAAATAGAAGAGTTGGGGTGCTGACGTGTTTCTGAATGGACACTTACGGAACAGTGAAAGGGTTAAAGTAGACAGACACCCAGAATAGTTATCAGCTTTCCCGGGGGGTCTTGTGCAGCCTCGGGTCTCACGTGGCATAGCCGTGATAGCCCAAGAGCCTCCACGCGAGCCGGTCCCAAGGCTGCACCTGACCGATAAGACTGTGTAGACAATATTATAATTATATCCTGAAAGATTGTGGTTATAAAGATGACGATATTAACACATTTACTGTCAGTTGACTCATTACCATTCTGAGGGCCTTCTTCATTCTCCATAGCTATCTAAGTATTGTACTGGTTAAATGAAATTGATAGCTATATTTAATCGTCCTTCATTTTTCTCCTTCTTGTCTATGTGTTACGGTCACTTTGCGGAATCGGTCGACCTTGAGAACAGACACACAGTGCTTCGAAACACTTTTATCTGCACGGGATAATAATTCGAGCGTGTTTGTACATTTTTGCATATTGACCAGCAGCTGTTTTGGTCGTTTTACAAAATGACCGACGATACTAAATTATTTTGTAATATGACTAAACCCGTGGTCGTTTTTCAAAATGACCATAATTATTTGGGCATTTAGCATACTGACAGACATTTTGATCATTTTCCATATGACCGGGCAATTTGCAAAATGACCAATTCCGCAAAGTGACCGTAACAGATACATGTGAAGGTTTCGTTACTTTTTAGTGCTGTGGCGCGTCGCATATCGCATTGAAAGAGCCAACTCAAGTGTTTAAAAGACGTAATGTAGTGCTAGGTGTGTTTTAAAAGTGGCAACCTAACCTAACCTAACTGAGCCGGGTTTTTAAGACATCTTTTCCTTTTGATGCACTAGAAATCTTACCAATATATCACCAGAACCATAAAAACCACACTTAAAAACATGAGTGTCTTCAACCAGAACCTTTGGAAGAAGATAGTGATAGTGAGGGAGCCAAACATTTCACAATTAGAGCGTTAACCCCTTCAGTACTGGGACGCATTTTTACCATGAGTTTTGGGTGTGACTTATTGACATTAGAAAGGGTGTATGGAGGTCAAAAGATTAATGGCCAGAGTCTGTACTATTCTAATTAACACGTAAAATTCTGAGCCCTGTATAAAATCGACAAATAAGTAGAATAAATATGAAAAATCTGTACTATTCTAATCCCCACATAAGTTTCCGAACCTGTATAAAATCGACAAATAGTAAGCAGAATAGATATGAAAATGCGTCCCTGTACTAAAGGGGGTTTAACTATCAATATAACCTGGAAAGCGACATTGAAAACCCACAATGAATACTTCCGCTCGAGGCTGTTCAAAGTATACAACATAACACTAGAGGGCTTCAGGTCATGTTTAAGAGCACGGAAGTCAGCAACTCATAGATAAGCATCACGTTTACATACTCCATCGTAAAATTAGGTGTTGGGTACAGTTCATTATCGCTTTCATGAATATAAAGATAAGAATCAGAACTGTGCACGTGTATAAGAGAGAGAGAGAGAGAGAGAGAGAGAGAGAGAGAGAGAGAGAGAGAGAGAGAGAGAGAGAGAGAGAGAGAGAGAGAGAGAAATATTTAATGAGTATAGGACAAAATACGAAGGTGGAAAAAAACAACCTTGTACCAAATAAATCGTAAAAAAGAATAGAATGACAGTATTTTAGCTGTGTTGTTACGTAGAGAGAGAGAGAGAGTCATATTGGACAGGATACTGAAATACACACACACACACAGTAGCGAGTCACGATAAGGGTGGTGCGTCGTGCTGCTGCTGCTGCTAGTCTCCTGTCCCTGTTTACATCGCAGTGAGTGTTGTATAACTCCATCCTCAGAGATGTGCCAGCCAATTCATAAATGTGTCTTCGTTAGGTAAGCAACACTGACTGAGAATACTTCATCTTTATTTTTATCTAGTTCTTTTTTCTTGTTGTTGTTGCAGTCCCCTTTTTTAATCCACTCCGTTTAGATCATCAGGGCCTTTTGTTATCCTGTATATGCGTTTGTTAGATGAGAGAGACAATGGGGAAGGCTATGTTGTTTTTTATTCTTTTATTTTTTCGTACAATTCAGATTATGAAACGTGAATACATTTATAAGATTTCTCACACACACTCTATAGTATTTCCCTTTGCTTACATTTCTCCACATTATTTTATCCTTATCCATTAACGTAATAATTTTTCAATCCAGGTTTTTGTTTATGTATTCCTTTCCGATCCAACTTTTCCATTCACGTATTTCTCCCCTATCTCAATCTTTATCTTGTCTATTTTTTTTATTGATTTTATCATGTCCGCAACCCAATCCTGTTTGTGATTTAAGTTTTCCATTCATCTATCCCTTCTATTTTCATCCACAACTCCCAAATTTTTGCAATCCAGTTTTTCAGTTTATTTATCCCTTCGCCACTTCAATCCTTCATCCAAATCACCCATTCACTTAGCCCCCTTTCACCTCCACCCACCCCTATCTATTGTACTCCAGTTCTTCCATTCAATAAACTCGTAACTCAACACATTAATCCATCGGGAGGTGTGGCGCTCCTGGATATGGATTAATGATACGATATTCCCCTCCCCTTCCGTGGCTGCCATGTTGACCTGAATGACCCCGCTGCGTGAGATAAAAACAGTGTGGCGCCTCGGCTCTGCATCGTCACCTGCCACTGTCGCGTCAATACTAACGCCTACTCAGGGTCCTTTCCCTCCCTGAGTCACGTAACTGCTCCTCCTTGCCCTCCTTGCTCTCTCTTACCCCCAGTTAGCGCCTGTTGAACCGAGTGATATGAAGGCTTTATACTGTTCTAATGTTCTAATTGCTTCCCGTGCCCGGTTCTTTTCCCTGGCTGAGTCACGTATTTGCGCCTTCTTGCCTCTCATGATCCACTTTTGTACTCCTGTTAGCGACTGTTGTACTGAGTGATGTGTAAGTCTGTCTTTATGTTGTTCTTATGTTCCAAGTGTTTCCTGTTGTCAAGTCTATTCCAGTCATCCACCACTGTTTGGAAGTGAGAGAGAGCTGCGGGGAAGGTTACCGAGAACGTGCTAGACCGTATAGTGTAAAAGTGAAAACACGCCATCGTGGAATGATAAGGTAAACGCACGAAGTCTCGGATTTTTTGTAAGGTTATCGGACCGAGTATTGAAACGCTAGTAAGGTTAACACACAGTCACGCTATTAAGGTTAACTAACATTGGGAGTCATGAAATGGAAGATTAACAGGCGGAGTCACGAAACACTAGTAAGGGTAACACCGAGTCACGCTAGTAAGATAAACAGGCGGAGTCACGAAACACTAGTAAGGTTAACACAGACCCACGCCAGTAATGTTAACACAAGTCACGCTAGTATGGTTAGCAGGTGGAGTCACGAAACACTTATAAGGTTAACACAGAATTCTCCACTTTTATTTATTGCGAAGATTAAAGTAGAAAAATAGCGTTTCCAACCAAATTCCCAAAAAAGATAAAATGAAAAAAGTATATTTATCATTGAAGAGTGTCTTGAATTCAATCGGAAAAGTGAAAAAAGTCTTAATCTCGATTTTCCGAAAGCGTGTGAGGTTACTTAGGGAGATGGTGCGTGAAGGAAGCGATAAGGATTCTCTCTCTCTCTCTCTCTCTCTCTCTCTCTCTCTC
>CM035199.1:10553466-10580188 GCA_020233015.1 Callinectes sapidus | reverse complement strand
CTCTCTCTCTCTCTCTCTCTCTCTCTCTCTCTCTCTCTCTCTCTCTCTCTCTCTCTCTCTCTCTCTCTCTCTCTCTCTCTCTCGTTCTTGGTTGTCTTTCACGCGACAAATAAATGGATAAATCAGATAAAAATCTATAAAACAGACGGATCCAGAGAGAGAGAGAGAGAGAGAGAGAGAGAGAGAGAGGAGAGGAGACGTGTAGTGAAGCGGAGATAAGTGAGATTACCAGAAGAAAATAACAAAGAATAAGTAGAGGAGGAACGAGGAAACTCAGAATGGGGCAAGAAAATAGATAATAATAATAATAATAATAATAATAATAATAATAATAATAATGAATGGCACTTCTGATTGAGAAAAACGTAAATAATAACAAGAAAAAAAAATATTGAAAGCAAGAATACGAAGAAATTAAAACCAAACTAACAATAACAACAAGGATACAAAAGCAATATGAACAAAACAACACCGAGATTTTCCTGAAGTGGCGCTAATCTAAGAGGTCATTGGCACTTTACTTTTATTACATGCAGCGTAGGAGATCAAGACGCAGCGGTTCCTGTGCTTATCAGACAAGAGCTCTGACCTGCAGTATGGATTATCAGGCGCCATTGAACACCTCACGCGCCATGAGTCTTACGCATGTGTTCAGAATGTTCTCTCACTCAATGCGACCAGTTTCATAAGACCGGAGAGGTGACTAGAGATTCTTAAGTTTGTATTTTTCTTAGACGAGTTTCTAGTCTCAAAATCCATCTTAACCTCCGGATATTGGTATTTTACTTTAGCCATTATCTCATCAGCAGTAAATTTGAAGCTGCTGATGAGATAATGGCTAAACTACAAGACCAATTTTGGGAGATTAGGATGGATTTTAAGACTCAAAATTAGCCTAATAAAAATCTACATACTTAAGAATCTCTGTTAATGCAGCCTCAAGTTCTCGAGCGACCTTTCTCTTAATTCTTTTCGTTATGGCACCTCAAATCTTCCTCAAGTTATCCGTTTTTCTTGATCCTTAACCGCTATTTCCAACCACATTTGTCACGGTGAAACACTGCGATGAATGTGGGAAGAATCTTACGTGATTCCATGCTATAAAGGTCTCATATTCACTGCTAAACTGAAGAATTCTTTCAGTTACCCGAATCTCGACCTTTAATTGTTACGACGAAACATTGTAGTGAAATTAAGAATAACCCGAATATAAGCTATTAGATGCGACTAAGAACCGGAATGCATGGCTAAGAGTTTTAAATGCGCAGCTCCTTCTTGAGTTCGTGAGATCATCAGTGCGTGGAGAGAAACTGGATTTGAATGCATGGCGTGTTACGGAAGATTATTGTGCGTTGGTGTTTATAAGCGGGAGTGTATTTGTGTGTTGGGGGCACAAGGGGATCGCCGCTACCCGTGTAGGGAAGGTGTAGGCTTGTCAGTATAGTGTATTTCTGTTCTGCAGTGCTAGGGCTATGGAGGGGAAAAGATAGAATGAGAGGTGGAGTTTTGAGATGAGCATATATAGTAGAAGTTCTGAGACTGACTGTCTGACTTATTTATTTATTCATTGACTGTTTCACCAAGTAGCAAAACAACAAACTGACTGACTAACAAAAAAGGAAAGAATAGTGGTCCTCCTTGTTCATTTCTCTTCACCACACATACAAACCTCCTCTAAAGTGTAAACCTTCCAGACAACTGATCCATCTCCCTGTCAGCCAACACGACTCCTCACACACAGCTCCCTGATACACACCACTCTGATGACCATTTTCTGAAACACTTGTGGCTGCATCAAAAAGCTTTATTTGAAGTTACACTGATTCTGAATACTGTTTTCCTGTTCTCCTGACAAATGAACAATAATTCTACTTTACTAAGAGGAGAAAGATTTGAAAACTCAACTAACCGTTTCTTTACCCATTGAAGGTCATGGTGAGAGAGCAAAGTGTTTCTGAGTATACTGACCTGATGTATTCTTATACAAATGGAGGAGTGAAGGCGAGACACTAGGGTTGAGTGGGAGGATAGCAGACGGTGCACGAACACAATAGAGTCAAGAGCAAGGAGACAAGTGACCGTGACAGCTGCATGAAGCGTCTAGCGGTCAGTAGGGAACATTGTGTCGGAGAAAACACACCAGCCGTAAGAATAATGGTACAATGCTGAGACTAGATGCGTGTAGTTGGGAAATGACTGTATTCTCTCATGTGTTTTAGCGAATTATTTCTACCACTTCTTACTCGTATTAAGGTATGGACGTGTGAAAAAGTGTTGGCCCGTATTCAGAAACGCTTCGCTTTCACTATGACTATTTTCCAAGACCACAGAGATGATTAACGGCGTTTTCAAGAGTGTTTCTCCAGTTTTTCATCTAGAAATCTTGTCAATGTGCCTCTAGAACCATAGAAACACCTTAAAATTTCTTGCAAATTTAAAGTCTTTTGAAATAATGGACGTGAAGTACATAATATATATTTGAGAGTACGAGCTGTATTGTCGTTATAGTGATTTTTAACCACCGATTATGCACGAGAGAGAGAGAGAGAGAGAGAGAGAGAGAGAGAGAGAGAGAGAGAGAGAGAGAGAGAATGCTCGTAATGATTTATGTTACCCTAAATGACATTTTGACCATATGTAACCGTTTGTCTTGAAGCTATTTGTGGGTTGGTAAGTGTTATCATGATTCTAGTGGCAGTTAGGTAAGAATTAGACTTGGTAAACAGGAAAGATACTCATTAGAATGTAACTAAAAGGCATTATCGTGATCACTTCTAAATAGTTACAAAGTACTGACGTGCTGAAGGATATTACTGCTATCCTAGTGATACACGGATTCTGCAGAAGTGCGGGGGAAAACAAACAAACATGAGAACGACTTCATTTCTGTGATCTTGTCCTGACCGCTTCGAACTGGCTTGCAACGTCACTATCGCGTTCAAATCTTTTCTGGCAATTTCATGTGGCGGTTGAGCAAGAACTTTCATTATAAACGGGGAAAAAGTGAGAACGTGCCTAGTAAATCATGTGGCCTTTGGAAGTAGTTCAGCACAAGGCTAGAATAGCATCTCTCGTGATCCTGTTGACAGTTGAGCAAAGCCAATATAATAAAAGAGAAAACTAATGAAAACGTGTCTGATAGCTCATGTGGTCTTTGAAACTAGTCCAATGAGAGAACATAGGGAAGCGTAGCACATCTCTTGATCCTAATGACAGTTAAGCAAAGATTCTTCATGATAAAAAGAGAAAACGGTAATAAAAACGTGTCTGAGAGCTCCCTTGGTCTTTGAAAGTAGTCCTGATGAAAGAACACAGGGAAGAGTTACATATCTCGCGATCATGACGACAGTTAAGCAAAGACTCTATATAATAAAAGAGAAAACAGTAATGAAAACACGGTTAGAGTAGCATGCCTTATGTTCTTCCCTGTACCGTATGAGGTGTGTTGCTCCTTGGTATTCAAGACTTGAGCCTCTCCACGTGATGCATGCAGGGAAGATTAACCCTTACAGTAGCGCGGCGTCCTTTTCATTGGCTTTTCGATGTAGTTATGAAATTTTATTGAGTTAAGAATGAGATTTTTTTCATTATCAGTGGTATTCGAATGAAGAATGAGGCTTCATTATCAAGGGTGTTCCAGTTAAGAATACCTTTTCGTTAGCAAAGGTGTTCGAGTTAAGCATGAGACTTTAACATCATCAGAGGTGTTTTAGCTAAAAATGAGGCCATTTATCAAGGGTTAGGAGTGAAATTTTCTCGTTATCAAGGGTGTTCCAGTTAAAAACGATCCATTAACATGGGTGTTTGATTTAAGAATGAGACTTTTCAATCATCAAATGTTTGTTTAGTTAAGAACAAGACCTTTTTTTCATTATCGAAAAAGATTACAGTAATGCAGCAGTGATGTAAAATAATGAAGTGCAATAAATTCACTGATCAGTCATCGGGAAAAATTTTAGAAATATTGAATAAATTTATGGATAATAATAGTTAGTGAAAATGGTTAAGCATGTCTTATACAGCGACTTGCCACGTGTAGCTCTGAAGGGTTATAACTTCATTTGTATTTTTGTCTTACTTCCTCTATTGTGACTGTCAGGTGGTGTAGTGACGTTGGGAAGCTGTATGTAGTATTGGCAGGGTTTAATACACTGGCCTTGACTTTCTGTGCTGGAAGTGAGAGAGCTGACTGAGGTTTGCCTTGAGACTCCTGTGAGAGAGAGCTGGCCAGGCGGAGAAAGCCTGAGAAGTGAGAGAGGACCTGACTTGCCTATCCTTTACTTTAATGGTTTTGTTTTATTCGTTTATCTATTTATCTCTTCATTTTGTTTATTTTCACTTATAGCACCACAAGTTAATTAGTTCTTAGAAATTAATAACATGCTTTTACTGAGTTGTACTTTATTTTTATTTCATTTTTACTTTTTTGTCATTCATTTATTTATTACCCTCTTGTAACGATATGAATAACGTTCAGAGACATTTACTTAGGATATCATCGTGTCTCGTGCGATTTTTTTTGGCGGCAAACATATGCTGCAGGACTAAGCATGAAATTATATTTTGTTAATTGTTAGAAAGCATAGTTGTAATAACAAAGGGAACAATTATCAAAACTTGTCCAAATAACCAA
This sequence comes from Callinectes sapidus, assembly GCA_020233015.1. Classification (NCBI taxonomy): domain Eukaryota; kingdom Metazoa; phylum Arthropoda; class Malacostraca; order Decapoda; family Portunidae; genus Callinectes; species Callinectes sapidus. The sequence continues at coordinate 10,575,555 of CM035199.1, read as the reverse complement.
GTATTCTTGTAAGGTTATTGATAGCAGTGGTGAATGTGATACAAGATACAGTGAGACCATGATAGAGATGTGGCAAATAGGAACACTTCTTGAAACTAACAAAATTACTGCATATTTGTACCCCTGCAAGATTGTTGATAGCAGTGGTAATAGAAACAAAGGAGGCCATGAGAGGCAAACACGTGACAAAGCGGGGATAACAAGGCAGCCTCTTATTATTGCAGGGTTATTGATAAGAGTGGTCATGCAGTTATAGATCCATATCCCAAGACACTTCTGTTCGCACCTCAGTTACTTTAAAAATTCTTTAATCCAAGTAAAGTTACAGGTTGTAAGGGTGTTCTAGTCGTTTTCGTGACAGACAAGATTTATGGGTTTTAACATAAAACTCTTCAGAACCTGGCCAAAACTATCAGTGGCCTCTGGAAACAGACGTCTTAGAGAAAGCGAAGCGTTTCAAAATTCAGTCTGGTAGAGGCTTACGGCTTACACGTGGCAGCCTCATTGCTTCCTGCCTGTTGCCCTTCGTTCGTCCAGTCACCGTGCTGAGGTGAGCGACTGCCTGCTGCTGTATCCGGGAGACCAGCAGGCGTGCGTGATGAAACAGGTGGCCGCAGCAGTCTCGGGATCTCTAGTCTCTCTACCTGTGCTCTTCCTCTTCCGCGCTTCACCGTTGCCTAGGCTATCAATTTTGTGCATTGCCGTGTGTACTGTACTTTCCTCTCTTCCTCTTCCTCCTCCTCCACTCCTCCTCCTCCTCCTCCTTTTACAGTGGGGAAAATATCATCATCAAATAAGAGAAGCTGCAGGAAGCCATCGGGCCTGCGCGTGGCTGCCCCTGTTTTGGTGCAAATGGTGAGAATGTGTGTGTGTGTGTGTGTGTTGCATCCGTATTCTCAGCACTCCGCGTAGGTAATCAGTGTTGGTGTTCATGTGGAGTGCTATTAGGGGAAAAGACTGATTTATCTTTGCTTTACTGATTTCTCTCTTATTTTTTATGCAGAAATCATAGCTATAATTTGCATGTCAACATTTTAAATTCTTATTTTTTTAGTTCAAAATAATTTATTTAGCAAGTGCGCAAGGGAAAGAAAATGCATCTGTATTTTGAATTACAACATTTTAAAACATATATTTTGCATATTTTACATTTTGACACGTGTGCAAGGGGAGGAAAACTAGTCAGTGAAGTATTCTTGCTCTTGTCTCATTGATCCCCCATATTTAGGTCACATGGCACGTCCACTCACGGCATTGGTTACCAGACCCAGTGCTGTGGAGATAGGCAGCCAGACGTGGTGATGAGGGTAAAGGAGAGAAGCGGGTCTGTACAGAAAAAGAACTAAAAAGATAACAAGGCGATAGTCAAGAGTCATCATGTCGGTCATCACCCTTGCATGTGGTCCTCCCTGATAACGCAACAGACCCACGCTTCCCCACACTCAGTCCCACGCGTCACGGAGATCTGTAAACTTTCCGTGACACTTTGCACCATGTTCTTACATAAATGCTTACTCTCTCTCTCTCTCTCTCTCTCTCTCTCTCTCTCTCTCTCTCTCTCTCTCTCTCTCTCCACCAAGTCTACTCGTGGCATCAAATAAGAGAACGATATAGTAATGCACGGTGGCCATTGTGCCGTGTCTCTTGGGTGTCCGATGTCACTCATGCAAATAGCTCCCCCAAAACTAGTCATACACAAACAGTACTGCGGCATGACACGTAAGCGTAACTCGAGAATAAGTAGAATTCATGTTACACGTCATTTGTCACACGCACTGAAAAGCCCCCCAAATAGATTAACAAGATATAAATTATGAAAAAAGCTAGTCATGTACATCAAATATTACGGCATGATATGTTAGCATAACTGGATGATAAGTAGAATCTACATTATTTTGTTAGGAAATTTCATACACATCATATGTCACGCACCAACACCAGTTACCAGTCAACACATTTTCACTTATATCACACCCTGAGTCATGTTTCCATCCACAGTTCACATTATTTGATCAAAATTCTCCAACACATCAGTTTTAAACAAACGCCAATCTTTACCAATTGTTACTCACATATCCTGGAGGCTGAATAGCGGCCTTTTATCCATAATTTGAGTAGTGGTACATATTGAGTCACGTAATCTCATATACAACACGCACAAACATCAGGCCATACTTGTACAGACACATATATACCATATTCATGATTTTTATTCTAAGGTAGAATATTTTTTGGCCGTCTTATAATCTCACTCATGTCACATACTACCCACAGTGTGAGTCATGGTTTTAATTCGTAGAGTTCATGTTTGGTTAGGAGTCTCGTTGTCCCCTACACAGCAGACACACCGAAACACTAATCCATACACATCCCGCGGTCTGAGTCACGGTTTTTATCCACCAGCAACATTTCTGTGAAAATGTACGAAATTAACTGTGGGGAGGGGGGTATCACAAAGCCACCATGCCTAATGTTTTTCAGGAATTTTTTTTTTTGGGGGGACTATCGGGAAAAATTCCAGGATATATATTTCTTAGATTGTGTGAAATAGGAATTGTGTGTGTGTGTGTGTGTGTGTGTGTGTGTGTGTCATCTCTCCTCACACCATGAAACTTGTGCATTGTTGTTGATATGTAATAATGTACAATCATGGTCACACGGTGTCTTTCACAACTACTTGCAATGATCTTTAGTAAAAATGTCATGGGTTTTCAAGAGTGTTTTCTTGATTCTACTTTTAAGAATCTCTTGCAAATTAGCATATATTATCACAAAATCTATTTCCCATCCTTCACTCCTTCAATATTTAAAAGCATTCCGCTCAAAGATGTACAGGGAAGGAATGTCTGAAAGTAGATGCTATAAGCCTAAGGTAATATATGTTGCAGAGATTGATGAACAGGCTGATAAATGTGGACTGACAAATATTGGTAGTTACCTTATCATTATCACTCTTATGTACAGTCACTATTAAAAGTTGACTCACTTTCACTGTGTTGAGAGCACTCCAACCTTAACTTAGTACTTGGTAGCTGCTCGTGATTCTGTGATTTTATATTGAAGCAACTCAGAACCATTTTACCAACTAGATACAAAACTAAACTGGAGTTTTCCATCAATCATAATCCTTTATCTCCTTTTGACACTCTCATACCTAATCAAATGAAAACCAGGATTAATTCACTTACCTAAAACAAAACTTAAGTAATAGTTTCCTGTCCATGTTATACATGTACCTGTTCAGAATTTTACAACTTAGCAAATTAGAATAAAACAGGATTATTTCAAAATTAAAGACAAAAGTGAAAGCACTTAAAGATCTAAAAATTACTTCACTATTCATATTTCTGTTAGTGGTGTCTTTCAGAATGATCTGGATTTGCTTTATCATACTAGTATTCTGAGAGCACATATAGCATAGCAGTTGAAGAGTTAAGTTCCCAAGTCTGGTAAGCCTCTATCACCGGTTTTGTAAGACCATTAGCATATGAGAAATAAGACTGAGGGAAAGTTCACATTACAAAGGAAGTGAATGCAGAACATTACTCAATTTCTGACCGTGATTGTACCTGTTTGGTGACAATGGGGATGTGGTTCATAAACCAGTAGTGGAGCATAAGTGAATAAACAACCCTATCAACAATACAAATTAGGGACTGCTGAAATATGCAACACAGATGGTACCGTTGCCCTGGTTTGAGGGGACAAGGGGAACTGTGAGATGTATGGATGAGTGGGACCTTTGCCAGCTGGCCCTGTTTGTGTGCCTCTATTATTAGGAGGGGCAATGTATGTTGGGGTGGATATGGAGTTAGCACCAGTGTCTAGCAGGAATGATACTGATGTCTAGTATTGATGAGATGTTGAAGGTTGGCTGTTTTATAATATGTCGTCTTGGAGGTCGTGGTGTGTGATGTATTGGCAAGGTATGGTGAGGTGTGTGTGTGGCAGACCCTCTGACATCACCAGCTACTTGGCTTACATCATATCACATTGCTCTATCCTTTGTTCTTCACACATGGTATAAATGTTGGCTTGCTCTTGCAAATTGAGGAAGGGGGATCTAGATGCTTTCATTACATAGAAACTTTCTCTCTCTCTCTCTCTCTCTCTCTCTCTCTCTCTCTCTCTCTCTCTCTCTCTCTCTCTCTCTCTCTCTCTCTCTCTCTCTCTCTCTCTCCCAATTTGCAGAGATTTGCTACTCTTGGAAAATATTGCTCATATTTCTTGCTATTAGGTTGTTCAATGGCATCATTGTCCTCATTATCATTACTGAGTAGCATTCCACAGCAGGTAAAGAATGGAAATATTGAGTCATATGCTATACCACGCTGGCTATTGGCATTTTTGGTGGGAGCGTGCAATACAAATGTGACAATGGTCAAAATGTCTCCTCTCTGCTTGGGATTTGAAACTGTAAATGTGTGTGTGTGTGTGAATGTGATTGATTTTCTTGGCTGTTGAGCCATTCTAGCATTTGTTATTGGTGTATTTGTGACATGTCAGGTGTGAACCATAGTATCTGTAAAATGTCCTTCACTAAGAAAGGCTGGACACAATACAACCGTGGAAAAGCAAAACGTGACAAGTGTTCTTTTCATCCTACCCTGCACAGCTTTCAGTGACCGTGTTTATGACTTAACAAAGCATACCAAATGAAAATAAAACATTGTGAAAGAACTTGAATGAGTCACGAGTGAAAGATGACTTCCACCCTCATCATGAGAAGAGAAGACTTGGGGATATCCTGGGCCCAGCTTGACCATCCCCCCAAGGCCCACACCACCCACACCACGACACCAGCCATGGGTCCCCTCACCTCGCAGTGGCCCATGGATGGCAAGAGCTTGGTGGCCCAGATTGCCTCCACCATGCCCACACCCCCAGAGTCCCCTCCCCCGAGTCACCAGGCTGGCCCGGCCCTCACCGACACCATCACCAGTGTACGTGACCCCTGCCACCACCACCTCTACTAATGATATGACTGCTTCACTAATGTTCCCTCCGCTGCCTCTGCTTTGCCAATGAATGCATGATTTCACTTCTAACCCCATGTGTGTCTTGTCTCATAATAGATTGTATTATCCCAAAAGAAAAATTGCCCACACTAATTTTTGTGTGTTGCTTCTCATTAAAAGCTTAATTACCTCAAAAAATCTGCTAATCATCCTCACTTGTGTTGCAAAGTAATGTTTTGAGGTACATGTGCTTCCTGATTATGCAGAACAGATAAATTCCAGAAAGTATATATTATGAGTTATTGATTCACTGATATATATATATATATATCTTACTGTATTACCAAACAGGAGACTATAATATTGTTTAAACATGAAAACAACACTCAAGCTCAGATACAAAATACATGGACATTTGTGTGTCCAAAACTTTAAAGGCTTGTTTTCATAGAGGGCTTCATTGGCTATAATGATTGGCCAGATGTTGTCACAGGTGTCCTTGTTAACTTAGCCAGGCACGTCCTGCAGCTATCCTAACCAGACATTGTCTTTTCCAAATAACAGCAGCTGGAATTTGTCACATTAGAGAAGCACAGATACCCCTCTCTAGTGTGCAGTACATTGACCAACTGTACTTCATGTATAATAAAACCTCTAATGAATCCTGCTAGTGAAGAATTGATAGGATGTTGCAGTGAGTTTTGATGCCTTTCCTGGTGTGTTCATAGTTTTTATAACCTTTCCCATTACTGGCAGTGTCTCATAGTGTAAGGAATATGGTAGTTACTTTGAATGATTGCTTGCTTTCCATAACTTCTTTAACTTGTGCTCCTTGTTTTATTATGTAGTTTGTTTAAATTCATCAATTCATTCTCCTTTAAATGAAATTAATTAGTGCAAATTTAGGTAATATATTAGAAAGTGTCTGACCACCAAAAGATTAAATTCCTTGCACATGTTCAGTATTCATTGCCATAAGTAATAATTCATAATACCCACATCAATATTGTCCTCCTAATCATTATAATCTGAAATTTGTTTTGCTCATTGAAGTGTTGGAAGCTGTTGATTCTATGCATTCAGTGTAAATTATTATTGTGCTGATGACACCTTTTTTTACCAAAGTTGATTGAATTATCTATTCATTCAAATTACATTTTAAATTATTCATTTATTTATTTGCTTGGTGTATATAAGCAAGACATTCCCATACACCAAACTGATGCACCCACAAGAGAGGTAGTGCTAAGGAATACTTGTGCAACTCAACTTAGAAAAAAATATTAAACATGCTTTTAGTGCTATTAGTATATTAACTCATTAAAAGAATCAATAGCATGTGTCTGGCAGTGCAGGGTGTCATTACCTTGGCCTGGGCTAATTATAACAGAAAGCCAACACCTGGCCATATCTGAATGATTTAAATGAGTATATAGAGTGAGACATGCAAGATGCCTGTTAGCTGGGAACCTGAATGTGTCATTAATCTTGTATGCCAGAATAGGTCTCTTGCCACCAATGGCTTAAGAAGGAAGGTAAAGGAAAGTGTCATAGTGCAGTATTTATCACTATCTTTCTGGACAGCTTTTTTATTGATTTATTTATCATTATTTTTATTCATCCATTTTATATTTATAATTATTTTATTTTCTGTAATCATCATATTACAAATTCCTGTGGGTGTTCTAACTTTCAGGACACTATGACTTTTATGATATATGCATAGGAGAAAAGATCACAATAGGCAACCCAATCTGTGTGTAATTGTTGCCTTGGTCCAGTGAGTGTCCCAATGCCAACACCAACTTGTATGATGAACTTCCTTGACTTTTTGTTGGATGTTCATTTTCCACCACCACTGTTGTGTTTATTGCTCATGTTACAAATTCTCTCATATATTTTATCTAGATGATTATTGTGAATATTGATATCTATAATTTTCATCCATGTAACTTTTCATTGACTAATAGATGTATGTATCAGGTACCTTACCAAAAGTGTCAGGTATTCTCAGAATTGTGTGTCTATGTCATATCACCATTTCTCACACCAGCTTTATTTAATTGTTTGTTGTATTATTGATTGCAGATTTTTCTCCACATTGGTTATAACATGTGTAGTAATGAAATGTCTGTCACCCTGTACAGAACGATCTCACCAGCAAGACTACGACCAGCCTTGGATTGCGGAACTTATTGCAAGTGTCCACCAATAATGCAGACAGATACTTTCTCACCAGAAAGTGCTGTTATGTCTTCCACTGCTTAAACCTGCGCACCAAATTTCACTATCCCGACATACCAAATAAGGTGAGTCACGTGCATCCTGTCAGCCTCACACCTGGACACATCACTCCCTTATTTAACTCATATCATGATCATGCACTATTTGGATTTCCATTGTAAAGCATATAAAAATATAAAAAAAGAATAATTGTTTGGCAGATGAATTGATATAGCATATGTTACCATAAGTCTGCCAATTGTTTAGTGTAGTATGATCTTAATAAATGTGAGGTGTGCATTCATTACTCCTCAGTAATTGGCATTGTTTCCCCTCAGCTCATCATCAAGGATGAGTGTGTGGCAGCAGCGCTGGAGCAAGTGGTGGCAGACGAGATGGAGCAGAAGGGACTGGAGGCAAGTGACAAGAAGGCCTATGTCACTCTATTGGCCAAGTACACTGCCAGAGCTAATAAGCTGTTGCATGAGATGAAGGCAGCACTCTCCAGCACCCTTATCAGGTGATGATGCCTTTCAGCTCACTGTCCAGTGCTACTCTACTCACATTAGTAAAGATAGAGAAAGGAAAATATAAACTTACTTTGGGAATTATAATCAAATTAATTTTGCATGAAACTAATGTTTTCTTCTATATCAACTTTTATGTGCATGTGCAGAAAATTGATGTGCAGGAATGTATTCTTTCATTTTATTTATCTTTTTGTTTGATTTCAGATTAACTGGCTACGTGTTGTTCAAGGTATTCAGCAACTTGTTCTCCTCTGTGACGGTGCATGGTGGACAGAAGGAGATGATAGAGCGAGCAGCACAGAAGGACATGCCCATTATTTACTTACCTCTCCATCGCTCCCATGTGGACTACTTGTTTGTCACCTGGATCCTCTTCAACCAGCAAATACCAGCCCCCATCGTGGCTGCTGGGGACAACCTACGCATGCCTGTGTTTGGGTGGGTGTGGTGTCATTATACAAGCTGAAATAGGAATGCTTTACCAGAAAATATATCCTTTTACTAAGAAATTAATTCTAAATTATTTTGTGTGTCGTATGGTACAGTTCATTATATTACTTGCCCTACTTTGTGGTGCTTACTGTGAGGCAGGTAACATTTGTTTAGTGGTATTGGCTCAGCTCTTATAGACTTTACAAATCAGACATAAAAGTGAGAAAAAGAAGCTATGAGATAATCCTTTCATTCAACAGGTGGCTCCTGAGAGGCCTCGGAGGCTTCTTCATCAAAAGACGGCTGGACACTGCAAAGTCCCGCAAGGACATCTTGTACCGCTCAGTGCTGCAGACCTACATGACTCATGCACTGCAGGCTGGATACAACCTGGAGTTCTTCATTGAAGGAGGACGAACTCGCACTGGCAAACCATGCATGCCTAAAGGTTAGCTCTCTTCACAGTGTATATTCTGTTTCTATCATTTAGTAACATGCATTATTATTTCCCTGCCATTTTGAAACATATTAATGCAAACTGGCAAATTGTTTTAGGTAATGATGCTTTGCACAGCATAATGTTTGCCATTTCTTTTTTCAGGCGGTCTTCTCAGTGTGATTGTTGATGCGTACAGCAATGGCACTCTTGGGGATGCCCTCATCATTCCTATAGCAATCAACTATGACAGACTTCTTGATGGCAACTTTATCAGGGAACAAATGGGACAAAGCAAGGTAGTGTATTATTGAATGGGAGTTCTGTAAAAAGTTGTGATTGCAGTCATGTAAATCAAATATCTGTGGTTCATTTGAATTTATATTGTAACATTTTTTCTGACTTCAACAATAAGTAATACTGTTCTTCAGATAATTTTTATGTTAGAAAGAAATTAACATGTTACCATTTATTGATTGTAGGTGCCAGAATCATTTTGGGGAGCAGTGCGAGCAATAATCAAGGTGCTGTCTACCAATTATGGTCATGCCAGAATTGACTTTGGGCATCCCTTCAGCCTCAGAGAATTTGTGCAAACCAGCAAGAGAAGAGATGTCTCTCATCTTGCCATTAGTCAACCACAGACTGAACCTCTGCCTGGGTGCACACCTCCTCTCTCTCCTTCACCTCCTGATGAAAGCCCAAGATTGTCTATCAGTGGTTCAAGTCCACCACTCTCCCTCCCTCTTGTTAATGATAAGGGTCATCAGCGCTCCTTGTCATCTCCTGCAAACAGTAACCATCTGGTATTAAAAAAAACACCCTCCAATCCATCCAGTGCTGTGACCACGGCAAACAAAGCTACCACACCCCACCTCACAGGTGCCCGAAGCAGCTCCTCCCTCTTTGGCACAGAAGTGACAGAGGAATACAGATTGCTAGTCAAATCTTTGGCTGTTCACATTGTGTACGGTGAGTCGGCATGCTCTGTTTTCTTGTTTTATCACAGATTGTCTGTCATTCTTTTCTACTGCTTCTATCAATGAATCACCAGTTCCACTGTGAACAGAAAAATGGGTGTATACTTCACACTTGATATCAAGCTTTTTCATTAAAACAAATTAAATCTATTTTATATGGTTTGATATTTCTTTCATGATAGAATTATTGTTTTCATTGTTTTTCATACACACAAGTTTTATATTTACTTGAAGCTAGATTACACCTCTGTTCTGGAAAATTTGCTTTTGGGAATAACTTGAAACATGATCAACAGATGCTGAGCGATGCCAAGCCATCATGTCCACTAATGCCGTGGCCTGGCTGCTGTCCTTTGTGTATCGCAGTGGGACAAGACTGTCCACACTCACCACGGCACTGGATGCTCTCCGTGATTCCCTCAAAGCTAGAAATAGGGACACAGGGTTTTCTGGCCATTCTGAAGAAGTTGTTAGACATGCGGTGAGTAATGAATGGTTTCTGTGTTTATGGAGCATTATTACATGAAGGTATCCTGTACTTTACCATTAGTTAGGAAGTGTATATTCTCGTATGCAGTGATATGTTGGCATCAGTTTAGCTGGAAATATGTTCATTAAGTCTAAAATCAATAACAATAATTTTGCTTTCCTTTTATTATAAAGATCTAATCTTATAGGTACAACTACTTGGACCTGGATTAGTGAGGATAGAAGACTTCTCAGGAAACAATAGTTCAGCCTGTGATAAACCAGACTACTTTATAGAGCCTGTCACACTCCTGCCAAACATCATTGAATTCAACTACTATGCCAGTGCCCTTGGCCCTCTCTTTGCTGCTGATGCTATTGTGGGTAAGTTGGATCCAAGTGACACTGTTAATTTCAAAAGGGGTTTTTCATTTTTGCTTTCTCTATATCTTCATTATTGGTAACATTTTGATGTATGTGCTGCTATAAGAATTCAGATACATTGTGTACTTATAAAGAAAATTTGATGTCATGCATAGTACTGAAGTGATGATAGTAAAACTATTTACAGCAGTATCTCAGTATAGGTTTGCTTTGGAATAAGTCCAACTTGGTGTATTCCCTGTTCAGATGTGAAAAAATTTCCTTGCTATACAACCTTTGTTTGGAATATGACTCATGATAAAGTCTGTATAGGTCAAAGTGAGTCATGACACTGTGTGCTACCCTTGTTTACTTCTCTCAAGGCAAATTCATGACTGCCACAAGCAATGTTGCCAGATTTTCTTACATATCATATCAAATTGCTTTTGTATACATTTCCCATATTTGATGACATACAAGTTGTACCTTTTTCCATAAACATGCTAAAAAATTGTCCTGTGTCTTATGAGTGAATGTGAGACCTCATGTAGATTTAATTTTGAAATATCCTTCACCTGTGCACCTAAAGAATTATACCATTTTACTATAGACAAGGGTTCTGTATTATATGTTCCAACTCTAATTATGATGTAAGGAAATATTGAAGATGAAGATACAGTTCTGTTTAGTGATTTACCAAGTATATTGTTGACATCTCGGTCTTGGGTGCATTCTTCGTCTCACCTCCATCACTACTTTAGTTGTATTGCTAGAATCATGTAAAATAATGTTTTAACTATTGTGATTGTTTGCTTTCTTGTTAAACTGGACATGCATGATAAAAATCATGAATCTCCTGCTGAAATGGGTTACATCTTATGATATTAAATATGGCATGTGTTTTAGTATTAAGGAGTGTTTAAATGATTTTACACAACCTCATCCTGTAATGTATAATATGCAAATAGTAGTGGGATTAGTAATTTTCCTATTATTTCTTGTGGGTATGTCCAAGGATCCTGGAATGGATCAAGGATGCCTACTAAAGTATCACAGTATTAATTTTATTCTTCTTGTGTTCCCTCCCTATATCTTTAGACTCATTTTCCTCTCTGCCTCTCCTCTGTTGGGCACTTTAGCCTTCCATTCTCTCATGTTGTAGATCTTCCTCTTGCATATATTACACCCATCAACTCAGCCATTCAAAATGTCATTCCTCCACCTTTGATTGACACACTAACCTGTCATACAGTTTCATTGCTTTCACTCTTTATTCTCTTTACACCACACCCACTTTTCACGCATCCTTAACAGCCCATTTGATTTGCACATGTGAACTTTGGCACAGTTACTCCATCCTGCAGTTTTTTTTTTTTTTTTTTTTTTTTTTTCTGTCCATACCTACTAGCCCTTCTTTCATACAGGAAAATATATAGATGTACAGAATTAATAATTACTAAAAAGTTTCTTATGTAAGTGTTTTTGTTTGTTTTCTTTTCAGTTACATCCTTACTTTCAATGACTGACTGTGATCTGTGGAGCTACAAAGACTGTTCTCCTGATTGTTTAATTGACAAGAATAAGGTATGATACAAATGTTGAAAAATTAAGACAGCGTAAACTGATTAGTTGTGATTTAACTTTTTTTAAATTCCTACATTTGAGAATGTATTGATATTATCAGTCTTCAATTACTCATAAGGTTTTTCTTTTATCTTTAGAAGTATTTAAATTGTGATGATTCAAGAAAAATATTGTTATGTGAAATACTTTTTAATGTTGTCATGAGGCAAGTTTGAAAGTCACTTAAATACATAACATAACCTTTATATCCAACAGCTGATGCAGCGTGCAGGTCGTCTGGCCTCATTACTTCAGCACGAATACCTGCTGGCTCCTCCCTGTGCCAAGCAAGGGGATAGACTCACACAGGCACTGGACAACCTGGTGGACATGGGATTGCTGCAAGCTACTGTCTTCCCACAGGTATGGGGAAAGATTCTAATTATCTTACCAGTATATCTGTTTATAGAATTCCCTCTAATAGTAAACTATAGTTACTGTTATTTGATCCTGTTTATATACTTTACTGTATATTATATTGTATTATAGTGTGTTCACTATTTTTGTCTCTTCTACTTATGTCTTCCTCATATTTAAAGGTAATAGATGTGTAATATGTTATCAGTTAGAGAGTCTGGATGAGACACTAAGAAGGCTTTGTAATTGCTCTCTGTATCTCCAGCAGCTTGCTTATACCCTGCATATATTTTCATATTTATTGCCAAAGTTTCACAAGATTAAGTAACTTTTTCTCTAGCCAGGGTTTTGGTTGTCTTTGATGTACATTTTAAGTTATAGGAAGTAGCTTGTTTATATTTGTATATTCTAACATGATTTTTTTTTTTTTTTTTTTTTTAATTAATTTATTTATTATTTTATTTTATTTTATTTTTATTTTTTTATTTATTTTTTTTTTTAATACCTCAGAAAGGGGTGAGAAGATGGTCAGACGACTCTGATGAAGATGATGTAAATTACTGCCACCACTTCAAGGTGATCCCAACTTCTTCCTCTTTGGAAGTCATTGGTGCTTGGAGGAACATGTTGGTTCCTATGCTGGACGCTTACTACTACACAGCTCACTGTCTCCAGAAGCTGATTGCCACTCAAATGCCAGACAAGGAATTCATCCAGAGTTCCCAGAGCTACATTGGTTCCCTGATAGAAAAGGGTATTCTGAAATATGGTATGTAGAATACATCCAGTACAGAATAATTTTTTTTTTTTAATGGTGTTATGGAATTACTATAATTCATATAAAAAATAGTTTTTTTTAATTTTTGTGACATGTGGATTGCATTATAGATTTTCAGCTATTATAACTAACATTATTAAAAAAAAAAATGTGAAAAAAACCACAGTATGTTATTTAGAAATTTTATTATCATTAAAGAGAATATTTGGAGAGACATTCTTTTTAATCCTTTATGTATTTATATTCATGTTATTAATGCTACATTTTCTTTTCAGGTGAAAGCATTTGTATAGATCCTATTCGAAATGCTGTCAAGCTCTTTGAATCTGAAGGAGTCGTGGAAAGCTACACACATGACAGCATTCGCCTGTTGTATCTTTCAAAAGAATTTGACTCAGAAGACAAGCTCTTGCCCTATATCAATGAAATAGACAGCTTCAGGCCATGAATTGATTTGCCATACTCGGAATGACCTCAAGGGGAACAGCTCAAGGTAATTAAAAACTTTTGGTACTTTTGAAATCTAATAGTGCACTGAAGACTGAAATATTCATGTTAGGTAAACTTGATCATTATAGAAGCAATTGAGAGATATTAATGGCAAAACATAGCTAAGATTGCTGAAAATGTCGCGTGGAAATTACATTGTTATAAGTTATAGATCCTAATAGATGATTAAGACTTGAAATATAAAGCATCACACATCAGTGCCACTTCCAGTATCATATCCTTTATAAAAAGTAGAAAATGCTTCAGTGCACTGATTGCCACTGTTAATCATTTTTCAACTGGACCTTTCTCCTTATGCCTGTCAAGCTCTCTCAGTTCCCCATGTACAGAAAATAGAGTATATTTAGTAACCCTTCTGTATTTCAATCATGTTCACTATTTTTAAAAGGCTCTACTTGAAGCTATACAGGTTTTTAAGGGTATTTTTGTTATTTTAGCAGCAACTTAATAAGATTTCAACATTAATGGAAGGAAAATCAGCCTCAAGAACACAGTTAATCATCTATGTGGCCTTTGTAAATTGTTGTGTTGAGAGAGCAAAGAGATTCTGAATTCAGACTTTTAAGAGAGAAAGAGATGATAAAAATTAACAACTACATGAGCTTGTAGTGACTAATAAAAATTATGTTTTCTATCTTCCTCAAGTACCTTGGCAGCAAGTGTTGCCCAATAAAGGAATTGTGAAGTAACTCATGGGTCATAAGGGAACACAAGGAAGGAGCAACGTGAACACCTGGCAACCACTTCACTCTCTTGTTTACCTGCTTTGCCCCAGTGAGTGCTTCCACCCAGATTTGTGAGTGCTGCAGCCTGCTGTCAGTGGTACAGTAATGCTATAAGGACAGTGTGGCACTGTGTATGAGATTCTTTATGCACTGTGAATTTCAGATTTTTCTATAGCTAGTAGTGTAGTCATGCAGCAAGCATAATGGTGTACTGCTTGCTATGAGACTATTCAACCTGTATATACATGCAGGGGAACATCAGTAGAGTGATTCATCTTCAGGTGTTTTGTTTTTCTGGTGGGGTAATCATTATAACATTGCTCAAAATTTTCCTTGAATGTAAACTGAAATCACTTGAGAGTTCCCTTTACCACCTGCCACTTGTTTACATCAAGAAATCAAGTCTTTGTGAGATTTAGCAGTGTGAATATCCTTGAAGTACATACACAGTAGAAGTTGAAAATTCCTTTGTATACCGTGGAAGTAATTAAGTTCGTTTTTTATTTCTTTTCTTGTCTTTTTAATTTGTCTTTAGTGTTATTTTACTCAGCCTTTGTTTTATCTATTACTTTTTTTTATATATATATCATTAATATTATTATTTTTTTATTATGCTTTGACAACCATTATTTTCTAAAGCAGAACAATAATCTAGTCAGTTATTGTTTTTTGTCAAAATGAATGCATCTTGTTTTGTACTGTGTTTTGCAATGGGTATTGGGCCAACAGTGTTAGCTGTCACATCCTGGTTGTGAGCCCCAGCCCAGCACTAAGCACTCAGGTGGTTGCTGTTCATATCACTTATTGTACTGTGTATGTATATTAGTTTGTCTTTGGATAATCAATGTACAAATATTCAGTGAAACGGCCTTTCATTATTATTATTATTATTATCATTATTGTTATTATTATTATTATTATTATTATTATTATTATTATTATTATTATTATTATTATTAGGTTATTTATTGAATTGTAAAAAAGGAAGTTTATGTATATTTGAGTTCATCTAATATGTATAGGTGAGAGTTACAGTGCAATCATGTTGAAAGAAACATGTCTGTACATAGTGTTTGATATGTATTTGTTCACTTAATACTACCTAATTAATAGGAAAAATTTCATTACATTGCAGTATAGAATAAATATTTTTAGTTACCATCAATTATTACAGAAAATGTAATATTTATGTAGTTAGCATTTATAATAAATTAGAACTAAAGATGGCATATTATCAATTAATAACCTTAATTTTGTAAAGGAATACATTTAATGAAAGTGGAGGAGTGTCAGCATTTAAAAAAAATAAGCCAGACAAATCAATGTTTGAAATGTGCAAGACATTCTTAACAATGCACACCGTTCTTCCTTTTGTATTTTAGTTTTGTGTTGGCTTGTGATGCCTGTGAACCCTTTCATTATTGGTTCAAACTATAGAAATTCATGCCAAAAGTGCAGCCTTGAAAGCTGTTATTTCCCACCATAGATATTGAAATATTCAATAGGTGAAGCTCTCAAGAAGTAATGCACATATCAGAAGGTAAGATCCTTGAGGCTACTCAGGGCCTCATTTAAAGAGCGAGATGGACCAGGAGCTGCTGCCTTTGTTGACAACCAAACCCATAACCAGAAAACAGAATGCAGGTATGTAAAGCAGAAAATCATATGGAATGTGAAAACACTACTGGGCTTTCAGTGACCTAACTTAAGGTAGGGCAGCTAGTTAATACTACTGCCAGTACTGCACCTGTACCTACTCTTATCTCCCAACTTGAGCCGTTAAATATATTTTTAACAAAAGACATCGGTCATCCTTATTTTCATGGAATGTAATTGGCTGAAGCTGTCTCTGACCTGTATAATAGGCCTGCCTTCTTTCTCTCCCCTCCACACCACCCTCCCCGTCCCTCTTTCCAACCTCTTGCTTCTCCAGTCTCATCCCTCCACTCCTAGCTCTCAAGTTTACACTCACAACTTTCAAATAACCTAAATTAAAGAAGTCAACATGAGGGGTAGGGCAAATCAACACACACACACTTAAGATAACTTCCATGCAATTTCTTATGTCAAGTGGGAATGTAGACTGGCTACAATGCTGCCTGGCGTATGACATACATTTCTTTATCAAGTGTGACCGATGATTATACATATGGTTTCATGCACATTTTTGCAAACCATATTTATGCAAAACATGCACATCAAGAAATCACAGGCAATCGAAAGATTAATAGACTGAAGGGAATGGAGGTGTAGGAATATCAGTAACTGCTAGCGTTAACTGGCACCTCCACCATCTAGCTACTCCCCAACTCCCATGTGTTGCTCGCAGCTCGCCCGCTGCAGAGTGCGCTGCTCAGTAACGTCCGTAGTTTGGTGCTGTTGTGAACGAGTGTGTGCGTGTGTATGTGTCTGGCTATGGCCAAAGCTCCGGAGATTAGTCCTTGCTATGGTGCTTGAAGTTTGTCTCCTGCCCATAAGAATCTCACTTTCTCTCCCTTTGGTGGCCTGATGTTAGGTTAGTAAAAGTTGCTTTGGCATTGTACTGTTAACCTGCCTGAGAGGAGTCCTGTCGATCAATTCTAGCTTACTAACAGTATTCATACTTGTTCGTGGCTGTGTAAGTGTGAAAATCATTAAGCCCTTTATATTGTTGCATTGAGTACCTACCTAAGGTGAAATGGTGCGGAATGTAATACAGCATCTACCTAGATCTACAGATTCACTCCCGTATTTTTGTCTTTATGGGCAAAACCGTCTATATTTCAGTTATAAATAATTGCAGTCCTAGTGTGCCAGTAAGACAAGCGTGATTTTTTTTTAACAAGTGGGCCTTTTTTTTATTTCATGGTGAGTAGCTAGAGAAGCAAGGTACGTGAGACCTGTCCAAATCTCTCATTGCCAAACGCTATTGTTATTATTATTGCTCTATTATTTGCGAGTTATAACTTTAAGTGCATTATTACACAGCAGTTAAGTCTGTATCCAGTTCAGTCATTGTCAAACAGTGTCACAGAGGGCATACGAGCAAAACACTGGCTGCGGTCAGCCACCCTCATCACAACAGTCAGGACCGGTCAGGCAGGTGTAAGTCTACCTACGGCTACGTCCTACGTACATCTATTTAGTTTAAGGCTAACGGCACTCATAGGAGGAGGAAATTTGGCTACATTTTAGATATCAAAATATGACTCTTTAATTTGCGATGAAGAAAAAGCGGGTTCAAGATCGATTAAGTTGATTAAATGAAGATATAGGAAAAAAATGGTTTTCGATAGAGTGATAAATGAATGGATTAATCATTAATCACGCTAGCGTTGATTCATTACGGGACAGAAAGATTAGACCGGTTTTTAAAAGTGTAAAGCAGGTGGGAATAGGCATGTTTCATTCACCACCTACCGCGTGTAGGTTTGAGGGGTCATTTCACCTCTTCCTATTTCCTAGTGTCCTTCGATGATATATTTTTCTATGAAGGGATTCCACATGTACTTTGCTAGCTGCATTTTGTTAATAACTGGTGATTGTGAAACTCAGGAATAGTCAGCACTCGGTACCAATGGGTGGCTTGAGCATATAAACACAAGGTGAATAGGAAAGGCGCACATTTTCGGGGATGCAGGACACGTCACCTGTTATTTACTCATAATCATTATAGTACCTTAGAGCTCAGACTCTGGCAAGGCATGAGGAGAGTGCCAACCTAGCAACATCTAGTCTGAAGCTCCGTTGGTATTTGACTGTTACCTCTCAGTTGTGATGGCAGCGTTCTAGCCATTGTGTTATGTGGTTGCATATTTCGTATTCTCACGCGTTTTTGTACTATCACAACTGTATTTTTATCTCGATTCAGTAGCTGTTCTGTATTTCAAGCGTATTTTTTCACGACTGGAATGATTATTTAATAAGATTCACTAGTAAGTTCAATGCTTATTTTATCTTGCAAATAATATCTAGGCACTGATGAAAACCCAGAGCGATTAGAATATCTACATCATATTTTAAGCAAACAAGAACAGTTCTCAAACCCTACGTTTAACATTCTAAAGTGGATGTCAATTTGCTTCCCAAAAGAGAGTTTTCATGATCATAGCGTTAGATTGATAAGGATTGGGTGAAAAATAAATTCCTGAAAACCCAACTACTTTCAGCGGCAATAGAATATGAGCCTTGTAAAACTTCAACTATAGCTTCAGGCACAGAGGTGATTGGCAAAGCATATGGTGGAGGCATGTTCGTGCAATTAGTGGCACATTGTTCGCCACCACTTAAGCAGTGATGAATGCAGGAAAGTTAGTCATTCCAGAAAATAAATCGTATCGCCCCGAGACACAAAATAATACAGATAAATAGATTAAACATTCTGACTCGACTGATCCCACCGTCGCTTGCCCACCACTCCCACCACCAGTCCCTCTCGCTGAGAAAATTGAGGTTTGGGAGGGGAAAGCAAACCATTTTCATTCTCGATCTCAAATAGGCGAAATCGGTACATTTAGCGTAACATTATGGACTTGCCTTCAGACTTTCCTTCATCCCTTCTTTTCTGCCTTCAGACTTTTCTTCGTCCCTTTTCTGCCTTCAGAATTCATTTTTATTCTTGCCACCTCTTTTTCTCGGTTGTCTCAATCTTAATGTCTTTCTTTTACAAATTATCTATTTTCTGTTGTATTTTCAGCAGCATAGCGCATTTACATAAATTATCTTTTATATTACAGTTTCATTCCTGATTTTCTAAACATTACTACTTAATGGTTAATGAACGAGAGAAAGAGAGCCATACAACGAAACCTTTTTTTCGTGTGTGTGTAATTCACTGTCGCGGGCGCCTGCTGGTCACCCAGCCAGCTTTTACCGTACGGAGCGAGCTCAGAGCTCATAGACCGATCTTCGGGTAAGGCTGAAACCATATCACACACTACACACCGGGATAGCGAGGCCACAACCCCTCGAGTTACATCCCGGACTTACTTGCTGCTGTGTGAACAAGGGCTAGAT
The DNA here is from genome assembly GCA_020233015.1 of Callinectes sapidus. NCBI lineage: Eukaryota > Metazoa > Arthropoda > Malacostraca > Decapoda > Portunidae > Callinectes > Callinectes sapidus. Next base: position 10,556,177 of record CM035199.1, on the reverse strand, counting down.
ATACATTATTATCACACATTAAGAGGCTTGCCCATTTGCATCGCCGCCCCAGGGGCTCGAACCAGGGCTCTCTTGGATGTGAGCCGAGCGTGCTAACCACTGCACTACGCGGAGTGTGTGTCCTATTTGTGTTTTACAGAAAAGAGCCACCCTTGGCTCTTTTTTGCCCCTTTTCTGTTCCTTTTCGCATTCAACCCTTTCTTCTTATTTTTTTTATTTTTTTTACACACAATCATATCATTGAGTTCTTCCAAGCTCCAGTGTGGAAAATCATATTCTCTCTCTCTCCGCTGGCTCGCATGACAGCACATCACTGCCGAAGGACAATACTTTTCTGTATGTGTACTGGACCAGGCACTTCACTTCCTGCACCGTATTGGGATGCGGAGAATAATCACTGTAGCCACGCCAAGGAATACACAAGCGTGTCCGTGTGTATGTGTGCCCGCAAGCAGCTTAATGGTACTCAAAAACATTACCTTGGACTAGACACTCGCAAGAAAGATATGGAGCTTGAGAAGTTTTCAAGACATCTTCCAATCTGGACGATCGTTTTTTTTTTTTTTTTTTTTTTTTTTTTTTTTTTTTTTTTTTTTTTTTTTTTTTTTTTTTTTTTTTTTTTTTTTTTTTTTTTTTTAGTAACTGGTACGTCAGTGGGCCTTCATTATATATATTTTATTTTGTTATTCTTGACCGGTGTCCCCAAGGATATTAGAATTCTTGGGTGTCCCCTTTCTACATTAAGGAAGAAATCAGAAAGTTAATAAATAAACTAGCTAGATGGCAAATAAAGCACTTTGAATGTAGTGGAGATCCGACGCAGAAGTATTTCAGAATATGACCCAAAGAACCATCCCAGGAGACCAACTGTGGCAGGATTGGGGCGTGGGCAAACACTTTCAGAATCAGTGTTTTGTAGTACTAAAATAGTGCATCAAGATGTGTAACATGAAGCGGTGTAAGATTGGCATTTCTTCAGAGAACTGTAGGATAGTTTACTCCACCCTACAGTAAGATGTCATGGTCTATAGCAAACGCCATAATATGGATGAATCGACACACTAAAGTGAAGGTCGTTGGTTTTTCTATTCATGCTTTTTCTTCAGTACTGCTCCATAACGTTTATCCATGGACCCGGACTGGATAATTGGTGTTGACTTCATTTGCCAGAGAATACGTGGTGGCATTGAAAGCTGAGGGAGTCGCAGGGAACTTGAGGGCACAGTTATTCTCCGTTGTTTTTGGATTATATAGATTATAGATGAAGCCTGTTTAATAAAAAATGGCTTGTAATAGTGATGGGCAGTAAATAGTTGAACATTCCTGTCAGTAATCTGTGGGATGCAAGCGACAACAAATAATATTTTTACTTAATGGGTAAACTACGTATAGTGTATGCTGTCATGCGTTGCTGTGGAAGCATGTAGCCAGCTGTGCTATGCTAAAGGTTGTTAGGGCTGCGAAGACGTTATACTTCTTATGAGCCTTCTATGCTTACGGTGTATTGAGGTGATTCACGATCTTGCTACAATCCGCCCGACGGGGTTCAAATATGTGTGTGTGTGTGTGTGTGTGTGTTACATAGTCAACTGTGTGAGATTGCCAGCCAGCTGGACACATATAATTGATAGCATTTTCAACTTCATTTCATCTATAATTCAAGGTCGCGGTGGCGAGTGTAATTACTCCAACCTTTAACAATAGTTGTATTCCATTGAGAATCATTTTTGAGACACGCATTCACTTCATAACACCCTACCAAAGTTCATGTGATTGTGACCTACTTTGGTTCAGAGACAGAGAGACTCCCTGTTAACATTGACCTTTTATTCAACGCCGCTAGTTAGTTATCAGAGCGCAACAATTATTTATTTTCTTTTCTTCTTCCTTTGCTTATTTTTCGTTGCCGTAACTTTGGTCAACGAATCAATTATTTCCTTCATTTGTCAGTGTGGTAAATTCCGTGAGCGTATTTAAATTGTTGTTTTTGTTGTTGTTTATCCTGGTCAGGTTGTTGATATTCTGTTGATTACTCTTATTTTTGTACTCTTCCACTATAATACTGTATGTTATTCGTTGGGATTGACTCTCTCTCTCTCTCTCTCTCTCTCTCTCTCTCTCTCTCTCTCTCTCTCTCTCTCTCTCTCTCTCTCTCTCTCTCTCTCTCTCTCTCTCTCTCTCTCTCTCTCTCTCTCTCTCTCTCTCTCTCTCTCTCTCTCTCTCTCTCTCTCACACACACACACACATTAGGTTTGCTCCATGTTTAGGGAGAGGTCAGTATGTCATGTCCTCCTCCTTTATTGTCTATTTTTACAATATTAAAGCCATCAAGTCATCTCTCTCTCTCTCTCTCTCTCTCTCTCTCTCTCTCTCTCTCTCTCTCTTGTTTGAAAAATCGAGTAACCATCAGTGATGAGTAAGCGGCAAGTTTACTACAGTAGCCTGACGGGGAGAAAGTGACAGTAGTAGTAATGATGATAGATGGGCGGGGCTAGGTGGGGTGGATGGGCTGGAGGACCATCTCGAGTCATCATTACTACTACTTGGTGGCTCCTCAACGATTTGTTTTCTTCCAAACATAACTGTTTACTAACTCAGACACAATGTAATGACAGGTGTAGTTGCAAACACATTTCGTCACGTTGCCGCTGCTAACTTTCTCTTACTTCCCTTTTTATATATATATATATATATATATATATATATATATA
>CM035199.1:10522017-10538270 GCA_020233015.1 Callinectes sapidus | reverse complement strand
TGGATGTTCAAAGTCTATAATTATGTATATATGTATGTATGTATAATAAACCTTTAATAATAATAATAATAATAATAATAATAATAATAATAATAATAGTCTCACTTACTTTTACTGCTTAGTCATTTTCTCTCTCTCTCTCTCTCTCTCTCTCTCTCTCTCTCTCTCTCTCTCTCTCTCTCTCTCTCTCTCTCTCTCTCTCTCTCTCTCTCTCCCCCCTTACCACTTCAGCTAACTCTCTTCCCTTCCAACTCAATCTCCAGAAAGCAACATACATCCTCTACAACAATGAGTTCCCCAGTGGCACCAAGTCCATGACTCAGGGCCACACCAAGGGCGTCGTGGTGATGACTCTCAATGGCGGGCGGCTTCTGGCTCACCACCTGAGAACCACCACCCTCCCCCCCACTCGGGTCATCACTATGGCCAGACCATGCTGTGTATTAGTGTCCTCTCTGATCAGTCACACAGTCTTGGTGAGTTGATATCTCTGTATGTTTTTTTATACAACAATTGTGGGGTTTTAACTTTATGGGCTAAAGAAGACTGCCTAATGGAGACCTCCCATCTGAAAGTCGACTTATTTGTTAACTGTTACCTCAAGTGGATGCCCAATCTCCTCCTAGACTATGGCTGGATCCAAACCCATATGCTTTGGGATCTCATGGCCCCCAAAGTGCATTTGATTCCATTTTACCACAGTGGTGTGAGTCAGGATTTGTACAGCATTTATGTTTGACTTGCATAAATCCTTCCTAATGACAATAAAATCATCTAATCACACCCAAAATGCAAGGTAAAAATGTGCCCCAGTACTGAAGGGATCAACAACAGAAAGTTAGAAAGAACTCTTTGTCATGTGCAGGGTGGGTGGCAGCTGATCCAGAACAACCCTTTCATATATTCCACCAACATGCTGCCTACCTCTCTGGCTGCCAAGTTCCCCATGCTGACCAGGGTGATTGAGGGGGAGCGACCCTCATGGTACAGCATCACTCTGGGAGATTGGCGGCAGGCAGTACTTAAAGAACGAGGTGAGGGAAATTCTCTATCAGTCTATCTATTTATATGTGTCTATCTATTGAGAGAGAGAGAGAGAGAGAGAGAGGCCCCATGTGTTGAGAGAAAATGAAAAGAAACTATAATATTGATACTTGAAAATATACATCTGGCATTGTTTAAAACATCATGCCCTTCCCCCAAAGCACTTTTACTGGATCCACGTCTGTATCAATGTACATACATACTTTATACATCCTCTGATCTTCTCTTTGTTCCCGCAGATGTACAGGAATGAATCTGAGCCGCGAGGTTACGTCTTCCTGGCCAACTACAAGAACTTCCTCCATGAACAGCATGAGACTCGCTCGGGCTCTAAGATTGACGTACAAAACCTGGGTCAGCTGTTTAGCCAGATGGGATATGAGCCTTCCTACCACATCAACATGACCAAATGGGTGGGTGTGACGTGCTTAGGTGTAACGGAACAATAGATCTGCTGGCTTTCACACAAACAGTAATGAAAAGCAAATCAAGCTATATACACTGACAAGGAAATTATGTGTCTTGTTTCTGTCTGTCCCCAACACACCCATCATACCCAGATTAAGCACCACACACTCAAACATACACCATGTACAGACAGTCTTACCTCTGTCATTCTTGGTTGAGAGAAATTAGCCTGAAATGAATAGAGGCTTCAGAGATAGGTAAAAGCAAAAATGTTGTAAAACTAAAGATGATTCACAAGACAGACAGACCTTTAGTAATCCAGCACCACTCTGGAACTCACTACTTGCTTTATTATTTCCATCTTCCTGTAACCTGAAACTGTTCAAGAGGGAGATTTTTTCAAGACGTTTATTTTTTTTTACTAAAAACTCTAAACGGGTCTTTTTTGTTGAATCATATTTGTCTACCCTTGGTCAGATTTTCTCTCTTACATAAAAATGAAAGCTAAATAGATGAAAAACCTGCTTCTCTATCATGCAGGACACCATTCAGGCATTGAAAGAATTCCGCGACAAGAAGGAGCACACCAACATAGACTCCTGCATTGTGGTGTTCATGAGCCACAGCCGAGACGACACCTCCTTCTTCACCTCGGACAACAATTACCTCTCGGTGCATGACGCGGTGGAGCGTTTTAAAAATAGAGAGTGTCTAATTCTGAAAGGCAAACCCAAAATCTTCATATTCCAGTTCTGTAGGTAGGTAATCATCCCACGGTATATTTTATGTTGGAATTAAATGTTTCAAATGTTCCAAATGTTATGTATGAGTGTGGTCCAAGAAATATAGTGTCTCTGGATAGCATGGGTATCTGCAAGGGAAGGGGAGGGGGCAAGGAGGTGCATTTACCCATCCCTTGAATTTATAGAAGCCATGCACCCTCCATAGCTATGCCACTGCTGCCTTAGACCTCTCCCCTACCGTGATCTCCAAATTAGTGGCCACAGAGATGATTAACAGGTTTTCAAGAGTGTTTCTCTAGTTGATGTAGAAATCTCGTTTGTCACTCTGCCTATAGAACGGCAAAAACACCTCCAAAAAACTTGTGTACATTTAGATAAAGCCTTGTGAAATAGTGGAGGTGAAGTAGAGAAGTGTTTGAGAATATGAGCCGAGGTATGTCAGTGTATGTATTGGTGTGGTCAGTGTAGAGTGTCCTCATCCACCTTCCATGTGGCAGGGATAGAGGGCCAGACACGGGTGGATGCTGCTCCATGTGTGGTCCATGTGAAGGGGAAGGAAGGATAAGGGCAAAAGTAATGATGGCATTGAAGTGGAAACTGACTCAAGCACATTTGGGAGCACTTTACCAGAGCAAGACCCAAGCTACACTAACATGTACATTGTTTACTCTACTTTCGGAGGTGAGGAGGACTTGACCCATCTTTCATTCTCTCTCTCTCTCTCTCTCTCTCTCTCTCTCTCCTCCTCCCTTGCTATCTTACCAACTTCCTATGACTTGACTTTATTTAAGGGGGAGGTTTCAACACATTTCTGCCTGCCTTTTGTCTAACTGTTTTGAACTTTGAGTGGGGGTTTTATTTTCATTGTTGTTGTTTTTTCTACCCAAGCCAGCTTCTCTCTCTCTCTTATTTCAATAAACAATTTGTCCATTGTAGTCTTCTTTGTGAGTAAAATGTAAATTGCCAAAAAACATCAGTCAATTAATGACTCTCTCTCTCTCTCTCTCTCTCTCTCTCTCTCTCTCTCTCTCTCTCTCTCTCTCTCTCTCTCTCTCTCTCTCTCTCTCTCTCTCTCTCTCCCTGCAGGTTTTGTGTCATTCCGTCACCCTGAAAGTGGATCATGGCTGGTGGAGGCAATCTGTGAGGTGTTCATGAAGGATGCTTGTGATACTGAACTGGAACACCTCATGAAAAGGGTATGGTGCAGTTCAACTATAATTTGTCTTCCTATTAAACATTGCTTGAATTTCCTCCATGTGTCATTCCAGTCACTCTTGTTCTTCTGTTTGTTTTGCCTTGGTGTGATTGATTTGCCACATTTGTCACTCCCACACCAGAGACTCCAATTTGTCCGTCTCTCAACAGGTCTCGAGGCGTGTACGGGCCAACTTCAGCACTGAGGGAAACTCAAGTCTTCTTTCACTGAAGTACAATGGTGAGATGTGAGCAAGGCAGAGTGAGTAGTTGAGACAGGGAATGAGTCTGTTTTTGGAAGAGGGTGACAGTGAGTGGGAGAGATAGTGAGACAATTTAATGTTGTCTTTGGAGAATGAATGTAATGAGTGTGTGTATTGCAATGTCTTTCAATATTCTTGATGACGGGATGTTTTGGTGGTATGATTGGTGTCTGCAGTGCATGCCAGGTGAAAGGAATATTGTGTGAATCTGTGAGGTGAGTGACACCAGTGTGTGAGCACAATATATATGTGTGTGTGTGTGTGTGTGTGTGTATGCTTGCTATATGCTGCTTCACTGGTATGGTGAATTTTTACATAATGAAAGTTATCCAGAATGAACATAAACAGCAGATTTTATGTAACTGATTTAAAGTCTGTAGTGAAAATGTTTTGGGTAAACATGCTTGTATGTCTTGAGGCATAAAAATAAGATAATTATGGTATAATTCAGTTTGCGTGAAAAAAAGTTGATAATCTTTCTTATTTTGCTACTTAAACACATATATGGAATTATGCAATTTCATTCCATTCCATTTTTGCTCATGACTGGAGAATATTAGATGAGATGTAGAGTATGTATCTACTATTTATGTTACAGACACACACACACACACACAGACTTTCAGCAATGATCTCAAAGGATTTCAAATCCAGTGACAGTCTTTCTTTACTCTGTGTTTATAATAAGTACATTGAGAAGATAAATAACTCAGATGCAAATAATATTGATAAGGACTAAATAGTATAAGGCCGAAAAAAGTCTCGTCATCAGCTTTACCTTTACGTTTCATCTGTATTATTAGTGGCAGGTTTACAGTTTCCATTAGAGTTGCCAAGTTTAGTATTTGATGGTGCCACTCTGTAGAAATGACATTTATACTCAACATCAGTCAGTCTTGCAAGTTTTTGACAGATGTGCTCAAGCAGATGATTGATTACTTGTAAAATGCAAGCGCTCCTTTGTAGTAGGTTTGTATGTGATGGATGCAGAAATCTTTGCCTTACTAACACTGCGTTTTCTTCTTCTTCTGTGGAGGAAGAGTTTCATCATTGTCAGGACAGTGAGTGCTTCTGATGAATAGTTGTAAGGAGTGATGAATGAAAGAGGTATTGATGTATTTATTCTATCTAGACCAGGGTGTGGTTGCTCATGTTTATATATAGTACATGCCTATTCCAAGCTTATGTATACAGCTTGCATATATTGGAGTTGTCATCATGTCTGTGTGTAGTGAGCACCAGCTTAGTTAGAGTGCTACTTCTTGTAAGAAAGTTAACTGGGGAATCTTTTTTTTTTTTTTTTTTTTTTTTTTTTTTTTCCCACTGCTTTCTGAACTCAATAATTCATGAATTAATTCCCCTCTATTTCTCCTTCCACTGCATGTGATTGATTGGTGATTGTATGGAAGAAAAATTAATTTGATTGGTAACTTAAGGTGGAGGAACTCATTCATGAACTTCATTAGATATAGTTCACTTTTTGATCTATTGACATTGTATTATGGTCAGTTGAGAAGGTTTCACATTTTGCTAGGTGTGTGGAACCATGAATGACTGCTGGCTGACTAACAAATACTGCATTTTTGTAGTAATATGTAACTAACATATCCTAATAGTAGAAGGAAGTCCTGTGTGTTTTGGTGGCTGTATGTAGCTGTTTAGTTTTTACTAACATACATCTTCTATGTTTGTAATCATTAATAATAAATACTGGTTGTAATGTATTAGTATTTCATTACATTGCATCTTCTTCACAAAGGGTCTTGTTTGTTTAAGGACTGGTCTTTTTTTTGTTGCTTTACTTGATTTGATTGCACACTTGAATCACATAATACGTCACCTTGTCTCTGGTTTTCAGGTTCTTTGGAGGTGTACCATGGTAGTGTTATGGGTGTTGATGGGTGGCGGCGGCTGAGTAGTGGTGCATGGATGGTATTGTTGGATTGATGATGACTTGTCTCTTCCTGCAATGCCTTGGAATTTATTAATCTTAGTCCTCTTCCTCCTTGTATTAGTAGTGATGGTTAAACTTTAACTTTAAATCTAGGAGATGAAATATATAGCAAGGGGTTTTCTTCAGTAAGCATGTTCAGAGTATTAGGAAATGAACAGTTGGAATTTAAGAGTATGTTTTTCTGGGATATTAATGACTTTCCATCATTTTTTCTTTGTTTTGATGCTGATTCATGGGTTATTGCATTTTGACTTTATATGTGTGTGGTGATCTTTTATTTCTATTGTTGCTCTTGTATAAATGTGACACTAAACTCTTTATATTTCAATTCATTCATTGGTAGTCTTGGCAAGCTATTTCTTGATATTTCTTAATTGCTTTGGTGTTTTGCAAGTGTTTGATGATTTGTTTTATTAATTTTCTTTCTTGTAGTAACTCTTCCACATTGATTTTGTGGTATTTCTTGATTTTCTGGGTTGTCAAATGATCCCTTTGCCCTGTTTTGCCTCGTTTCATTCGCTAATTTATGGAGTATTTTCGTTAATTTGATTTTTTTTATGTTTAAGGTGTTTTATATTTATTTTTCCATTGTTTATATCTATTGTTTGCATAACCTACTTGATTTCTTAGCGCATATACTGTGTGAATAGCAAATTAGCAAGATAGGACTACTGTCTGGCCTTGTTTGTTGATTTATATTTGCTATTTTTCGCTAATTAGCTTTACTTTTGACATTTAAGGGTGTTTATATATTGTCTATCTACATTCTTTTGCATATAACTTACATGATTTCTTAGCTGTGTGAAGAGAAAAATAGAAAAACACAATTACTTTTTGGCCCAATTACTGCTTGTAAATAAGCTGTTTCCAGGCCAGACATGAGGGGGTGGGGTGGGACCAGCGGTGTCTGCCGACGCCGAGCCCCTGAATCAGTCGTTTCCCAGTGTTCGGTGCGTGTAGATGTGGGCTGATTAGCTACTTTTAACCTATTGAAAAGGATTTACGGCATTCTTACCACTCCAGTGGCGTATAAAGACGATTTTTACCGGAAAAAAACGTCTGTTTAAAGTGACTAGTGAGATTACACGACTGTTTTAGCATTCTAGTGACATATTAAGACGATTTCTACGGTGATTAGCAGGATTTCACGAGTGCTTTTAAGGTCAAAATAAGTGTCCAAGTCATCTAATTACTTGACTGAAGCTGCAAGATGGAATCACAGGGGCTGGACTACGTTATCAAGGTGACTGCAAGTGCTGTGACACAAGCCTCAAGGTGGCAGGCAGGCAGGGATAACCCCCCACCCCGGCCCCATCTTTGATTCTCATTTCATCGGTCATTTTCAGCCTCATTTCTCATTATTATAGGCTCTTCTTGCCACAGTATGCAGCCATGGTACGAAGCTTTCATGTTAGCCATTCAGACATAGCTTTCGTGGTCAAGTTTAAGTTTAGTGAAGGTTTAAGTGAGATGTGGGGGGGGGGGTCGGACCCCAACCCGGGGCTCCGGCCAGCCGGCCTCCAGCCAGCCAGCCAGCCTCCAGCCGGCTCTTATTTCAGCATATTTCCTTTTATTTCTGGACTGTTTATTTAGGCTCAATAGTGAAATGTAATGCTTTCTGTGAGTACTGTGGGGTGTTTTGAATGTCTGCCATGCGTGTGTGGAGTGGTGATAGCTGTGGTTGGCGTTATTATGATCGTAAATAAGGGCTGTTTTCTGCTCCAAATTAATTGGAACGCCCAAGACCATTCTTTATTTGAGGCAGTATCAAGTTCTTATTTATTGCCAAAGATAGTCCATATTAAACCATGTTTTGTGCGCAAAGCTCAGTGGAGAGTAAAAGTGTTTGCTAGCGGTGTTAAAGATGCATTAATTATTTATTTATCAGCCTGTGAATGATTTATTTCTGCCTCTAGCTCACTCTCAAGTGTTAAGAATAATCAGAAAGAATTACTCAAGTGATTTGAAGTGGGTTTTGGTTCCTTTGAAGCGGTAGTGAGTGAGTATTTAATGAGTTTTAAAAAGGGTCATATTTTAATAAAATACTTTTTTTCTAGTGAAAGTTCTTTGCAATTACTGTTGTTTGGAGTTTATTTATACTTTGGGAATTAGTTAGAGTATTTATCCAGCCGGAAAATGTCCAATTTTTTGGTCTGAAAGCGTTTTTTCGAAAGGTCATTTTTAAAATGGTCTCCCCTAAAATACGTACGTAAATATAGAGTACCAGGCCAGGCTGTGACGTCATCAGCCGTGACGTCACAATGGCGGGCGTCTGTCTGCCCCCTTGTCTTCCTGACTTATATGCCATATAATAACATGAGTTACTGCATGTTTACGTGTTTGCGTGTGCGTGCGTGCGTGCGTGCGTGTGTGTGTGTGTGTGTGTGTGTGTGTGTGTGTGTGTGTGTGTGTGTACTTAATCAATAGGCAGGGGATAGATAATAGGTAGAAATCTCTTGGCATATTTGTTTGTTACAGGAACTGCCACATACAGATCTGATATCATATTGCAGCATCTTTTTCCCTTCATTTCTTGTGTGGTAACTGAATCAGCTGTTTTTGTGAATGTATTGAACTAATGAAAATTATTATTTTGCGTCTCTCCCCAGCGCCTCCTCCACCGCCCGTGCTGTTCCCGGTGACTAGCCAGCTGATGCCTCTTGATGTCTGCTGGGCTGTGGTTAGACAGCCAAGGGCATAATGTAAACTACTTGTTGCCTTGTTTATTTGTCAATGATTACGTTCTTTTTACTGTCTGACATTCGGTCATAAATTCTACCCTTCCATCCATCCATCTATCCATCCATTAGCAGGACACAACCTTCCCTGTACACAGTCGTCCTCTCTCTCTCTCTCTCTCTCTCTCTCTCTCAGCGACACTCCACACTAAAGTATCCCTCTCTTTCATTGAACATCCTCGCTCTGTCCTTCCTATACTGTACTTCTCTCCGCATTGAACTTTTGTCACATCTAATCTCTTGTTCCAACTCATTCTGTGCGAGATTTTTTCCTCAACAGGACTGGGGGAAGAGGAGGAGAGGAGTGGCTAGATGAGAATAATAATAATACAGAAGAAAGTATAAGCAGTAATGAACATGTGACTCGGACGTTCATGGTGGTCAACACATGCAAAATTCTTACCACTGAGCCATGAGGTGTGTATATGTACGTGTGTGTGTGTGTGTGTGCGTGCGTGGAGGGGAGGGAAGAGTCGGGACACGGACACGACACGAGCCGCCTCACCGTCCTGTGTCATGCTTATTAGTCAGCAGTCACTCCCTGTCCTATCCTGTCCTGTCCTGATCTGACGATGACTTGTTTATAGTCATATCATTTTTTTATATCTATCATCATCATTCTCTCTCTATTTCCACGACTATTTGCCAAGGCCACAGAGATGATTAGTGGTGTTTTCAATGGAGTTTCTCCAGTTTATAATGACAAAATCTGGTCAATCTTTGCTGGTCTCAGGAGAGGGGCCTGGGGTAAAGCTTTAAATAATTGTAAATACCAAATGAGTTATTTCCCTTGGAAAGTATAGGTATTGAAGTGTCCTGGAATAAAGTACACTTCGCACTGATTTACTCCTTTGTCTGTTAGACTGACACTCTCCACTAGTACATTACTAATGTTTTTTTTTTTTTGTGTGTGTGTGTGTTTCATGTACTACTTTGTGTTTTCTTCTATATTTGGTGGTTGATGGTGTCATGTAGGTACTGTGCTCTTGTTTTAGGATCAGCTGTGAATGTTATGGAATTTGACTGGATAAATGCACTGAGAACTTGTACTGCTTTCTTAAAGCTGTAATTGAAGATACATGGGTTTTTAGTGTTTTTATGGTTCTAGTGGGAGATTAACAACATTTCTGCATTGTGAATTGGATAAGCTGTTCTGAGAATCTCCACTACTTTCTAAACTCTAAAGGCTCTAGTTGAAGGTAATACACAGGTTCTTGAGTGTTTTTATGGTTCTAGTGAGATTAACAATATTTGCATAATTGACTGAATAAACTGTACTCAGAACCTCCATTACTTTCTAAAGGCTCCTTTCTTTAAAGGTACTACACAGTTTCTTAAGTATATTTTATGGTTCTAGTGACATGAACAATGTTTCTGCATTATTTTGCTATTATACCAGTCACAAAAGGTTACATAAGGTTTAATTTGTTTTGAGTTAGCTTACATTAGATTATGTTATATAAATTTAGATTGAATTATATGAAGTTAGTTTGTATTGGGTTTGACTAAATTACAATATATTTACATGAAGAGGTCAACTTTCACACATTTCTCTCTTCCCCAGTGGGCTAAGTGTGGTGTGGTCAGGAAGGAAGCAAGGCAGTAGCAGTGAGGCTGATGGCATATTTGGGATCAGTGGTGGCCAGCACCAGCATGTGAAAATTTTGTTAAACTTTCATGGTGAGTGACGCACTACCCCCTGATATCCTTAGTTTCCCTGGGTGGAGAGGTATTTGTGTAGGGATTTGCGGATGGGTCATTGCACTACTAGTCTGGTTTATTTGCTGTACTATTGCATGTCAGGTTATTGTGCTTGGTGCCATAAGTTCTCTATGCACAACCTATTAGAATTGTTGTCATTAAATAGTTAATGATTCTTCTTGCTTGTCAAATAATATAAGCTTGAAAAAAATGTAGCAAAGATTGCAGTCTAACTTTTTTTTTTTTTAAGATGAAATTATATGACAAGGAAAAATGCTGTCAGTCTCAAAAAGTAGAAATTTGACAAACGATTTCAAAACAAAAAAGGTTGAAAATACATTTTGCAAAATTTTATCAAGCATCATCAAAACAGTAGGGCAATCTCACACCAGCCTAGCTGTTACACTTTGTACTAGAAAACTTAACATCCATTGCTCCAATGTCTTCCTGACACTTCTCACTCAATCAGTCTCATTCACACATTCCACATGCCACTAGCTGTTACACAATGCACACTGGACTCTCACATTTGCTTTTTTTTCTCATTCACACATTCAACACTATGTCAGTCATTGTCCAGGACTGGTTCATCTGCACTGTCTGAAGAGTCTATCTCCTTGCCTTTCTACTTTCCTGAACTACTTTTCTTCCCTTTTTCTCATCTCATCTCTTTCTTTCCTTTCATTTTTCTTTTTCTTTTCCTCCATTCTCCTCTGCTTCAGCTTCCTGTTCCTTTACCTTTTTCTTTCTATTTTCTCCCTGTCCTCTTTTTTCTTTTTCTGTTTCTCATCAATCTTTTGGCAATGCTGTGATGTTCTTTTTCAATCCCTTTTTCTTCTGGAGTGAGGGAAGAGTGAGGTAATCCTCAATATTGTGTGCAGCATTGGCTTGATGGCATTTGAGTAAAGACTATTGAGAGTGAACAGAACAATAATACAATTAGAAATTTGTGATGAAAATTTGCATTAGTATACTATAAAATACAAGGTGGTGCGCAAAACCAACCAATGTTTTTTTATGGCAGGTGTACGTGCTATGCACTCTATCATCATTTTTTGAGAGTAGGCATGTTTATCTTCAACAATTTAGCAGTCATGCATTATAACAATGTATCAATTGGCAAGCAATGTCCATTCTGTATCAAAATAGATGGCAGTGACTAGCATTGACATTCATGTGTGCTAACAAAAGTGTTAGTGATGATGTCTAAAGCACAGTTTACATCAGTATTGTGTGAAGATCCACTGGTTCTCTCTCACTGGCTCACATATGAAATGGAGTGGTACTGGCAGTAAAATTGAAAATTTGGTCTTTTTCTCTCTGTAGCACACACATCCAACTGGCACACAGATCCTCCACTATTCTTAAGTTTTCCTGCCCCATTTACAAATCTTAGAGTAGTCAGAAGTCAGGTGTTCTGTGACATCCTTGTGTGATGTCAAAGTCAGATGTGTACAACACTGGAGAAATGGTCTACTTAGAGGCAGGTGGCAGTGACGCTTATGAATGCCCACTCCAGCTGGTCATGCACTGTCTTTCCTGTAACTTTGTATATGAAGTAGAATACAATGGATGGTGTTAAGTTGATGAGACTGCTGGTACGAGTATACAGTAAAAGGGGGCTGATTGTGTGGTGATGGGATGGTGTGTTTGTATGTGATTGTGTGGTGATGTGGTGATTAAAGCATTAGTGTATGTGTGTGGTGAAAGTATTAGTGTGTGTGGTGAAAGCATTGGTGTGTTTGTGTGTTGAAAGAACATTGGTGATCTTTCTCTCCCTGTCTTTTCCTATCTCTATTTCTTGGCTATATCAATTCTTTCACTATCTTTTAGTGTGTGTGTGTGTGTGCGTTACTTTTGTTTGAATGATAATGGCTATTTATTCTCTGTCTCACTTATTCATTATCTTCATGTCTTTTACTCTCTCTCTCTCTTAACTCCTGCAGACTAGCATGCTACACTTAGTTGAACTGGCTGGCTTGGAGAACATTGGTTGGTCTGGCATGGTTAACTCTTGGCCACATCCACTGCTCCTCATATTTCTTACAGGTGAGGTGAGGTGAGGTTTAGGTTCAGTTTGGTTAATTTGAAGAATACATTTATTTGTCTAGTACAGACTCTGGCACTACTTACTTTCTGACCTCCATAGACATTTGCTAATGTCAATAAGATTGTATAATCACACCCAGAACTCTTCTACATGGTAAAAATGTGTCCCAGTACTGAAGGGGTTAAGTATGCTCTTCTTACCTCGGAGATGATTAGCGGGATTTTCATTTTCTCTCTCTCTCTCTCTCTCATAGCAGGAATATGTACATTTATCTCTTCAGTACAGTAATCTTCTGATCTCCATAGACCCTCCCTCTTGTCAATAAAAGCATTTAATCACACCCAAGACTCGTGGTAGAAATGTATCCCAATACTGAAGAGGTTAAGAGTGAAAGAACAGGTTCTCAGTTTTGTTTATTAGAGCAAAGAGTGTTTTGAGGCTATAAAAGACAGGAAATATCAATGAAACAGTAGGACTTGAATTTTTCCTTATTTTCCTTTTCCAGACCAGATATACTTAAAAATTGTAGACAGAAAATCATTTGAACTTCTTTTCCTTTACCAGACCACAAATATTTAGGAATTAGACAAAAATTAAATAGCTAGGACATTTAATTTACAAGTCCTTACAATTGCAGCCTAGTGAACGTGGAGAGGGAGAGAGAATGGTAGTCTAATAGGTAGAAATTATTCGGGTTCTAATCTACAGGAGACTTGATTAAGAGACATGAACTGATTGTGTG
The DNA here is from genome assembly GCA_020233015.1 of Callinectes sapidus. Taxonomy (NCBI): domain Eukaryota; kingdom Metazoa; phylum Arthropoda; class Malacostraca; order Decapoda; family Portunidae; genus Callinectes; species Callinectes sapidus. The sequence goes on along the minus strand of CM035199.1, from coordinate 10,525,433 downwards.
TGTGACATTGCAGGTTGTTCTCAGGGTCAGATGGAGGTGCCGGTAATATTCCATCTACTGTAGTACTGTGGTGGAGAGCGACATTATCCATCCATTGACCAGAGGTTGGTTGCTTTCCTCTCATCTGCTAGAGGGGCTGTAAGTATTGGTGGTAGTAATGGTGACCTCAGAAAAATGCTGTAATAAGTATGGATGCTCTCTCTCTCTCTGTTGGGCAGTGACTGTGGGGTTTGTCAACATACTGTGGTGGGACATAGTGTGGGTCTGTGGGCTGTGAGAGAGAGAGAGAGAGAGAGAGAGAGAGAGAAAGAGAGAGAGAGAGAGAGAGAGAGAGAGAGAGAGCACATCCCTACTCATTACAGCATTTTTCTGACGTCACCATTACTACTACCAATACTTCCAGCATCTCTAGCAGATGAGAGGAGAGAAAGCAGCCCCTGGTCAATGGATGGATAATGTCGCTCTCCACCACAGTACTAGATGGAATATTACTGGCACCTCCATCTGGCCCTGAGAACAACCTGCAATGTCACACACACACATCAGTCTCCAGTAGATTAGAACCTGAATAATTTCTATCTATTAGACTATCATTCTCTCTCTCTAAGCTAAAAGACTTCCTCTTATTATTGCTCCTATTGTTATTACACAAAATTTCTTGCCTCTTCCTCCTCCCATGCCACAAGACTTTCTCCTCCTCCTATCACTGTTACTTTACCTTCAAGACCACTAGACTACCATCTCTCACTGCTTCTCTTCTTCCCAAGTTCAGCAGAACACCTACTCTTAATGCTCTCACTCCAAGACTTCCTTCTTTCCTTACTCTCGCTCTAATCTTGTCCTTCCATGACAGCAGACCACCACCTCTTACTTCTACTCTCACGTGCCTTCCTTCACCTTCACTTCTACACCGTTAGATTAGCTACAAGACCCAAGACCTCTCACTTCACCTTGTTAAAACCTTTTTCTCTCACTTTTACTATCACTAGCCCAAGAAACTTAAGACTCCTTTCACACTTACTAAACCTTCCCCACAATGCAAACACAAATTCCTTCTACTAGATCTACCCTAATCTAATCTACCCAACACTCGTCTAGTGTGATGGGACTGCAACACCACACATAGGTCAGGGGTGGCCAGTACTCCCCTTCCTTCTTTATGCTGCCACACATCAATTGTTGTGACTTGTTCCACCTCTTCCTCCTCTGGCAGCAGCTCAAGCCAGTAGTAGTTATGGATGGTGACACTGATTAACTTCTGTGTTCTTGTCTCTTCCTTGTGATGGGTAAGAAAATGAGTCTCCAGCATTGCCTGCAGATTCACCCTTCTCCCTGTACTGTTTGGACCAGCCTGTTACCTGCTCAGGATGCCCTCCCAACCAACACGGTAAAGTACAAAGAAAAGTGACTCCTTTGTATAAGGAACTGTGGTCTGATCAACAGCTTTCCAAGTTTTCATGCATCATGTGGACCAGCAACATGCCTGCCCAGGATACCCCAGCTCACTACTGAAGAGGATGATGAAAGTGGCTTAACTAAGCAGTTGTCTGGACTAAAAAGCTTTTGTGTTTCCATGCACCAATAGGACCAGCCTTCCAAAGACACCACAGCTCACTACTGAAAAGGAGAATGAAAGTGGCTCACCAGTTTTTTATGCCATTTTGGCTCTCTCTCTCTCTCTCTCTCTCTCTCTTCTGACAAGCATCACCTTATTACTAAATTAGTTAATGGTGAAAAAACTCCTCTCCCTAAAATCATGAGCAGTCAGTGAGTCATGTCATTGTTAGGAAGGCCATACTGCATACAGAGAAATGAACACACTAATATTATCTTTAATTTGTAATACCATCCTCTGGTTTGCAAAGAGCAATAAAGGCCGCTGGTTGTAAGGGGGGGAAACTCAGTGAATAAGACCCAATTCATCATGTACTCAGCCTGGTAACAGCATGTATATCACAGAATTTCCCCATTTGGGTAATTTTTTTTGTGGAAACTAAATAGCAGAAGTTGCAAGCCATGACGGATGAATATAATAATATCTATCTTAGGCCCTGTTCACATGAGGCGATTCCTGTCACGCGACCAGTCACAAAAAAGTTGCTATGGTGTTCACACAAGGTGACTCCACCGCCGTTGACAGTTTATCTTATTTATTATTATTTTTTATTTATTTATTTTATTTATTTATTATTATTATTTTTTTTTTTTTTGGGGGGGGGGTGTTTCCTCAGCTCTGGCACTGGCAGTCAGACTCAGGATGGATGTCGAGGAGGCAGCATGTTTTCGTCTGTTGAATCGCCACCGCAAAAAAAAAAAAAAAAAGGTGAGAAATACATTACTGGATGAATCCATATGGCCTCTCATTGGCTGTCGCTCAGAAATACGCTCAGAAATTGCTACCGGCAAGTTGCAGCCATGCCGCAGTCGCAGAAATTACATGTGAACAGCTCCATTGCTTAGTATAGTAAATGCCCTCGTGTGAACATGGCCCTATGGAGGCAAGTTTACTGTTGTCACATCCTATTCTCGAATGCAGTGATTCCCAACTGGGGTTCTGCCGACCATCACTTGGGGTTCTGCTGACCATCACTTGGGGTTCTGCAAGAAACCGTAAAATAGTACATGCAATTACAAAATGACAGTGACCTTAATTTTATAATTCCTATATTCATCAACACATCACAAGTACTTTCCAGGCACCAATATACACATATCAATTGGGAATGTATAATTGTATATAGTAATTACTATAGGCATATGCCAAGGGGTGCATTTCTTCACCCACCCTATGATGCTACTCACAGTGGTCATGCCTCGTGAGTCTCCACACAGGCTCCTTTCCTATACTGAGTAACTTTCAGCAGAAAGTATCGACTTGCCACAGCCATGAGTTCTGTGGGTATCATCTTGGCCTCCTCCATTCTGGGTTATCCCTTTTGGAGACAACCCGATAAGCATGCCACATTCCCATATAGCTGCAGAAAATTAACAATAACAAAGAAACAAGAATGAAAAAAGGAAATATAGAAAGAGGAAGACAAGGAGATTTCTGAAATAGTGGGAGATAAGAAGTGGATGATGAAGATGGAAAGAATGCAAGGGTGTGGAGCAATAAGCAATTGAGCAATAAGAAAAAAAAATGCAAGAAAATAACAAATATAAAGAAAAAATAAGAAAACATCAAAATCAATGAATAAAGGGGAAAACAGAAACATAAGAAAAACAAAAATGAGCCCCCCTAAAAAAAATAAAGAGAAACAAAAACACTAATCCACACACCTACTTTATCCTGAAGCCAAGTTACGTCAAGGCAGTGTAAATGGCGAGTGCAGATGACCTAACCAGGGATGAGACGTACTGATGACTTTCCTCGGGTGCCAGGCCCCAATGGTGTCTATTTAGGAGGTCACAGTGAA
>CM035199.1:10468160-10521917 GCA_020233015.1 Callinectes sapidus | reverse complement strand
CACGCCGCACACTCACCAACATATGAACACACGCACTAACTTGTATACCTTCATTAAAAAAAAAAAAAAATCACAGACATGTTCTACAGTAAGTACTCTATCACCTTGCAAGGTCATTTCAATGATTAGAAAAGAGGTGCTATTCTGGACTATTTCCAAATTATCCTCGTTGAACCACCACTTGCCTTGTTAAACTCTAACAATAAAAAAATATATAATACTCCAAAAAACTTGTTGTAATAGTAGTTGAGATTACACACTATGAAATATATATATATATATATATATATATATATATATATATATATATATATATATATATATATATATATGGCTACCACACACGTACCTTCCTCTCTCTCTCTCTCTCTCTCTCTCTCTCTCTGTTTTCAATACACACATACCTGTCATATGTGTCTGAAGGCTCCTCCACTGTTCACTCCACCTCTCCAACCTCTATCTTGCATTCACTAGTAGCCATGGCGAAGATAGAAGGTTTGCCTCCTCTCACCTCGGGAACGAAAGCTGATGTGATTAGATGGACCGAATAGCGAGGCAGAGTGAAACAGGGAGAGAGAGAGAATCAGCTTCACTCACTCTCTCATCATCTGTTTTCAAAGCCAGTACAGATCAACACACGCGTTCTCAAGAGTGTTTGTTTCGTGATGTTGAGGAAGAAATTGTGTTGATCAGTCACTAGAAACATAATAGGAAGGTAAACAGGCTGTGCTACATGGTCTTGTATAGAGCATTTGAAATGTAGTAGTGAAGGGTTCGAAAGGAAGGTGTTTGATTCATTGTAGGGTTGACAGATAGGCAGTTATAGTGATGATAAGTAAGGTAGATAAGAAGTAACTATAGAACAAATAATTATAGTGGTGAATAAAGTAATGTTGATAGATGTCTAGATAGATACAGCAGAAATCATTGGTCATTCTGAAATGTCTTTTAACCTTTTCACTGTTATTAATTTTGCTCCATATTTTCCCAATTAATAACTGATCACTCCAAGACATCTTTATTTAGTTACCTGAAATCTTTAAACTCGGTAGAAATTGCAAAATATGTTTTAAGCCTTCCTTTCCCGCATATGTTAATAAAGATCTCGTGTATTGCTAGCATACTATAGCAGTGAAAGGGTTAAAATCAATTTTCTTTAATACCGTTAAGTCCTGTCAATGGTGACAAAATCATGGTTCTATTACGTCTTAATTATTGGTGTTGATCGTTGTAGTGTCAGTTTTGAAAGGGTGAACGCACTGTGTCCCTTCTGACCTTAAATAAAATGTGTATCAAATTGTTGTGGGTTCCATCTCACATTTTTTTTCTCATGACATTCTCATCCATATATTGAAATGCCACCCTAATATTAGTCAACATCCTCATGACAGTATCGCATTTGAATACAAAGACGATATCCATTATAGAAGGCAGTAGAGGGGCAGGAACACAAATATTGTGCTGAAACCAAATCACATGAAAAGAATCTGAGCCAATGAAATTACTTTTTGTGAAGGAGTGGGAGAAGTAGAAAAAATGGAAAAAAGCAGGACAGACATTGAAAAAGTGAGACAAAAAAAGCAGAACTATGGTCACTTTAACCAAACATCATGTTGGTGGTTAAAATTTATCCTGATCCCCAGGTCAATAATAATAATGTTAAAACTGTAGTCTTGGGAATGATATTACAAGATAATTTTATAGTTTAGTATAGTTTATATTGTTATTCGTCATATGATGGCTCTCAGATCCGGATTCAAGTTATACAGCATTGTTACTAACACTGAAAGTGACACACCACCACCTACTTTACCTTCCTGAGCAACCTCTGGTAAGGATTGTAGGTATGGTCTGAAACTGTGCCTACACTGTTGAAGGGAAGGTATGCAGCTCAACCTTCATGACTTGGTACAGGCCTAAATGTTCAGGCATAAAGTTGTGTTTACTTTGGCATCATTAATTGTTATAACAATGTCATAGTTACTTTATCCAATGTCTTTTAGAGGAATATTGCACACTTCCATTTTCTTGAAATGAGGTACACAAGTCCTTTTTCTTTTATTTTTCAGAGAAATGTTGTACAGACATCAATATATATGTATAGTTAATCACAGCATGACTCAAGCTTGGCTAGAGAAACCAGGAAAGAGTAATTCTGAGTAACCTGAACTAAGAGGCTATACATTCATGTATGCACATCTGTATGGAGGATTGGCAGGCCAACTGTAAGTGCTAAGAAAAAACTTTCAATGTACAGCAATTATTTGTTACAAATTGTGATACCCGCTTGATAAAAATGATTTTGTACATCATTCAGATTGTGTGTCCATCAGAACATGTCCATGTTTGTATATAACAAGCAAACAAGTGCCTAATTAAATATTACCAATTCAAGAAAGATGTTTAATTACGAATGTTTTAAATATAAAACAGACATACAAGTACTTTATCCAAACTAAAATCCCACAATCACATCTTGAATAATTGTAACAATACAAATACTAACACCATGCTCTGTAGATGTTCTTTTCAACATGAATGTATGTCTCTACACTTGGAAGAATAAAATGGTATCATAAATAGAAAACATCAGCACAATTTGTATTCCTTTAACCAAGGAAATGTATCTTTTTCTAAACCTTTTATTTCATGTTACATTATACATTTTGTACATTATAATCATTCATACTTAATCAATGGTTACTTTTTCCCCCTGCCTCTTCCTCCTCTTGCTGCTGCTGCTGCTCCTCCTCCTCCACCTCTTCCTCTCCCCCTGCCCCTTCCAGCTCCTGCTATTGATCCCTGCCCTTTACTGCTTCCTCCTTTTACCTGAAAAAAAGAAATACACATGAATTATTAAAAATGATCTGGAAAGAGATTTCATGCAAAACTATATACTTTTGCTGGTATACATGACCACTGCACAAGATTTTCTTGCAAGCACTTAGCACACTGTACAACATGTAAATTTCCACAGCTTTTCCTGTGGTGGAGTAACAACCAGAGATATAGGCCACAAAATTATTCTTGTGTCTCTACATCACACAATACAACCCCAATATTGCTACTTTCTAGCCCCCCCTCACCCTTATCACTCACTATTATCCCAATGTCTGGCAATCATTTGATCTCAATGTCTAAGATGTTGTATTTATACCTCTGTGTCTGAGATTAATATATATAGCCAGGATGCCCCACTGTTAAAGACCTATTCTCCTTTCAGATCAATCTCTGTTTCCATGATGCTCCATAGTGGGTATAACAGGATCTACTGTACTTCATTACAACAAGTGGTTTAAGGGAACTGGGGATGATTGGAAAAATGTTAGCATTTGCAGCCAAGAACTAGTTAATATAATGCCCAACAAAATCAACATCATCTCAAGATATTCTTACCGATAGTTTATTCTTAGAAAACCTTTTAATAAGCTGAAACCTTTCTAAGAGTATCCCAGTTTATTACTTGATCACTATATGATTAACCTTTTGTTTCCTCTGATGTGGTAAAGCTCTTCACAAATACAATAATATATCAAGACATTCCTTACTCACATGCTAAATTCACATGTATATACATTTACAGTAATTCTACAAATATTGAAATAAAATGCACAATTACCTACCTTTATCATGCCACTTGCTGCTAAATCCTCCTCTTCCTCTTCTTCATCCAATTCCTCTTCCTCTTCATCCCCATAAGAGTCAGATTTCCCTTTCTTCTTTTTCTTAATGGAGGGGGCAGCAAATGGTGTCAAGTGGCAATCCTTATTGAACTTCCGAGTGAATGCCGCCTTGACCTGCAGTCCAAAGGTAAAGATATAGAGTTAACTTAGAATCATATATAAAACAAATCAGCAGTACACGCCATTACCATTGAGCAACTGGATCAGAAAACCAGGAAACATATCAAGTGAGCAATTGCCAAATGGGACTGACCACCAATGGAAAACTAACAATGACTTGAATACTTTGTTTTAACTTTAACCATCATACTGGTCTTTACTCATTCAATATCCACATAATACCAGCATTCCTTTGGACTTAATATATACAAATCATGTCCTGAAGTAAATTATCATAGTGGTTTAAAATCGAAATACATGACCATTACAATGACTTAAAATCAAAATTTTTTACCATTACAGTGGCTGAAATTAAAATATTTGACCATTACAATGCCTTGAAATTAATATCTTTGAACATTCCAGTGGCTTGAAATTTAAATCTTTGACCATTCTGGAGGCTTGAGATTAAAATATTTTATCATTATGGTGGCTTGAAATAAAAATCTTTGATCACTATGGTGACTTGAAATTAAAATCTTTGACTATTATATATAGCAGCTTGAAATCAAAATTTTTCACTGTCACAGGGAGTTAAAATCAAAACCCCTGACCTTGCTCTCTACTGAGCTCATAGGGCTCTTGCTATTGGGCCAGCTTGACAACTCTAGCAGTGACTCAAGGTCCTCCCGCAGCAGATCATAGGAGTTCATAGCTTCCACTGCCTTGTCCACTCCTTCAGCTCCATGCTTCACCAAGGGAGTCACGATTGCATCCCTCATCATCTCACAGTAGTCCATACCCACATCCCTCTTGCTTCCTGATATCCTGTCAGCATCAAGATACTGTTATTATCCACATTCAGGAAGGGATAGTTAGCACATCTCACAATTCAAATACAATGCTGCTATATCTCTCCAAGAAGGAAACTTTAACATGCAAACTTAGGTACAACAATAATCTTAGTAAAAAAAAAGGTGGATAAATAGATAAGAAAATAAAAATAGTAATAACCTATCTATCTATACACCTGGCAATTCCACAAGGGACAGCCTGGACATGGCACTCCTCTGGAAAAATAAATTAATAAAATGAAAAAAAAAGATTAAGGAATAAAATCACAAAAACACATTATACCTAAGCCTCATGTGCATCTGAAGCTCCTGTGCAAGTCTGTCCAGCTTGTTGCGGCGACTATTCTTACCAAACCATGCTGGGAAATCAATCTGAGCTGCCAGGTGACCAGACATGTACTCTCCAGGGATCACACTACTGAACATGGCCTGGGGGAAAAGGAAGGAGTAAAGAAGCAACTAGTATAGAAACAACTAAAACCTAACAAAAACACTTGTGAATACATAAATAAGCCATGAACTTCCAAGGATCACAAGCAACAGAGCTGATAAATATGTATGAACTACTATTTACTTCCTATGCATCACACACAGCAGACCCAATGAAGGCTTGTTTGATTCTTGATGTAACTTGTTTATTCAATATACAAAGCCAGACCAATAATGCCCGAATGACAATACAAATAAGGATCAACCTAAAAAAAATCAGTAAACCTGGACACACAAGGAAAATAGTACCAAAACAATAATTAACAAATTTACCTGAAGTGCACATCACTCAGCAAAACAGTAATGGTAAACATACTATATGTAGCATCTCTGTAGATGAAAAGTTTAAATTTACATTACTTACACTCGAGACAGGTCTGGCATACATTTATTTCAAACAATGTGATAAACCTCTATAGTTAGATTAAAAATACAATCTGCAAGAAGTATGGCTATTCAGTATTTGTGGGTAAAGTAAACTTAATTTGGTCTGAAATGCAGTATTTACTACTGCTGTGCACACCAATCACATTATACAAGGTGCCAATAACAGTAAAGTAGTGACAATAATGTGAACTGAAATAGAATAAAGTATTAAGGCTGCCTGATTAATACCTGTGTGGGGAGGAGGGACCAAGCACCATGTGACCGGATGATCTGCCCCACCAAGTCCCCATCAGCTACTGAGGCAGCAGTCTTGGCCAGCTGCTCCAGAGTTGCCCTTCGATTACCTCTGTTGGAATACATAATGGTAAAAATCACTAAAAAATAAAAAGTAAAACACACAAATGCACACACACACACACACACAGAGAGAGGGGGGATGGGGGGAGCTGCCTGTAGCGAAGTTAATTAGTTTTGGGAAACAAAACAAAACTGGATACAATTGAAAACAAATTTCGAAAATGAAGCACTTCCAAAACTCAATGATGGACATCACTTGAGGATTTGTACCATTTGTATACATTTGTGATGATCTCTTGATCAAGGGGCTGATCTAGACCAGTGGTGGTAGGATGGATGAACACACCAGAGATGCCAATTATGAAATTACACATTGCCACCATCTAAGCTGTGGCCCATGTTATTGTGTCTTAGGTGGCAGCCACAGGGTTGTATGAACAAAAACCTTGTCTATAGGTTTGATCATTTGGGTGCAGAATGTACAAGAGTACAAAACAAAGTACAGGTGGAGCAAAGTACAGGTCATCAGAGGCCAAGACAGACCTGCTATTCCTGGACTCAGAGCCAAGCACCCAGTGACTGAGGCAGGACAAAGAGACCACGGGTATAAAGGCATACACCAGTTGCTTGATTTATGAAATTTCAAAGATACGAATAAAATAATTAGGTCCTAACTACTGGTTTACAAGTGGAAAATTCAAAATTATAAACAAAATGCTCTTTGTGGGGGGCTTGTCAAAACACTTAATTGACTGTTGGGGTGATCCTAATTTTCAAAGCTCTTAAGTGATTACAAAAGTACAAAATGCTAGGCAAACATAGTATAAGTTCAATTAAGTGTTCTGACAAGTCCCAAACAGCTAGAAAACTATTATCTTAGAGACAAAGCATGTTGTATTGGCAACAGAACAACAATGAGTGGTAGAGAGGGAGAGAGCAGAGGACTACACACCACAACACAGCTGCGTCTCACCCATGGCTGATGCTTTCTATGACTATGAAAATGGTATCCAGAAAATTGTTGACAAAGACCCTAATCATGAAAGAAGCTTAAAATTTGAACATGCCATTCAAAATGCAATCACTGGCTACAAGCAGTTGTATTAAGAAAAAGTGTCACAAGGTTAAGAATTGAGAATGACATCATTTTTGAAGCCAATGATTGCTGGTAACACTGATATGTTGTCTACTGCCATGGCTATGATGACAACAATGATAACCAAACCAGTCAGAAATATATACTTTACAAAAACACAGGAACATAATTTTTGGTTATAGGAATGTATCTCGCCTTATACAATAGAAGTGTATGGGAAAAAATGCCTCTTCATGTGAATTTTCAATTTTCAAAAAGTTTTCTAGGAACATAACGCATTTGTAAATCAAGGGACTAGTGTACAGGTGCCTCTTGTTTTACGATTGTTCGTTTTACATGTTTTTGAATTCACACGGGATACAAAATCTCCCCCAAAATATATCATTTACGTTTCTTTTCACTTTTATGTGATATTTTGTTGAATGGCCAACAGATGTCTCATTTGTGTTCCTTTATGCCACCCAAACAACAACAGGTACATAATCACACGTGCATACGATATATATATATATATATATATATATATCGGTGCCCTGACTCAATTACGTTATTATCATGGCAAAGTTCACTGACCTTAAATGTGTACAATTTCAAGTGTGTAACTGAGCCCCAAATGACAGGAATATTCATTACTTCCTTCTCATGATAAGTACTAATTATACTCATTACTAATTGAAAGGAGTTCAGCAAAGCAAGAACTTATGGCAAATGAAAGTAAATGGAAAGGCATGAAACAAAACAAATTCCACCCATTTCCTCTGTCTACATCTTCCATCTTCCATCTCTGCCAGCATCTTCCGTTAACTCAAATGGTCTGACCACCAAAATAAATATACCTTAAAAAATTGTTTGTTCATTTACATTTCCTTTACTTTGTTTTAATTAGTTTTTATATTTGTTATTTAAACATACCTTTTCCTTACCTAAAAACCTAAAAAGATTTCTTTTGGATGCTTGAAGGGATTAATGGCATCTCATTAGGGATAAAGGAGAAAACTTATAGTTATGAGCAAATCGATAAAAAAAGTTCCATCACAGGATGAGCTGAACTTAAAACTCAAGATACCACAGTACTTGAAAATTTATGAAAATTAACCAATCAAATTTTGCAACCTACTTTGCACTATGGGGGACAACCTTAGGATAATTTTCTTGGATGAAGAGAGGAGCAATTGAGTAGTCATTGAAGAAGAGATCAGACTTCTCATGAATGGTAAGGTTCTTGTGCTCAGACTCAGTAAAAACTGTTCTGCATACATCCCAAGGACCCTGCAGAGGTAAAATTTCTTTTAGTCAAACTGTAGCTAAAAACATTTAACATTGTTAAATGCAAAGAATATTTTTCCATGTCATCACATAACTACAAACTAAAAATGGTTCTAATCTTACAATGAGTTGTTCTATATAATAAATAAAAAAAAGTACTGGGAGTTCTATGGAGGAGGTAGTAGACACCTGCTAAAATGATCATTTACCCCCAGCAAGATCTAATAATTGCACTAGTTTCATTAATGCAAAGGTTAACCAGTAATTACTCTCAATCATTCATACCTCTCTATAGTAAACTTTGGAACTCCATACCTACTTCTGTATTTCCAACTTCTTATGACTTCACTTTACTTATGAATGAGATTTCAAGATATTTTTTGCCTTTTTTGGCTAACTATTTCAGACCTAAAAGGTGACTGACAACTAATTGGACCTTATTTTTGTTGTTATATGTTGCCCTTGGCTAGCTTCCCCACTCTGACATAAAAAAAAAAAAAAAAAAAAAAAAAAAATACAGATGTGAATTTAAAAATTACACATGAAATACCAGATAGAACTTAAAATATGCAAAATATAAGGGAGTTAATAATATAATCTACATTTTTTAAAAAGTAACATTCATAAGTAATAACATGTAAAGTAGTATTAAGAGAAAATGATAATGGAAATGATAATGTACTGAGAGATAGATGAGAGAAGACAGGCAAACATGTGAATGTATCAAAAGGAGGAGTTGGAGGGCTTTCTGACCAATAGTAGAGCTAAAAGTGAAAATATTGTACAGTACTGATGTATAGTGACTTTTCTTGAGATTCATGAAAGTCAAATACACGCTCCATATTTCTCCTTGCAATTCTTCACACATGTTCTTTAAGCCAAAATTTCATTTGAAGCCTGTTCTTAATCAAAACCCATATTTAGAGTATTCTTTGTTCATCTTTTACACAAAGAACATAATTATAACTCCCACAAATATCTTTCCTAAATATCTAGCAGTATACAAACTCCACAACAAAATTTACTTATATAAACAATGAAGCAATAGATAAAGTAGTATTACCTTTTTAAAGTCTTTATGGGCTTTCTTTGCTTCTTTCTTCACATCATCAGTTTGGAGATCCTTATCTTTGACTGACCACATGGAGAGGTGGTGCAAAACTTGCCGAATATCCTGATTTGACTCAATGATGATCTGGTCCAGGGCTTCAGACTTGATCTTAACGCCCTCCCGATAACACACACTCATCATGGGTCCCTGAGCACAAGTGAAATAAATATAATAATCCTATTAAGTTGAAGGATTAATAGAAATGCATTTCATAATACAAAAACTTTCAAAAATCAAGTATTACAGTGGCTGCAAAAGAAATGTTTACATCTGCAAAGCAAATGAAAAGTTTAAACAAGATTTGTTGCTAATATTTCTGTTGCATTCCAGCCATACAAAAAGTGATATGAGCTCGGGGTGACATGGTAGGCTCCTGTCTGCCTGCCTCCATTCCTCACCAAACCAGCATGCTTCAGGGTTCTCCCAGAGTTCAATGTGGAAGAAAGGTTTTTTTTTGCTGCTCCTCAGTTCAACTTTTTACATTTTTCACCAACTTTGATGTATTACAATGGGTTACATGAAGCTTACAATTGAAGAAACCTATACCCTTGCTCTACTCAAATAGGGAATGTCAATAATGTGCATAAGTGTTGACTTGAATGTGAGGAAAGTGTTGTTTTACAAACTCAAGAAAGTCTGCCTGATCCAGTATCGCCTGCAAGAAGACCTAGATCTGCCATGCTGACACAACGCCAATAAACTGCTACTTACATTGGTCATGAGGAAGAAAAATGTCAACTTTTGCAAGATACACAAGGACTGGAGACCAGATCAATGAAAAAAAGTGGTATTCAGTGATGAGAGAATCTTTCAACTTCTCAGGAGGTGCTCCAAGATAGTGAGAAGGCCCAGTGGCATCTTCTAATATGACCCTCTATACACCATCAAGACTATGAAATGCCTGGATGGTGTGACAGTGTGAGAATATTTTAGTGGTGTGAAGGGTAGGGATGGACAAGATTTCCTTCCCAAAAATGTCATAATAAAAGGCGATCATTACTTCAAGGTGCTAAAGGAACATTTGTTACTGTTTTATGACATTCATAATGGCAACTTTTTTTTGCATGATGAAGCCCCTGCCCACAGGTCCAAAGATGTGAAAAAGTTCCTCATAGACAATGATATCTAAGCGCTGGATGGGCTGGGCAATTTCCCCAACCTAAATCCGATAGACAATGCCTAGAACATAATGAAAAATTAACTAGAAATGTTACGCCCCACCACCATCACCGATGTGAAAACCTTGAAGAAAATATGGGTATCAATAAATGTTTCATACTTATACAATCTCACCACTTCCATGCCAAGAAGGATCCAGCAAGTGCTAAGTCAAAGGCAAATATGACAAAATACTGAATGTAAGCCTAAGGTACCAATAAAACATGGAAGTTGCACTTTAGGATCTAAAAATCCCTTGTGTAAACATCTCATTTGCAGCCACTGTAGATATATTCACATTCACCACTTATAGATTATGGTTCTTTGAGATTTCAAGTCCCATGTGGTTTTAAAAATAGTTTAGGGTGACATTTTCCATAAAACTGCAATTAACTTCATTATTGAAATTACATAAAAATTTCCATAGAATTATTGCACTAGCAACAGCTTTAAAACATCCAAGGCATGCAGTTGCAACTCACCCTTATTTGTTCAATTCTAGGCTTGTAAAACCTGAGGTCAAAGCAGTGATTTGCTAAAGACCTTATTTTGGGATGGTTCCTATCATTGCACATGGCAATAATAGGAATCTTGGATTTCTTAATGAGAGCAATTAACTCCTGAACTCCTCCTCTGTCTTCATTACCAGACATTCCATCAACCTCATCCATGACCAATGCATGTCTGGAGCTCGTGTGACCTCCTCCTGTTAGAAGAGAGGGTGGGGGAGGGAAACATTATCTTCATAGCTCTCAATGTGTTCCATACATTTCCCTTATCAATACAAACATGCAAATTTCTTTCCACAGATACATCACTGAATAACTTTACCTGTTGCAAACCCAGCCAGACTCTTGTTGCCAAGAAGCTCTGACACAACCTGATCAATGGATTTTTTTGATCGTGCATCAGAAGCATTCAGCTCCAGAACATCATAGCCCATTTCTTTGCACACCAAGTGAGCTGTTGTTGTTTTCCCTAAAAGAAAGCGCCTTTAAAAACTACAGTAAAATATGGAAAAAGTATGAAAAGGGTCTAACTTCATATCATGACTAAATTCTAGCCAATCATCTCAAAAGAAGTCTAGTTATGACAAAACATTAGTATTTTCAGAAGATTCTAAGAACCTAGTGCTTTGGAGTCTTACCTACACCAGGAGGACCTGAGAGGAGGGCAGCTTTGTAGTATCCCCCTGTATCATCCTTGGCCCATGGACCTAGAGAATACAATCTCATGAAAATTAAGTACAAGAATGCACAAGGAACATCCTAAAATAAAAATGGAACAGAAATATTTTATGAGTATACTATTATTACATATGAGGCAGATAAACTAAAGAGCCTAACTCACTGGGCATGGGTGGCCTCTTGTCTCCTAGCTGGTTTTTCTGCCAGTTCTGAAGCCAATTAAGCAGTTTCTTGACATTAGATGCACCACCTTGCTGCCCAATAATGTTCTTGGTGGAGGCTGGCTTATACTTGTCTACCCACATAAGAGCCTCTTCTGATCTGCTACTTAGTTCCTGGGATGAGATGGACTGTGTTCTGGGTGAGGATGTATTTGAAGAGGGACTTCCACTTTCCTGTTTAAGTAATAAACATTGAAGGAATGAGCTTTGAACTTCAACTTCAATTATATATAATTGTGAATCAATAAATTTTTCTAATATTTCTACAACTTTTATGTTTATTATTATCTCATACTATGATGCAAAGAAAAACTGTCCTGTTCCAAGGTTTTATGAATTAAAAAATGGTCATGAGCCATTTGAGTTACCTGAGATGTTAAAGATGCCTGGGAGCTAAAACTCGATCTCTTGGGAGTTGTGTCACTGGTGAGGCTGCTGACTGAACTACCAGGTGTGCTGGGTCTAGCTGACTGAGAGGCAGGTTTGGCTGTCTCCTTAGATTCACTCTCTCTGGCAAATTTCTTCAACTTATTTGAACCAGAACCTGCTGCAAAGAATGATGAACTTCAATCTTTTCTACTCTAGTCATGCTACCCAAGAAACTGCAGTAAAGTTTCCTGATGTTTTACTGAAATAAAGCTATGTTAAGCAAGAAGCCAAATGAAATCAAACACACAAATGTATGCAACTGAATACAAGGTTCATCCAATACAACACTGTACAGTGGAAACTGAAATGTTAAAAAACTAAAACCATCTTCTCATGGGGATCAATTTAAAATAGATTAATCCATTCCTGGATCCTTGGACTACATTTGGGAAAGCATCTTGTCATGCACAGTTCACTCCCTGCAGCATGTATCCTATATCAAATGCTTTTGTGCACCCCAGCTGGACTAAACAAAGAATCATTGTTGCTATACTAACAATATCTAACTGACAGCAAAAGGGTATAATATGCTAATCTTTCTAATGGTGTTTTTAACACACGACTAGCCACCAACTGTCCTGAAATAGGTGAGGCACCTCTGTACTGCAATCATCTGTGATGACAAATATAACAACTAAAACAAAAATCTTGTGGAATCTCATGATTCCCAAGACTTGCCATACATCTTGGAAATAATATTGCTGTTCAATCCCCATAAATAAATACTGAAAATACGAAAAAATTTAATTACAAATAAGGAATACTAACAGAAAAATCATTTTCCAGATGCTTCACTGGTATGGCAAGTCTCAGAAATCATGAGATTCAGCAAGATGTTAGTTTTGGCTGCCACATTTATCATCATACAAGATTGCAGCACACCTATTCCACCTATTCTCACCTATTCCAGGACAGCTAGTGATGAATGATAAACATTATCAGGACAATCAGCATATGCCATCTTGCTGACAGTTAGGTGTCATTACTATGGAAACTATGATACTCTGTTTATTTTTGCCAGGAGCCATACAAAAATGTTTGATGCTGGATGCATGCAGCAAGGACTGTGAGGTGTGTGCCAAATCACTCTCTTATATGCAGCACTGGGGTTCCAGACCATACAGATTAATCTATTTTCCTTGGAATGTTCACCAACAGAATTAGGGTACAATAATCAAAACAATTTTGAGCTCAAAATTTTATTTGGCAACTGCTTTGTTTGATTTGATTGACATCTGGCAACTTAAGTTTCACTGTACTTTTTGGATAACTTTTGGAGTCAAAGTCGAAATTACATCTGAGGTTGATGTCAAAGTCAAAATTATATCTGAAGTGTTATTTCCAGACAATGAAGCAAGACAATACGATGGAGAATCAATACTTGAATGTTCCAATAGTCAAACATTTTTAATACTCAAACACAAAAGTTCAATTTAATACTAGTACAGGTATCTCTTGCTTTACGCATGTTGCTTTACATGTTTTTGAATTTACATGGGGTTCAAAATCCCCCCAAATTATTCATTTGTGATTTTGTTCACTTTTATACAATATTTCATTGGATGACAACTACAGTTTTTCTGTATGTATTTACTATGCTATCAAACAACATGTGCAATGTTTTATATTGTTTTGAAGGTTTTATGAATTATAAGATTATTATAAATATGCTATTAAACCACATGTGCAATGTCTCATACTGTTTTGAAGGTTTTATGAGTTATTAGGTTTATTTGATGAAGGAAACATAATTTTAGGTAAACCCTAATATCAGGTGAAAGAGAACTCGTGTGTCTATGTAGTAGCGTGATTCCACTGAAAACAATAGTAACACTGCCAGGCAACTCTTGCTTGTTGCCTGCTGGAAAAACTGTTGTACTTTTCATTTTCGCCAGATAACGCAACACTGAGACGTCCTCATTTCACCACACTATTAATGCACAATATGCCAGAAAAGGCGATATACTAATAGTGATTGCTTTTTATTCAGTACAGTACCTCTCGTTTTACTCTTGTTCATTTTACGTGCTTTCGAATTTACGCGGGATCCAAAATCCCCCCCAAAATATATAGTTTAGGTACATTTCTTTTTACTTGTATGCAATATTTTGCTGAGTGGCCAACAGATGTCTCACATGAATTCCTTTATGCAACCAAAACAACAACAGTTACACAATCACACATGCATACAATATATGCGTGTGTGTGTGTGTGTGTGTGTGTGTGTGTGTTATAGTGAAGTTGTTGCATGCATCATATAGTGCAGTTCAAGCTCCTTCATGAGGTACCCAAAATATTCTGAAAATCTAACACAAGTTCATAAAATCAGAATAAAACAGAATTCAGATTTGACTGGGACTTTCAAACACTGTTTTCTCGATAGTTTGTCTGTGTTGCTTATCCCACTATAGCATGTATTTCATGATTTTCATGGGTTTCAGAGGGCACACATAAACTTTTCGGGATGCATTCCTATTTTTTTCATTTATATCTAAGTCTGCTAAAATATCATTCACTTTATGATTAGACTTTCAGGAACCAATTATGATCGTATAGTGGAGAATACCTGTACTAGCTGGCCAGCATCAACATACAGATTTTAGGCTTGAAGGCATAAACTTACCTTGCTTAGGGGTTGCCCCTTTGCTCTCCTTTCCTGGCAGAGTTGCAATGAGCTCCAGCAGTCCATCCTCATCTATCTTCTTGGTGCCCAGCTGGTCAGCCTGATGGATAGCACTGATTAACCCTTTCAGTGTCAATGGACATACCGTACATCCACAAAAATTCCACCATTCAGCACCATGGGACATACCATACATCCGCAGTGAGTTATGGTCTAATAAATATTCACCATAAATCATGAAATGGAACCTCGCACTTTTGGTGTTATGGACCCATACACATGGACTCATTACACACACACTGAATGACCTACAACCTCCCACATGCATCTAGTGCTACATCAAACTCACACCCTGTGCTCTTTACTGACTTTTTTTATACTTTATGACAATATGACAAAACAGGTAAATAGCAAGACCAAAATGGGTGACATAACGTAATAAATGAGGAAGTATCAACTATCTAAAAAAAATTCATTGCCTGAAAATCATGGTGTTCTAAAGTACAAGTACAGTTGTTCTAGG
Organism: Callinectes sapidus; assembly: GCA_020233015.1. Classification (NCBI taxonomy): domain Eukaryota; kingdom Metazoa; phylum Arthropoda; class Malacostraca; order Decapoda; family Portunidae; genus Callinectes; species Callinectes sapidus. Next base: position 10,506,494 of record CM035199.1, on the reverse strand, counting down.
TCATGGAGGAAGTTGATGGTTAGTTTACCAGGATAGTCAGTGAAGAGAGAAGAAAGCCAAAGCTGGTGGTGGACATTGGAATGTACAAGGAGAGAGATCTCTATGAAGGGACAGAGAGAATATTTGTGCTCCATTTTGGAAGTTAAATGAGGAGGCTAATAACACAGTTGGTCAAGTACCACTTTCCCAAATATAGAGTTATACCCAACACAAATAAGTGACATCCCTCTACTACCTGTTGCAACAAGGAAAAAAGGTACAAGCAGCCAGCAAAAGGTCCAAAATACTAATACAATGGGTGACCAAAGAGATTGAAGTTTGCAGTGGTAGGTGAGTAGTCGCATGAAAATAGTGGTAAGTCGCTGGGAGAGAAGAAAGGGCTAACTGTGCAACCAGTCAAAAGTTTGAAGATTCCATTCAAAATTACACATTTTTTACTTTACTGCAATGCATGTCTCCAGCCCTCGCATTCTCAGTATGTAATACAGTTCACTAAGCTCTATCTGCTTCTTTTGTCTATGGTTCATTCAATTTATTTCATGAATGTGTTTCTTCGATAACCACTACAATACTACAATGCTGTTGAACAGTGACAACCTGTGCACAGGCAGGCAGGGGGCATATTTCAATGCAATTATCAACTTAGAATACAGGGCATACTCAATAAACGTAAAATGTTTCTTGTGTTATATTCTGGAAAGTTTTGTTTGTAATTGAAGTGCTCCCAGCAACAATGATTTTGGTGACATGCAACATAAACTGAGAAAACAAAGATTAAACTTTGAATATCTCCCCAGTTTGTCTATCAGAGAGATTGTCAATTTGTGCGTGGCAATCTCTCAAGCAAACAGACTCACAAGATATTCAAATTTTAATCTATGTTTTCTTAATGTCTGGCACTAGCGTTAAGGAGTTGGAGTTGGTCAGCATCCTAGGAATACTATGAGTTGGAGTCAGAGTCAAACCTTATACCATCTGACTCTGTAACCCTGATAAGGACAGCTCTGGATGCAAGAGAGTACCCTAAATTCTTGCACCTTTTAGGGAAACATGCCCAACACTGCCATGAATTTTATTACTGCCCATATAAGGTAAATAATTGATGCAAAAAAAACTTATATTTGTAAAACGTCATGTTACATAAGAAACCTCTGGGAGTACCGAATGCGAGCACGTCACATGACATGTCATTGAAATTGATTGTGATATCTCATATTATGGTTGGCTATAATACCCATTTAGTACAGTGTTTGGGGTGTGGTGTTTTACTGTAATCAACAAAACACATATTAATGATCTCCACTTTCAATATGCCATTATGAAATGGTAAAGTATATACTTTAGGCTATAAAACGCCCCAAAAAAATCACTTAGATATCTGACTGTTACAGAGATATAACATGTTGAAAACTGCAAAACTTTGAATGTGTTTTCTTGGTTTTTTATGTGTGGCACTTAATCAGCTGGGTTACTAACATCCTCAAATATATGGTCAAAGAATTTCTTATAGGGGAGAGATAAACAACATAGATAAATTTAGTTAGAAAGTGAATTTCAATTCAGTTGAAGCTAGATGATGAAAGACTCAGAAGATTCAAGAGCATGGGTATGAGATCAAATCGAGTTGTTGCACACATAGATGCAACATCCAGCTCTGGAACAAAAATGAGGATAAAGAAAGTAGGAGAGAGCAGAAATGGGGCTACTGTCAGTTGACTCAGACACCTGTGTTTGAGTGAGGAAAAGAAGATGAGGTTCAGTAGAGGAGAGATGGTGTTCTACAGACTGAAAACTAGATCTAAGACTGCAAATATTGCAGAAATTAATGAAGAAAAAGTTAAAGAGGGATGTCCAGGCATGGAAATGCTTAACCTACATTACTGACCCTGAAAATCTATTTATATATATCCTGCAAATATCTCACTGAAATCTTGCATGCATGCTTTACCTTCTTCAGCTTACTCTCACCAGCCTCCACACCCACTACTAGATAGCTAGTGTTGCGGCTCACAGAGGTGGTGACTTTCCCCCCATACTTCTTGATGATCTCTGTGGCCTCTTCTCGGTCCAGGCTGTCAAACACACCACTCAGGACAAACACTAGTCCCTGAAGGCAGTCTGACTTTCCCTAAAAAAATAATAATGTTGGTTTATAAAATGTAAATCACAAAGGTAGCAATAAAACACAATTATAAGGATATGCAAATCTCACATCCAAAAGGAGTGGTATTGCAAAATACTGACAACAGAGCAAGATTTTTCAGTATTCTGACTGAGTGTAGATACTATGTATAAAGTGACATCAAGCAGTCATTCTAGTATTAGTCTAATTTGTTTTCTAATGTATGTTTATTCTCATGCTCTCAACCACAATCCCAGCTGCCAGTATGGATAAGTCACATGTTGACAATCAAAGTGATCAATGTAAATAGAGATTCAGACTAATCAAGACTGCAAAGTTTCAGGTAGTAACAATTTTACACAACAATGTACAAAAAGGTTTACCTCAGGTATTTCTTTACTGCCAGGATTTGCTGGTCCAGATCTCCGCATGAACTTGAGGTATGCATCTCTTGCAGTTTTCTTCTTCTCATCTTGTGGTGTTGTGTCTGGTGGTGGGGTGTCCTCTTTAACAGCCTTCTTGGGGGTAAGCTTCTTTTCTGCCACAAAATGCTTCTCTTTGACTTGAACTTCCTTCTTGTCCTCTTTATGAGATGCTTCCTCTTTGCTGGACTGCCCACTCACTTTCTTCGAGTCTTTGTCAATTTTCTCCTCCTTAATGGTTTTTGTCTTTTCACTCTTGATCTTAATGTCTTTTTGTGGTGATGTCTTCTTCAGGGGACTACCTTGTTTGTCTTTGGGCAGCCTTTCCTTTTCTTCTGACTCCAATTTAATTTTCTTGTCCTTATGTTGCAACTCATCTTCATTCTGTGAGCCACCATGATCTCTTTTCCCAAATTCAAATTTCTTCAGTTTTGAACTTAATTTACTAGCAGTTGATTGCTTGATTTCTTTTGAAGGTTTCTTTTCTGGGGGACTGTTTTCATTTGGTTTTGGCTTAGGCTCCTCAACAGAAGGGTGCTTAGGACTGGCCTTAACTTCCTTGTGGTGACGAGTCTTTTCCTCATCCAGCTGTTTTAAGGTTTTCTCAAAGCTTTCACTCGACTTAGAACTATGGTTGGCACCTGAGTGGTGTTTAGAACTCCCTTTAATTTCCTTGAGTATCTCAACATTCTCTTCATCAAGCTGCTGTAGTGTTTTCTCAAAGTCTTTCTCACTGCTGCCATCTTTATCCTAAAATTTCAAAATAAATATTAGTTTTTACACAAACTTCAATATGCAACAATACAAACTAAGTTTACTGACAAGATTTATAGATGAAATTTATATGGCAAACATGTTAACCTTATCTCTGGGGAAATTTTCATGGTTTTAACTGCTTATAATGAAGGGCACAAATGACCAGATTATCAGTCTACCTGTTCCCCTTTTCTTGGAGAGGATTCAACTGAAATCTCTTCTTGTCAAGGTATTGGCAGATATGCTCCTCTCCAGAAATAATGTGTCCAAGCCAGAGAAATTTAGATTTAGGAAAGAAACGCAAAGGAACTACTTTTCTAATAGAGTGGTTGATAAATGGAATGGACTCAGTAATTATATTGTTAGTGTTGAAACAATGAAAAGCTTTAAAAAGATTACATAAGTTTATAGATGAAGACGATAGATAGACTTAAATAGCTTTGTTCATACAGGGACTGCCCCATGTAGGCCTAGCAGCCTCTTGAAGATTCCCTCCTTTTCTTAGCTTCTTATAATTACAAGATAGATAACTGCAGGTCTACTGTTACAATGCAAGAAAATCAACTATCTTAACACATGAAATTATGGAACTGCCCCAGGCATGGAAAGAGAAGAAAGAGCCTGCAAAGAACATAATATGATAAAAATGCAAAAACCTACATATATACTTCCTGAGTTTCATAATTGAGCATTCCTGCACTATTTTCCCAGTGATAAAACTAAAAATCCTAGTAATCATTGCAGAGATAACATATTGCTATTGCTTTTTTATGGAGATTAAAATTACTTCTGACACCAATTGAATTTTCAAAAGAAAAGGAGTATGACAGAAAAGGAAAAAAGAAAAACAAACAAATAAACATCTGAATAAATGTAGTAATATCTCTAATATGTGCTCTGTACCTTTTTTTTGGAGATAATCTTGTCCTTCGAGGTTAGGGGCTCTGAGCCAAAGAAACTCACAGCACTTATAGCCTTGTACTTAGGAGACTCAGGCTTTTGTTGAGGCTTGTGTTTAGTGGTCTTAGAGACGTTTTCCTCCTTTTTACTACTCTTCTTGAACAGATCTTCATCTAGAATAGTGAAGGGGACCATATATGTAGGATATACAAGACTTTAACATTAGAGTGAAAGCAATAATGACAATAACTACTTACATATGACTTAGAGAGGAATTTGTAGAACCACTAACATTCTTCACAAGCCATAAAGTACATAAAACAACTCCCAGGGGCAAGCATTCAAAGTTGTGATATCAATTTGTTCTAAATAAACATGAAAAGAAGACAAGGGATTAGGACATACTTTTAACAATAAATCACATACTTCCTGAATCAATTCATGAAGGTTAATTTTCCTACTTTCTCATAACCAATTACAACTTCCAACACACCTGAGTCAGAGTCCAGTACAACAATGCGCTGCTTCTTGGTGACAGCTGGAGAGGGTGACTCCTCATCTGAATCATGAATGACATTCCTCTTTTTCTTATGCTTTGAGTGGTGTGATGTTCCTGATGGCTTGCTCCCACCAACAGGAGCAAAATACCGACGGATATCCTGCAATGTACAAAATTTACTTAGAATCAGTTAACACAGCTATTAATTCCAGGTGTAGTTATAGCCAAGGTTTGACATGTAGCACTCAGGCTTCACATCCACACCTGTTTCCTATATACATAATGGAGACAATATTCAAACTTAATGGCTGTTTAAGTACAGGTAACTCTTGATTTACATGGAGGATGTGTTCCTGAAGAGGGAGCACAAATAAAAAATGACATAAATCGATATATATATATATATATATATATATATATATATACATATATATATATGTGCGTGCGTGTGTGTGTGTGTGTGTGTGTGTGTGTGTGTTTGTGTGTGTGTGTGTGTGTGTGTGTGTGTGTTTGTGTGTGTATTCAAATAGGAATATACACAACTTATTGGCTTCTTGACAGGATGAGCTCCCCTTGTCCCATATGAATGTTTACTGACAGAGTGGTGAGACAGAGTTGGTTTTGGCATCATGTTTATAATGGTGTGCCAATTTTGAGGCTCCTAAATCAAGGGGTGGTCTTATAAAACAGGCATAAAACAAACCTATAACCCTATGGCAAACATCAAGCCCTACTGACATACACACACACACACACACACACACACACACAACTTTGAAGACCTAAGGAAATTTTTTTAAAGTATAGATTGGAGAGGGATCATGAATGGTAAAACAGCACAGGAGAAATATGAAATATTCCTGAGGAAGCATAATGAAGGCGTGGAAAGATATGTACCTAAATATAAAATAAGGAGTAGCAAACACACATGGTATAATGCTAGATATGTGGAAGCAAAGAGGGCAAAGGACAGAACTTGGAGAAAACTGAAGAAGCAGAGAAATGAAAGTAATAGAAAGAGATACAAAGAAGCAAGAAATGAGTATGTCAGGATAAGAAGAGAGGAAGGAAGAAAGTGTGAAAATGAACCCAAACTTTTCTAAAAGTATATAAATGGAAAGATGAAGTATAAAGAAACCATAGATAAGATAATAGAGGGGGCAAAAACATACCAAACAGCAGAAGAGCTTAGTGAAATTATGAATGAGAGCTTCAAATCTGTATTCACAGAAGAGGAGGCATTTACAGAACCAAACATGACTGAGGCACATGGGGGATTCAAGGAGGTTATGGTACAGAAGTAAGATGTTGGCAGACTGATGGGAAGTTTGGATGTAAGAAAAGCAATGGGACCGGATGGAGAGTCAGGCTGGACACTGAGGGAATGTAAAGATCAACTATGTAATACAGCCAATTTGGGAAGTGATTACCAGCTCATTAGAGGAGGGGAGGGTGCCACAAGAGTGGAAAAGGGCCAACATAGTGCCCATTTATAAAGGAGGAAAAAAGACTGACCCACTCAATTATAGACCTATGTCACTAACAAGTGTTGTCAGCAAAATCTGTGAGATATTAATTAAAGAGAAATGGTTGAGATATTTGGAAGACAATGTTGTTATATCTAATAGGCAATTCGGATTCAGGCAAGGAAAATCATGTGTCACGAACCTACTAAGTTTCTATACATGGGTAATTGAAGGAATTGAAAACAGAGATGGGGTGGGGTGGGTGCTGTATACCTAGATATTAAAAAAGCATTTGATAGAGTTCCACACAAAAGACTCTTATGGAAACTGAAACACATAGGTGGACTATGAAGGAAATATTAGAATAGATGCAAGATTATTTGAAAGACAGAGAAATGAGAACAGTAACCAGGGAAGTAACTTCAAGTTGGAGAAATGTAACAAGTGGAGTACCACAGGGGTCGGTCCTAGCACCCATAATGTTCCAGATATATGTAAATGATACGCAGTGTGGTGTGACCGGCTATATGAATCTGTTTGCAGATGATACCAAATTAATGAGTTGTTAAAAACACAGATGACTGTCGAGAGCTACAAGGTGAAATAGACAAGATTGATGAATGGAGTAAGAGGTGGAAATTGGATTTTAATGCAAAGAAATGCCATGTGATGGAGATAGGCAAGAGCAAAAGAAGGCCAAAATGGAGCAACAAGATGGGACAAGAAGAAAGGAAGAAAGGAAGAAAAAGATCTAGGAGTGGTGATACAAGATACACTGAGCCCAGAATGGCACATAAATCAACTATTGGAATCAAGATACAGAATATTATCCAATATTAGGGTGGCTTTCCACTACATGGATAAGGATATGATGAAAAAAATTCTAATCAGTTTGATACATCCAAGGTTGGAATATGCAGCTGTGGTGTGGTCACCAAATGAAAAAAAGAATATAAGGAAATTAGAAAGGATCCAAAGAGTTGCCACAAAAATGGTACCAGAATTAAGGGAGCTACCATATGAAGACAGATTAAAGGAAATGGGGCTGCCAATTCTGCAAGATAGAAGGGAGAGATAGTAAATAACACTGAAAAGCTGGACAAGCAAAACCTAGTGATGATGGAGGAAGAAACCAGACAGATGAGAGGACACTCAAGGAAGATAAAAAAGAGTCAGTGTTTAAAGGACACAAGAAAGTACAGTTTTCCACATATAATTGCGGACACTTGGAATGGTTTAAACGAGGAGGTTGTTACAGCAACTAATATCCATTAATTCAAGGAAATGTTATAGATATGGAGACAGGACACTATGAGCCCCACTTGAACTCTGTATAATACAACTAGGTAAATACACACACACACACACACACACACACGTGTGTATGTATATATGTTTATATATATATATATATATATATATATATATATATATATATATATATATATATATATATATATATATATATATATATATATTACAGTCAATATCTAAATCAACACAATTTGTAAGTAACTGCCTTTTTCAGGCAGTTTGTGAATTGCCTGATTCACCTGACCTAACCTTTGTTTTATTATAATGCATCAATGGCTATATATGTGAAAAACAAATCTGGGAGGCACATCCCCCTCACCTACATACACTAGGTTAGGTTTATATTAGGGATAGGTTAGTGTTGAAGCAGGTGTGTCTGGGAGAGTCATAGCTCCTTGGGCTAAAAAAAATGTAATTTTATATAACATTTTCTTAGATTTAGGGAAATTTTCCCTAGACTTAGAGAAATTCCTATAGATTTTTCAAAGGCCATATATCACTCTCCCCCAAAAAACCCAGATTCCCCAATGGCCCCCAAGCTTGTTAGAGGAATTATGGAAGGGTGATGGCAGACATAGGGGACATTGTAATGAACTAAAATTTTACCATATAGTGGTTAGCATGCTCTACAGTAAATCTTAACAACTACAATAGTCTCAATTTTGGGCAAAACTAATTTTTCTTACCAGATTTTAATCTGAAATCTTTTTTTTTTAGTGCCGTCAGAAACTAATGATTTGCAACAAAAGTAGCAAGCAGATTCTTTCAATTGGACCAAAATCTACCAGGGACAAATAATGGTATTTTTTTACTCTTACACCAGTCTCAAGAAAGTTTTTCATAGCCTTCCTATCTGTTAGAGCTTTCCATATTGAGTATTTTGAACCCCATATATAACCCCCGCTAGCAATTTTTGAAGATTTACTGAATTTGCGGGACGCGACTAACGACCCAGCAACACTGCCATGTGTCGTGTCTTGAGGGTAACTGAAGTTACTGAACGCTAGTCTGTGTGTGCCAATGTTCTGCACAGGTACCGAAATTAGTCACAGTGATTGGTTCCTTAGTTTATCACTGGCCAATCACAGCCTCTTGAAGGCTGTTTGAAATATTCAGGTCAGTCTTAGTAGGTGCCACAGACGGTAGTTTCATCGTAAAGGTGAGGTTATTTACTTAATTTTGAATGGTTGTATGGCATGATGAACTACTTCAGTTTGCAGATTGTGGAATTTTAATGTTTAAGTGATTTTTGAGGTACAGGAGAGGCCTGTTTTGAACTACTCTGCCTGTTGTTTTTGTTGCAAATTGTTATGTTGAGATGGAGGGGGAGGGCAAAAAAGAAAAAGTACGGATTTGCAAGGAAAATGACTATCAGATTTGTTCATAATACTGAAAGCTACCAGGAAAAAATATTGTCGTCCTAATTTGAGACTGGTGTAAAAGTAGAAATTTACACAAGTAATTTTGTCCTTACAAATGAGAATGCATTCTAATTAAATCTAACTTAACCATTCTAAATTATTTGCAGGACTAGGTATGGGGTTTAAAATCTCAGTAAGGAAAGCTCTAACGGATGAGAAGAGTAGGAAAAGCCATCTTGAGACTGGTGTAGTTGTAAAAATATAACAGCTCGGCTCACAACCGAGAGGGCGGGGGTTCAACTGCCGGGTGCGACGAGGTAAACTGGCAAACTCTTATAAGCAGCAAGACGGGATTGTAGCCCCGCTGTCCCGGTGTATAATGTGTGATGTCCTACCGGAAGATTGCTGTATGAGCTTGCTCCAAAGGGAAAGACTACCTGGGTTACAAGCAGGCGACCGTGGTGAACAACACACACACACACACACACACACGGAACTACAGCTCTGTGATGAAGCAGTGATGTACTCATCATACTGCCAGAGTGCCAGTCTCTCTACTTCCCTCTCTGTCTCCCGCCACCTCCTTCCACACACACACGGAACTACAGCTCTGTGATGAAGCAGTGATGTACTCACCATACTGCCAGAGTACCAGTCTCTCTACTTCCCTCTCTGTCTCCCGCCACCTCCTTCCGCTCCCGCGTTTCGTAAACAATGAAAAGCGCAGCAGCGCCTTGCGTGTTATTACTAATTTTACCAGTGGCTCCCAAATGAAATAAATTACCCTCTGCGGGTAACTTAAAATTATTTTACAAGAATAATGGAGAAGTGACATAAAAGTTAAAAATTGTGAAAATCAAGAAGTCATTGCGTTACCTGACATTAGTTATCAATCCTCAGATTGCAAAGTTAGCAATAGTCATTAGAGATGCACAATGATCAAATACAAAAAATAAATAAATAAATAAATAAATAAATATATATATATATATATATATATATATATATATATATATATATATATATATATATATATATATATATATGGTATATATATAAACATATATATAATGTTTTTTTATTTAGGCACATATATCAATGTTGACAAGATTTTGTGAATGAGGTAACATGCTTAGTGTAGCATTATTTAACAAGCTGAAAAGTTTGGGAACCCCTGATTTTCACTAATATTACTATTCAAGCATGATATAAGTTTGTGTAGTGTACATAAATATGCAAAATGAGTTCATCAATCTGTCGACTTTAAAGATGAATTCAATTAAAATTAAAATTAAAATTGAAATAACACCAGTCTTCATTTCGAATCCTTGATTAACAAAGAAATGGAAATTAGACCCATAATTGTTTTATTTACAGTTTACATCGTCATTGAGGGAACCAGTAAGGCCATTGGCGAACCCAGTATCAAAATTTCTTGCATCCTCCACTCGTTAAGATGCAAAATGAATTAACTCAAAGATTCAATACGTCACAGAATCTGATCTAACCTTTTCTAAAAGCGATGTTACATTATTGTTCTGTACATAGGCTACTTATTACCATGCACCATATAACTTACATACACTTACTTCCCCCTGTATAGGTGCTTTGACCCCCTCATCCTCCTGACCCCTGGATCCGCAAAAGTTGGCACACTCTTGCTCATCCCCTGTATACTTTTGAAAAATGTGGTTATTATATGCTTATTCGTCACTTTTCTGGAATTTTTCCTTGCTTAAAAATTTCACTGTCAAATTATAAAGGATATGTTCACTGCATCCTAACACATTAGTTGAAAGCCCATTTTTTCCTTGTCTCCACTTGCCTGTTGGTAGCTCTCTCGCAAGTAAAGGGCAGCTCATTAGTACCATTACCACCTCTTCACCATCATCACATGCTTTCACTACACATCCTCATTATCAGATTGATGTCAAACGAATCCTCAGAAGTAAATATCAGTATGTTACCTATACAAACAATCACCACCAGCATCACTTCCGCCATCATCCTGCACTTCACCAGTACAATCACAACTCCACATCACCACAGTCCAGCCAAAGGATTTTTACCTAGAATACCCTTGGTCCAGCCATAGCAAGTCACCGTGTTATGCGTGTTATCAAAACCACGTTAACTACACAAATACCCATCGCCACCACCACCGTCACCACACCTATCACAGTCACCACTACAATCTGGTTACATCCAACCACCAACACGCCTCCACCACCACAAACCCAATTTACTTATAACCATCCATACCTGTTTAAACCACAGAGTAATCTACTACAGAATCACAATCAGCACTACCATCACCATCACCTGACTCATCTACACTATCACCACCACTACACCACACCCTTAAAAGAAAGGACTACAATAACGTCACACACTGTAACCACCAAATACTCCATTATCAACATATATGAAAACATATCCTAGGCCAACATCACACCATGCACATAGCCACTCCTTTATTCTTTTGAGGATGGTCAATTTTACGCTCGAAAAGATATCTGCTCCTGTCCGTTAACTTTCATTGATGATAATATCATCAATGAAACTGGACCAATATATTATATTGGTCCAGTTCTCCACCATTCAAGTCCTACAGCCCATTACTTAGCGTACCCCATTGATACTAAATTAAGATCCCTGTGAAATCCATTACTCAGGCCACGCAGTGCTCAGCTGCTGACTCAAGCTTCTTTCACATACTGAAGAGGTAGCTGCATGACTAGACCATGCGCGTTCTTTTCGTTCATTTTATTTATTATGAATTGTGAATAGTTAAATTGACGCGATACTGACGACTATGGAAAGCCGTTCCAGTGGTTTCTAAAGGGTCAATGACGATTCTTTATTCACACACACACACACACACACACACAATGTGTATCTAGCTCCTGTTCACCTAGCAGCAAGTAGGTACGGGATGTAACTCGAGGGGTTGTGGCCTCGCTGTCCCGGTGCGTAGCGTGTGATGTGGTCTCAGCTCTACCCGGATATCGGTCTATGAGCTCTGAGTTCGCTCCGTAGGGTAAAGGCTGACTGGCTGACCAGCAGGCAACCGCAACAGTGAATCACGCACACACACACACACACACACACACCATGTAGTGTAGTGGTAGCACGCTCGGCTCACAACCGAGAGGGCCCGGGTTCGAATCCAGGGCGCGGCGAGGCAAATGGGCAAGCCTCTTAATGTGTATCTAGCCCTGTTCACCCACACAGCAGCAAGTAGGTACGGGATGTAAGTCGAGGGGTTGTGGCCTCGCTGTCCCGGTGTGTAGTGTGTGATATAGTTTCAGCCCTACCCGAAGATCGGTCGCTCCGTTGGGTAAAGGCTGGCTGGGTGACCGGCAGGCGACCGCGACAGGGAATTACACCCAGCCCGCGCGCGCACGCACACTATGCTTAAGAAATACTAGAAACAACCTGATGTTTATTTATTTTCGGTGGTGACTGGCACTATATTGTTATGGATTTCATGTAATCAATAACGTCAATAACTGCCATCATGAAATGAATAGGACAGATATTTTTCTCTGGACTCAATTCAGATGGAAGACATTTACTAGCTAGTGGTGAAAATTTATTTACCTCCCTAGGAGGCTCATTTCAACTCGTGGACATTGCTTTACCGAAGGGAGGCAATAAGACCTTCCAGGGAGGCAACAAAACATTGCAGTTCAAGGTTATATTATAAAGCCGCGACACAAATCAATCAAAGTATGCTACAACCAGCGTTCTTGTGCCAATCCTTACTTACTACTGCACTTCGGAGCTTATACACAGGTATCTCCAGATTAGCCCTCAACACTCCGATTTCATTTTCAAGCCAGTAAGATCACTACATCTAATGATGAGTTGTAGGAGAACGAGTCGGCTGCTGCGTGCAATACTGGCAATGTTCGTGGCGTCACATGCACTTGCAGGAAGCAGGATGTATCGTTCAAAAGGGACAGGTGGTTGTGGTGTCCTGCTCCTGAAACGTCTTGCACCTTCCTTTGCTGTGTGTGCCATTCACTGCAACCAGAGTACGTATGTCAAGTTAAGGATTTATTATTGTGCCTCATGAGAATATCAATTAAGAAAGCAAACGTTTTCCTTGAAAATTATGCCAACATTTCTTCCGGCAGACATCCAGTGTGGAAGTTTTAGTTTACAGGCAATATTAGAGGACGATGAGACGGTGGACTTCCAGTGTATATTATATGAAGGAGCGGGGAGCGCTGGTGATGGTGGACAGACCAATAATTGCTTCATGTTAGCAGGTGAACACCTTTTACACATAGGTATCATACAGATACCACCCATAAATGCAATGTGTCTTTGTCATCGTATTCACTCCTGTACTTACAGTATTATTCTGAGCTCTTGTTTCGTTCTTGTCTTGTCTAACATATCCAAGGATATTATAATCTTAGAATCCTTGAACATATCTGTCGATGTAAGAACAGGCTTTAGCGGTCAACACCTATGGCGAATTTTAACAATTGACGTTTCCCTTCCAGATACAGTATCAGTCCCCCATGTAAGTTTCCTATCATGCAGTTTATGTCTACTAGTTATATGTTTATCAAAAAACTGTAGCACTTGAAAAAAAAAAAAAAATAGTATACTAAGAACAAATGCTAACTGGTTTCATGAATATTGTCCAAAGTGTTTTTTTAATATTTCAGAAATTGAGTAGTGAAAGTGGTAGATAAATCTCAGCCTTATGTTGACCGAGGAATACTTTACATATTTTTCTTACGTTTCGGCTTCCTCAGGGGAAAACTTATAGTCGAAACGTTAAAGAAATAAAGTATTCCGGGGTTAACCTGAGATTTTCTACTAACTTCATTACTCAACTGTTCACATAACTATATCAGTATCCTAGGACTGAATTTAATATAGAACCTGTCTTCTCTTTTTTCCAACCTTTGGGTGTGCATCACAGACCACCAACAGCCCCGCCATCACTGTCACCACTATCCCTGCTGCTTCCTCATCCATCGTTCCAACCAAAATATCAGGTGCCTCTCGACACGACATCATGCTTGAGCTAGCAAAGTCATCTATGTGCTATTCTCAAACAGGCTCCATCGGTATCTATTTTTCATCAAGTCACTACCTCCTCTGTCAAAATTCGGACATATACAAGTTGTTGTTCTCAACACCAAAGACTCCTTGTTCTCATCTCAATAGAATAGAGTGCATGAATGTCACATGTGGCCCCGGTGAAATTGTTGTGGGCTTCAAGGATGATGGTGAGTCTGTATTGGGGCCTTGTGCCAAATATTCCAGCTCTGTCTCTGTGTTGGACCAGTACGACTGCCACACAGTCACAGGACCTCCGCAGAATGAGGAAATAGAATATGACTGGAAGATTTGGCGTATATGTGGTGGAAACGAACAAGAGTTTTATCTTATGACAGCGGTGCATATTAGTGAGAACCCAGACGGTACTTTGCAGTATCACAGTATCACTTGCTGCCGTGTCAAGTTAGGGTAAGGTAAAAACTTGTTGGTCTTGAAGAGCTTATTGAACTTTCTCAAACTTTTGGCAAAACAGCTTAACATGTCATGGTGTCTCTTAACGATGGACACAGTATGATGAGTTCAGACGAATAGATGATATTGAACAAAAAGGAAGATTTCATACATTCATCCAAGGCCAAATCGTATTTCTACCTGCAATATTTACGTATTGCGTCATCTTTCGTTGGCATCCCGCTCGCTTTAACATATTATATTGTATTGTGTTATACGATATTGTACTAAAGAAGAAATGGGATACCTGGGATTGAGGAACAAAGTAATTTATGTCCAAGGAATAGAGATGTTAAAAAAAATAAAGATAAAATACCGCATAAAACCTTAATGGGGGAGTTTTCAGAACTGAACCACTAGATATCACCACTGCTATAATATTATGTCCACTGGTGATATGAGCTAAAATATTGCTGTAGTAAATCCTGTGCATAGCAACAGATGCATAGAACATTGATTATTAATATATTATTGACATTCTGTAAATCCTGTATGGATTATTTTGGAAGAAGTTGGTCAAAATAGGACTTTTTTTTTTTATTGTGTGTGTGTGTGTGTGTGTGTGTGTGTGTGTGTGTGTGTGTGTGTGTGTGTGTGTGTGCTGAATCTACTATAAAGTATGACAATGTGCTCAGTAACATGATATAAAAGATCATCATGATATAAAAGATATAATTATTTTCATGAGGATTGTAGCATCTCTTTCACGATGCAAGCGACGGGGCAAAGTAATCCTAGTACAAAAACAAACATCTCTTTCTGGAGTGATGAGAGAGGAATTCCCTCCTCCTTATGGCTTACGTGGTATGGACACAACAGCAAGAATTAAGTGGTTGTCCAACAATATGTTTAAGTTCAGACCGGCCAGATATTTAATTTAGTTAGACACCAACATTTCTCGCGCCAAGTTACCTATTCTTAATCAATATTGTTATTTCCATTTTATAGTAAGTTGAATTATATCACTTGGACATTCAAGCTCATGTTTGTATAATTTATCTCCTCCGTTATGGTAACATTCAGCAGCTTGTGTTCTCCAAAAAAAAGGCAAGTGTTGTTTCCTTTTGTTAGGATGACTATAAAAATCCTTCAGTAACATGTCAATCGGTTCAGTCCATGAAGGATTCTAATTTAGGAGCTTCATTTGTTTCTTTTCATATGTTTAGGAAATGCGTGGCAGATATAAATATCCATGTTAGCCCTCACGGTAGCACGGGGCGCGGTAGACCTCACCACTGCACCAGGGTACGAGTATACGACATACTGAGGTAGACCCTACGCTATAGTAGAACCAACTGTGCTTTCATGGATGTGTTAATTAAGAAGATACTGAAGAATTAATGGATATGACAGCAATGCTGTCAGCGCCTGAAATGCAAGGGAGCCCTAACTACGTATAAGGTGACCAAGGCAAACCGCAAACCTCCAGAGAAACGGTGAAAGAGAAGCTATGTTCTTCGAAATATGAAGATATAGTTGCTAATGGGAAACCCACAGTGGAATTCCTTCGAGCCGTTGGGCATTGTGTCCGGTTTTATTAATCATCTAATCTTACTTTAATTACTAAATCATTTAAGTTTTACACTTTTCGTTACGGTTGTAATTTAATTGTATTATATAATTCAGCTTCGGTGAGTTTTTGTCCTCCCACATTTTTTGGGCGGTTTTTGTTCGGTGAATTACAGTCCGGCGAGTTTTTGCCCAGTGAGTTTTTTTTTGTCCTACCCCCAATGATAGGGAGGGGTAAGCTCAAGGATATTTGGGTTACCTTGTCCATTTGAACAGCGCTCGTATTTGTACTCTACGCGCAGTTTCCACGTCCAGTACGAGACAATTACATTACTTTTATAATATAAAATTCATTACACTTAATTCCTAAATTTTTTTTATTTAAATTACAATGACATAATTCTATGTAATTAATAACATTTCAATTAAATTACAATTGCAATTACTCCGACCCTGTAAAGAACTTCGTCGACCACATTTCACCTGACATCAGATTCAGCTGCAACATGAAGGTCAGGATCACCAAGGCCTTCACTTCGAGAGACAGTGACGAAGGCCTGTGAGTGTGACCTGTTCCGAGGTTGCCTTGAAGCTATCATCAAAGCCAATGGCGGGTTCATATACTGTGATTTAAAGAACAAGGCATGAAGACAAACTAACCCAAGCTTGATGAATTTATAAAAAAATAAATAAATAAATAAATAAACCAGTGTAATTTTTTTCCCAAACACTAATTCTGCGAACAAATACTGTCTTGTACATCAGAGAGAGAGAGAGAGAGAGAGAGAGAGAGAGAGAGAGAGAGAGAGAGAGAGAGAGAGAGAGAGAGAGAGAGAGAGAGAGAGAGAGAGACTTACAGTTATAGATGATGTCATCCAGCCACATTTTCAGCCTAAGGACAGCTAATTCCAACTCGCATCCAAGTCCACGAAAGCTGAAAACACAGTATAATCTCATTTGTATGTACGATTTGCTGTCTAGATTTTCGTGGCATGGCATACCATGAGTCTTTTAAGGTCACATATGTGGTAGACGGTCTCGAAATATGAATATAGTATAGAAAATAAGGAGCATAACTGAGGCGTACCTATGCATTTTCAATATGTAATGTTCTAAGTGTAAATTGGGTAGGGGCAGCAGTAGATCAATAGCGAGTTGGCTTTACTTTTGTGATATCATGCCGTCTCCTCTAATCCAACCTCCTTGCTCACCATAAATTAAATTATCCCTTGCCAGCATAACTCAGTCTCTCTCTCTCAAAGCCAAGATAAGCTAGGCAACATTCCTCAGAAATTAGCAATAATAACTTCAGTATTGAGCACCAATGACCACACAACTACGATATATTACCCACAATAACATGGGATCAATGCTATATCTCATAAAATGGCTTATCTAAAAACAACTGAAGCTCACACACCATAGTGGCACAGGGTCTAGCAGGGATTGTAATATGTATAAGGAAAGTGATGAGGATGTCACAAATGATACAATTATGATGAATGGCTGCATACAAGAAAAGAGAGGGAGGACAGAGACTGCTAAGCTCACAGTATGAACTCTGGCATCTTTAAGCTCAAAATACAGGAAGTGACTGGATAGTGTAGAGGTAAGGTTGAAAATTATTGTGCCATATAATGTGTATCATTGCATGGGACAAACTATTGGGAAGAAAACAATGAAAATATGATAAAATAAATTAACAATACATACTGTAGTAATAATAATAATAATAATAATAATAATAATAATAATAATAATAATAATAACAATAATAATAATAATAAGAATGATAATAATAATAAAATAATAATAATAATAATAATAATAATAATATTAATAATGATAATAAAAAGAAGATAAATCATAAAAACAATGAAATCAATCTATCTTTTGAATAATAATGGAAAATATATGCAAAAAATATCAATTCTTTCAACCAGATGAGTGACGGAGTATTAGTAGTTAAATTCATTAACCATCAAGTCTTGGATGGTAAACAAACAAAAATATTTATCAAAAAGCTTTACTGTGTCATTATTGGCAAAAATATATATGTATTTATGTATGTATATATGATTAAGCAACTAGTATAAATATCTTTTTGGCATTAATCACTTAATACATATTTCACCATATTAGGCAATGTTTTCCCTTAAGATTAAATGGACATCATTGCACATTTTGCATTTCTTTCTTCACCATAAGTAAAACAGTTTGTCTAATGAGTTTATTAATATTGTTAAAAGTAATAATTTTGATGAAACAAAGGCTTTTACCAAATTCTAACTAAAAGCTTTACAATGAAGTATTGTCAAATCATAGGGAACTATATAACTATATAACAATGACTTCTGCACACTAGCAACAATGTGATAAGACTGCATAGACATACGTATATCAGCTACTTGGTGGAAGTAAGAACAGGTCACCTCACATGTTGTGTGGCCACCATACAGGTATCAAGCACATGCACTTCTGAGATTAGGAACAAGAGATGCTGCTTCAGGAGTTTGTAATGTACCTATTCCAGTCAGGCTCTCCACTCACCAGGCAAATTTTTTCCGACCATAACGCTGTTGGGAGAAAAAAGAAAAAATGAAAAATTATATTTTGTGACTTGGCAAATACAAAATAGTGAACAATGAATAAATGAATGAAAGATTGTGGGAACCTATAACATCCTCATCATGCTTCAGACAAGGCTAGCCCACCACTTTTATATTCTCCATAAATGAAATTATCCACAGTTGAGCCAAACTTGGTATCAAATGCTACTCATCAACAGAACCTTAAGATCTGTGGATGATACAAGCTGTTGTGACTGCTAAAATTTTTTCAAACATAATGGCTTGCTTTCTTAGTGTAAGTCTAGCCCACTTAAGAGCATGAAGCTGCCTTACTGGAGGTGCATAATGGGGCCCCCAAAGATGCTGCATCTCACGCTCCAGCCGCTCAATTTCTCGACGATGCTCCTCCAGCTTCTGCTCTTCTGATGCACGGTCCCTTCTCAGAGCTGCAGTCTCCTGGCGCACTCTTTCTGAGGGCTGACCAAGGAATTCAATTAGTAGATGACTGATAACATTCACAGATATTGATGCATCTGTACAAAGAAATTATCTATGGCTTGAATCATTAATATCATTAACAATCTTTACTTTACTTTAATGAATAAAACACGAAATTAACTGCTACAGTCTTTCCTCACCTTTGAAACATAGGATTTTCTCTCTTGCATCTGCCTTCTTTCATTTTCCTCCACTTCCAGCAGATGCATCCTATCACGTGTTTCTGATAAGCTTTGTTGCAACACTGATTTCTCAGCATTCAATAAGTCTCGTTCCTTACTATTCTTCAAGGATTTAGCCTTGACCTATACAGGGTATGAATCAATTACTTATACTGTATATAAACTGTGGATCTTATCAGCATTCAAATATTCATTAACTTTCTCATTGTAAGAAAAAACCTTACCTGTTTCTGAAGACCTTGCAAGACTTCTGTCATTAGTTTATCACGTGCCTTTTGTTCTTTCTCCCATTCAGCCTGCCTCTTGTGCCACATCCTCTCAGCCTCTTCACTGGAAAGCAGTCCATTTACACATTATCTAGCTAATGAAAATTTTACCTAATATAATATGGTTTACGGTTTGAGCTTATAAGACAAGGGAACACCAAGTGGATAAAGATATACATATATATATAAATATGAAGTGAAGACTCAATACTTGAACTTAATTTGTTCTAAATGGCTGTTCGAGTATCAAAAACTTTGACTACCAATACTTATAAATCAGGTAATTTGTTCTAAGCCTAGCAAAACCTTAAGTTCACAAAAATTTCAATGTAAATTTTTTTATACAAACAATTTTCCAATTTCTTCCATTGCCATTGGTTGTTTAAGTTGCATTTTCACACACACATCAGCTCCCTCAATGACCTCCTTGTTCTTTGGCTACTGTAGATTTCGCCATACAATACTCAGCTGCAAGATTGGCGGTTCTTGCTCCTTTCTCATATTTATCAATAATCTTTTTCCATTCAATGGTAGTCACTTCATTCTTCCTTTTAGGCTCATTTTCACTACTGATAAGCCTCTTTGATGCCACTGTAAGTTTCTAAATGAAAAACCAGACAGAACACAGGAGAACATTGTTGTCCTCACAACCATGGAGGGACAATAATTGGTGGCGGTAAGGAGAAGAGGCCTTTGTTTACAATCACACGTGCAGATGTTTGGGTAACAGATATTTTTTTGAGTGCCAAGTTGAAGTTTTGCCTTCGAGTATTAAAATGTTTGGCTTCGTGGCCCCACGTATTCGCGGATTTTTCTCAGTTTTTTTTTCATAATTTTGGCAATTTTGTGAATTTCTTAGGCCTTTTTTTTTTAGCAGAAGATTATATAGAGTAATGTAAAATAAAAAATAGAAAGGAGAGATGATACTGTATAACTGGTAAATAGCTTTAAAATAGCAATGTCAGTTAATATAAAATAAAAAAATAGAAAAGAGAGATGATACAGTATAAATGGTAAATAACAATGTCAGTTAATATGAAACTTAAAAATATAGAAAAGAGATGATACAGTATAACTGGTAAATAATTTTAAAACAACAATGTCAGTTAATACACTCAATCTCCAGCTATTGCGATAAATTGGTCCCTTATCATCGCCACAATAGCTAAAAATGCAATAGCCATTGTTAAGAAGTAATGGGAAAAAATAAAATTGGTCTTGGCCCACCACAGTGGTGACATGACTTAACATATTGGCACCTTGTTTTCCCCTCATCATAATTCATAGATATCATTCATATTTTGATTATATAAAATAAACACAAACATAAAATGCATAAAAAAACAGGTATAACTAAAGACTTATTTACTTCGGCGTGAAACTCCTGAGTCCCAATGAGGACTAAATAGGCATATATATATATATATATATATATATATATATATATATATATATATATATATATATATATATATATATATATATGATACACATACCTAAAGAGAAGTTCATACTCTTTCTCCCGCAGCACTTCCAGTCGCCGTTGTTCTCCAAGAACTGCCTTCATCCACTCTGCCTCTGCTCTTCTCTGCTTCATCTGGAATGTAAACAAGGTTGGGTTTAAAAGGAAAAGTTCTTTGATTACTGAAGAGTGAGTGAAGGGCTAGGCCAAGCACTGTACCTGTTGGTCAACATCTTCGGGAGGTAACCCACGCAGCAGGTCCTCCACAATGCCTTCATCTTCCAGAAGTTCCTGTTGGATATCTGCTGCTCGCTTCTTCAATTTCAATTGGTGCTGACGTGCCCAGAATAATCTGTAAGATTTGCTCCTTTTAGTCCTTCATCCATTGAACTTTTATAAACTCATGCCTCAGTGAGACTTCACGTGGACAACAAATAACATACAGAATTACAAATACTCACTCTAATTCTTTGCGCTGCCTCAGTTCTTTCATCCGATCTCGCCTCTGACTGATTTCATGCAGTTGAAGCTTTTCTTTCTCAAGAATTACCTCTTCTGCTGCTAATAGCTCATCTTTCTTCTCCCTTTCCCTAAAATGACATTAAAGGACATTACACTTTGTACATAGTACTGCTTACATCATCATGGGCCAAGAGAAGAAAGAAACAATAGTAAATTCATCACACCTATGACTTACCCCAAGAATACTATAACTTAAAACACAGACAAGTTTTTCAATCCTTACTTTATTTGTTCTATTTGAGCTTCCAACTGAACCTTCCATTCTGCTTGTTTGCTTAACCTTTCTTCTTGAACTTTCCTCTCTTCTTCTTCCATGTGTAGACGAATTTCTTCTGCTTTTTCTTCCTTTTTTCTATCCTCTTCTGCTCTTCTCTCTCTTTCATCTGCTTTCCACTGTCTTTGGTTCACCCATGCATCTTGTACAAAGCGATTGAATCTTTCAGACTCCATCTGATTTGAAAATTTTCAATAGTTAATGAGAAAATGTCATGTATAATTGAATCAATGAGTTTTGTAAACTTTAACAGTGATTACTATTTATCATCCAGTTAGCATCCTGAATATCAAATTATTTATCTCTAATTCTCCCATTTATATACCAGGTTAGGGTCCTCACATACATATTTTTGCAGGAATGAAATACAGAGAGAGGAAACCCCAGTCACCTTGCTTGTTCCATTCACACTCATCTATGATGCAAGAGGAATATGATAAAAGCATTTTTCCAATCCAGTCATAGAGTCTGTTGCCAGGCCATTTTCCTTAAACTATATACGCAAATAAGTATATGCAGATGTCAAGTGAAACCTTATTTCCCCAAATTAACATGCAATCATCTTTTTTCCACAATCACAATTACAAACATAACAATGATCTTCAAATCATAGTGCTAATGATTACAAGAACTAGTTTCTCAAACAAAAATCAGGGGATGTCATAATATCCCTAGAAATGTTTTATATCTCTCACAAACATTAAAATCTTGTCCTGTTATTTACCTGTATCTCTCATGAACATTAAAATCTTGCCCAATTATCTATCTCCATCTCTTTTAAACATTAAAATCCTGTTCTGTTATCTATATAATCCTTGATGAGTTTTAAAATCCATACAATCCTGAAAACTTTTCTAATCACACAAGGGGAATCTACTCACCTGTCTCACTTGAGGATTACTTTTCCTCCAAGCCTCGTAAGACAAAGCCTCAGAGAGCTTCTTTCTTTCTTCTTGATTTTTCTTTTTCAAGTCTTCTAAGCGAGTTCTCAGCATGTCAACCTATCAATGAAAGAAATATGTTGAGATAATCTTGTTTTCAGATATCACATAACCTACAAATTTCTTATATCAAATATGTAATACTTCTAATTTTATCTGTAAAATTGATATCTACTTTTCTTAAATCAATAATTATTTTATAGTAAGTTAAATTCTCATATCTTACATTAGCTTAAAAGTTTCTGTTGGTATTTCTCATTACTTGTGGCACCTCACATTAATTTGCATTCAAAGAGCAACATTCTTGTCAAATATATCAATCTGTCTCCCAAAATGTGCCATTTCTCTCAAGCAAACAGATGTTGGCTTAAACCACTGTAAGTACGAACAGACCTCTGGATACATAAAGTGGCTGTGAACAGTATGGTGCCTTGACTCTCTGTATTTGTTTTCTCTTTCATCCTGGTATCGCTTTTCATCCTCTTTTAGTAATGTTCTTAATTTGTCCCGTCTCTCCTCCAACTTCTGTCTCCTTTCTTCTTTTCTTTTCCACTCTTCCTCATCAGAGCTGGAAAGTAAGAACATCAAAATTAAGGAGATAACAGTAAAAGGGAAAGCAAAAAGTAACAGAAAAAAGAGCAAAGTTCCAAAGGGCCAGTGTTTTATTATGTATTTGTATATACATGATATGCACAATTATTCAATATCATTTCCTCCCCAAAACATAAATATGCACTTTTCTATTAATGCCCTCAGATGAAATATGCATTTAACATAATAATCAGGATTAGCAATATACAAATACTGTACAATATACTGACATTTTCTTTCTTGGCTGAGCAATGATATTATAATATTGGGCTTCCCATTCTCTTCTTTTATACAGGTTTACAGTGTTCCTCCATTCCTCCATCCTCCAGGCCTCTTCATTCCTCCTGTGGTTGTAGGCTTCAAACCACTCCCTTGCAGAACTGGGCCGACTACCAGGACGCACCCTCAGTGCCCCAACGGCGGAGCTGGAGCGCACAGATCCTGCTGTCCCTGGCCGCCGCCGAGACATGGTCTGCTATGCAACAATTATAACACTCTTGAGCATAATGTAACAACTTAGTGATTTGGTAGTTTCAACCAGTAATGAGATTCATACTCAAAAGGACACTCTTGTGTATAATATGGTATATACATTGGAAATGCCCTGCTGGGGTTGAGTGTAGCATTTTTTATTATTTAAAATAAACTGGAACGGATTAAATGTTTTTACATTAATTTCAATGGTAAAAATTGCTTCCTAATTTGAATTTTCGCAACTCAAACAGCCAAAAAGAATGAATTAAATTTGAATCAAGAGGTACCACTGCATATATATATATATATATATATATATATATATATATATATATATATATATATATATATATATATATATACCTCTTGTTTTAAGCTTGTTCACTTTCCGTGTTTTTGAATTTATGCATTTTTTTTTACTTAGTTATAATATTTCGTTAAATGACCAACAGATATCTCACGTGAGTTCCTTTACGCCACCCAAACAACAACAGTTACACAATCACATGTGGGTACAACATATACATATCATATATATATATATATATATATATATATATATATATATATATATATATATATATATATATATATATATATATACAGTCATACCTCTACATACAAGTTTAATTTGTTCCACATCTGAGCTCATATCGTGAAACAGTTAGTATGGTGGAACAGGATTTCCTAATTAAATACATGTAAAACTGATTAATGCGTTCCAACATGAGAAAAACAGGCAAATTAAAGTTTAGTAATACCAATGCACCCTGAAAGAAAGTTAACATTAATAAGGAAAACAGTGATAAATGGTATTTGCTATTAAAATAAACATTATAAATACGGATAATGTAAATATATATATATATATATATATATATATATATATATATATATATATATATATATATATATATATATATATCAGTGCCCTCACTCAATTATGTTATCATGGCAAAAATTCACTGACCTTAATCTGCACAATTCCACTTATAACTGAGCTCCAAATGACAGGAATATCTGTAGAGTGAGTGGTAAGGATACACAAGTTGAGGCAAGGTACTTTATTCTCTAACGTTTCGGTATTAAACCATCTTCAGAGAGAATGAAGATGGTTTAATACCGAAACATTGGAGAATAAAGTACCTTGCCTCAACTTGTGTATCCTTACCACTCACTCTACATATTTGTCTTCATCTAAACACAGGAATATCTATTACTTCATTTTCATAATGAGTACTAATTGTCACAGGTTTATTGCTTGAGCCTCACTGGACACTTTGGAGTCGTAATATGATAGGATTGGTTGGTAATTCTCATTACCACCTTGCATTCTAATTAAACCAGACCTATTCTAGTTTGTTGACCTCAGGAGAGGGGCCTAGGGTAAAACTTTATATGATTTTAAATACTAAATGAATAATTTGCAACAGAAAGAGTATAGAAGAAGTGTCTTAGAATAATATGTACTTTGCACTGGTTAACTTCTTCTTCGTGACTGTTAGACTGACATCTTTCTCCACCAATACCACTTTAGAAGTCTATAATTCTACATTAGGTAAAGTTAGGTTCAAATTAGCAGTCTATTAATTGATTACAGGGATCAGGGCAGAGGCTCCCTCACTAGGTTAGGTTAGTGAAGGATTCATTCAAGGTTAGCTTCAGTTAGTTTAAACTTCACTTTGCAGTATTTTGAAGATTTTACCGATTTAACTAAATTTAGACTCACTGTTTTATTGTATTTTGGCCTTCTGCATAAAAAAGTCCCCTGGTTTGTTCGTGTTAGGGAGGGGCTGGTGGCGAAAGGGAAGGCCTTATTCTGATGTAGTGTACTTGAGGTAGTTTTTGAGTGTTGGTTTCTGTTATACTCGTTACGAAAACCAAGGCTATTCAAACGGTTGCCGGAAATAAGGGTGTGCACGCTCTCCTTGGTAACCCTGCAGTATAAATAAGCGCAATAATGAGGGCATCACCATTAATAATCTCTAATAAGGCGTCCAGTGATGTTAAAATACCGCCAATACACCAGCTGACACACAGGTGTTATGATGACATTCCATCTTCACTGTTTTAGAAAGCAACCTCAGTAATTCAACTCAACACAGTAACCAATACTTACTTGATCTCTGCTAGTTCACGAAGATGAATTTACATCAACACATAATTTCCTCATGGTCAGTTGTTTGAGGTGGGCGTCCGTCAACCAGCGTCCATGGCAACGTTTGTTTACAGAGGAGCTCGAGTGGGAGGAGACGACATGACGTCACAGAAGTCACAGAAGCCACTGCTGCTTTTATTACTCCCCCCAAGGATTCTTACCTATAATATCCTTGTACCCCCCCTTACACCCAAACATTAGTAGCCACCCATTAAAAAGAACATGATGCAGATCATGTCATGTTAAAATTAGTGAACCCATTTACATAGGAAAAATCAGGTTTGGTGTTCTTGACATGACACTTCACTACTTCGGTACGAGACGTTTCAATAATTAATTATGATTTTAATGATGAGGTGTGTTCGCTTAAAGAAACCAACGTCTGGTCCAATAGTTGCGTATAATGTACACAATAATTCTATTTAAAGCTAGCTCTAAATTCGTTTTTAATTAAAGCTAGCTCTATTTTTCAAAAAAAAAAAAAAAAATTGCAAGATTTTGAAGTGTGTGTGTGTGCTATTTTTCACCTCGGTCGCCTGCTGGTCAGCCAGCCAGCCTTTTCCTACGGAGCTCTGAGCTCGTGTAGACCAATCTTCGGGTAAGGGTGAAACCACATCACACAGGGACCTGACTTACATCCCGTACCTACTTGCTGCTGGGTGAACAGGGGCTAGATACACATTAAGAGGCTTGCTTGCCCATTTGACTCGCCGCGCCCGGAACTCGAACCCGGGCCCTCTCGGTTGTGAGCCGAGCGTGCTAACCACTACACTTAGCCCAGGACCCGATTACTGAGAGAGAGAGAGAGAGAGAGAGAGAGAGAGAGAATATATTGTTATGCTGCCCCCCACCCCCTGTCCACACACACACACAGCTTCCAAGGCGACGACAGGTACACTCTTCTTACCAAGTACCAACAGCGTCACCCTCAGGACAGCATACAGAGCGGGGTCGGCAGCAGCACACACAGGGACACTTCTTGGCGAAGATTCGTGGCTAGCAAGGCGAGACCCCAGACTTACTCAGAGAGGCAGGAATACAGTTAAAGGCAAGGCACAACTTCCTTACTTTACTGGCACACAAAAGTTAATACAGGATGGCACACAGTACTTATACCACAACACAAACAGGGCAGGAACTTGTCCTCAGGGAGAGCTGGGCAGGCTGGCGTCCTCTCACACTCCTGACTGGGCTGCAACTTCTTCCTCTCTCTTCTCTCCCCTCACTCGCACTCCTGTCGCCGCCGCCGCGGGCCGGCGGCAGAAACTATTTGCTGACAACAGGCCCCCTTTCCCTTGTATCGTCCCTCCAGTCGCGTCCCTTCTACTGGCCAATCAGGCACAAGATATCTACCTGGCCGCAAACTCCGGCCCTCACTACCACTTCTGCACCAATGTCATCATTGCCAATCTGGTAGCATTGCCAACACTATCTTCACACTAAGCGCCGCAGCAACAATATGCATGTAATAATATATAATAATATCAATAATGATATATATACAGAGAGAGAGAGAGAGAGAGAGAGAGAGAGAGAGAGAGAGAGAGAGAGAGAGAGAGAGAGAGAGTATTTTAATCTTATATCATTTTCCCTTATCCGTCCCTCAATTCCCTTCATTTACATTCTATTCCTTTTCATGCACTTTTTAGCCCAATATATTGTATTACTTAAATATTCTCTCTCTCTCTCTCTCTCTCTCTCTCTCTCTCATTTTCCTCCACACAACTTAAACCACACCACATCGCGGCATATTAGCGTCCTGGCCTAAGCTAACCTTAATCGCCCCTGCCCCGCCCCAAGAACACCCGCCCCTCAACGCCCACCCCGTCCGCCCACATATGGTTGGTTGGCACATACTGGTGGTTGCCAGCATGTTCAGCACATCCGTCTTGGCTGTTTTGTGCTTCAATGCTTTAAAGGCTTGAATGTAAAAGTGATGACCGCTGACAAACTATCAAAGCAAGTACACTTCTTAGTTTAGAATAAATAGAATAAGTAAAAATGAATTAATAAAAAAAAAGTCACAGTAACTTATAACTTTCCTGGTATCCACTGAATACTGGAACATAATACATAACCACATACTATCTGCACTCAGAACAACACAAAAGTAATTCAGAGACATATAGACAGATTAATCATCACTTTCTTCATTAGTTCTGTTATAAATTCCATGGCAATGATTATCTCAAGGTAATTTGTGTATCTATTCAAAACTGGCAATAAAAGTAAAATATTTACTTGTATTTTCATTGGTGTCACTTACTGTACAATGAAAGCAGGGCAACACTAAGAGAGATACTTAAAAAGGAAAGATAGGAGATGAAGATGAAGGTTTATCTGGACAGGAGTGGCCAGCAAGAAGAGCAGCAAGTTCTCCAGGGATAGGCCGGGCAACAGACAACACATCTCTTTGTGGGTCATGTGCTCCATCATGGCCATGAAGTACACCATCACCAGTATGGCTGGGACACCTGCAACATCATTTTTTCTAATGTAAAAGAGGGCACCGGAACAGGCCAACAAAACAAAATCCAGTAATTGCAAGTTCCCTAAAAGGATAAAAGAATTAGACGACAGAAAGCAACAATTGTATAAAATACAGTAACTCTCTCTTCTCTCTCTTCCACAAAACACATACCACACCACAGTACTCATGGGGTTAAAAGACACTTTTGGACTAAACTCTATCTTTCCTCTTCAATACATGGCAGATTTGAGATGTCTTGGTGATGTGGTGTGTGTGTGTGTGTGTGTGGTGAAGTGACTTGATTTTCTTTATTTTTCCTTTATTTTCTTTAATTTTTCTAATTTTTCTTTTAATCTTCATCAACGTTTCTTAATTTAATTTATTTTTTCCATTTCTCTTTTATTTTCTTTCATTCATAACCATTTCCTTAATTTTCTTACAATTTTCTTTAATGTATTTTAATCTTATTTAAATTTGCCCTATCTTTACAAGATTCAGGGGATGGGAAATTTACCCTGTAAAGATAGGTTATATCGTCTTAATCTCCACTCCCTAGACAGAAGGAGAGCAAGAGCCGATATGATTGAAGTTTACAAATGGATAAAAGGGTATAAATAAAGGAAGCATTGAACAGGTGATAGAAATTAGTAGCCAGGGCAGGACACGCAGCAATGAGTACAAGTTAGATAAGCCTAGATTCAGGACAGAAAGAGGTAGACATTGGTTCACTAACAGAGTGGTGAATGACTGGAATAGGCTGGACAAACATGTAGTGAGCGCAGAGTCAATAAGTAGCTTTAAAAAACGGTTAGATGAGAGTATGGATAGAGATGGTAGATGGGTTGGATAAATAATATTGATTAAAGGATCTGCCGCGTATAAGTCATACTGGCCTTCTGCAGTCTCCACCCTCTTATGTTCTTATGTACATCTACCATTTGTGGTGACAAAGACTGAACTAAAGATTACAGAAATAGGTGTGGGTGGGCAGTCGATGAACAGCCAAACATCACCAGGTAAAAAATGGGTACCAAAAATGTTGAACTTAATTCAAATAACTAATGCTAACAATTTCCTTTAATGTATTTTAATCTTACATCATTTTCTCTTATCCTTCCCTCAATTCCCTTCATTTATAATCATTTATATAATTTTGATCTTAATTTCTATTTATTTTCCTGCCTTTTTTGGCCCATTATTTTGTCTTCCTTAAATATTCTCTCTCTCTCTCTCATTTTCCTCCACACAACTTATACCACACCACATCACGGCATCTTTAGTGTCCTGACCTAAGCTAACCTAACACGCCCCTGCCCCGCCCCACCAACAACCGCCCCGCACCGCCCAACCCAACCCAGCCTCCACGACCAGCCAGTAAGCCCTGCCCCGCCCCTACCGCCCACCCCGGCCTCCTCGACCAGCCAGTAAGGTAGCATTTCTCACACACATATTTAGCGTAACCTATCGAGGATTCGAAGTGTTTGTGAGTGTTTTCAGGACTCCAGGAGCAGGAGGAGATGGAGGAAGAGGAATTGTAGGGGAGAGGAGGGGTATGGAGGGGAAGAAGAGGAGGAGGACTGACTCAGTAAACGTGTGAAAAAATCATCTCCAGCCTTGGACAGGATTTCTTTATGTTGTGTTCATGGATTTGACATTGTTTTGGTATTTGATTTGTTGATGACAAGGCGTGACATGTATGAGGAGCCGAGAAAATCGAGTCTAGCTGTGTTGTTGTTTACCGAAAGAATACCATTTAAGATTTTTATATTGCCAATTTGGAAAAACTACTTTCTCTATACAAAGAAAAACATGCATTTTCTTTCCCTCATTTTAAAGTACGTTTGTATGGCATTCAGGAAATGTAACCTGACCTGAGCAGGGAGTGTTTTCAATGTCGATATTTTGAAGGTGATGGCGGCCATCTTGTTTGTTTACCAGCCCCGCGCTCTCTCAACTCTTGACCCGGTTAAGATTTTCTATTTTAGAAAATTGTTAGCGTATTTATCGCGTTGAAAAACGATGTACATATTGGTGTGGGTGCTTTCTTTCTTGTGGCCATTTTCAAAATGAAGTGAAATACGTAAATATAGCCCCAGGCAGTACTGCTCCTTGCCTCCCCACCACTGCCTACACCCCAGTGCTGACCTACACCCCCTTGTGTGTCCAGACTCAGGGAGACAAGCAAAGCCACAATCAACCACAATAACAGAGGAATGACCTAAAAAAAGCAAAAAATGAGGATGTAGTTGTGTTGGAGTTTGTGTCATGGGAGAGAGCGCCCACCAGGACCCACACACAGCCCCTCCATCCCCCAGCCTCGCTTCTCTCCATTATATACTACTACTTTAAACATTTACCAGGCATTTCCAACCATTTTACAAAAATATATTAGTAAAACGTAGTGGTGGAGGAAATGAATGAGGAATGAAAGTGTGTGAGAACCATACCTCCCTCCCCCCATCTCTCTCTCTCTCTCTCTCTCTCTCTCTCTTTCTCTCTCTATGTGTGTGTGTGTACTTATTTTGAGGAGAAGTTCGAAAGGTTAACCTTGTTTAGCAGCATCAAGAAATAAAGATTAAAAAAAATATTTTCTTGTATCTACCCTGGTTAATTTAAAGGCCCATCCATAGGTATCCTTGGCATTAAAGCACCTTTAAAAACCTACCCCACTTCAATTAGCACCTTTAAAATGTAACCTAACCAAACCTAACCTTAATCATAGAAAACACACAACCTGTAAGCTGTGGCACCCTAATTTGTGGACCACACCTCCCCCCCGCTTGACTTTTTTTGCTCCTTGAAATAATTTTTCTCTTATGGTCTAAAAGAATACATTGAAATATTGATGTAAACCAAATATGAACTCAATAATTTCCTTTGTTACGCTATGGCAATTATTTAAATTGGACAAAAAAACATTTTTCTCAAATGACAACACACTGAAATATGGATCTACACTAAATTTGAGCTGAATATTTATATTTGTTTGGTTGTGGTAATGATTTAAGGTTGGCATGGAGACTGTGCGCTCATGGCTGATAAATCACGTGTTTAGTGAGTGTCTGGAGAGGGCAGTCAGGTAGTACAGTGAGGGAAATTAGATATAAATGGGGGAGAGGGAGGAGACAAGGAACAGGGTAGTGGGAGGGAGGTACAGGGTTAGTGTTTTTTATGCTTACAGTAGGAGTATTATAAATAAAATGGAAACACTTAGGGGTATTGCATGTACAAAAGAACTAGATATTATAGGTATCACTGAGACTTGGTTAGACATAGCAGGCAAGTATTTCCTACCCAAGGTACAAATAGATGGGTACACTCTCTATCACAGAGATAGGGTAGGTCAGAAGGGAGGAGTAGCACTGTACGTCAGGAACACTCCAAAATAGCTATGTAAATATCACTGTAAAATCAGTCAGTAATGCATAGATATGATGAAAGTGATCAGGATGAAATCAGATTCAAGATAAATGCAAAGACGAAAGAAGTTCAAAATATAGCTTTAATGCCAGATTTTAGAAAAGCCAATTATCAGGGCCTTAGAACTCATTTTTACAGAGTATAAATTGGAGAAGATCGAGTAAATGAAGTAGAGAGGCAATACTAAGGCATAGTTAGAAAAAATTCAGATGGCACTGGATCAATATAGACCAAAGAAGAGGATACGATCAAGTAGAAATTACCCAAAGTGGATGAATGAACAACAACAATATAATGAATTAGCTAGGCAAGTTAAAAAAGACATTAGAACTGCAAAGAGGAATTTTGAATTTAAAATAGCTAGGGATGCCCAAAAGGATCCAAAGGGTTTTTACCACCTATACAGGGTTAAAGCTAAGGAAGTAATATGACCTCTTAAAGGAATGGATGGAAGTTTGATACAAAAGGGGGAGGAAATATATATCATACCTGTCACCACTATCCAAGGTTTCAAATACTTTCCTGTAGAAGGATAATAGGCATTACTTTACTGAAGTGACAGTCTCCTCATGCCATGCCAACACCCCACAATATTTAGGAGAATATTCACATTTCCTTTTAGTGCAATCATCACACACACACACACAAAGCATAATATAATAGAAGAGAACTAAAGCATGTGACAGGCAAGAAAAGCATAATACACATTCAATAACTCCAATACAAGCTTAATGATCTTGAAAGAGAGAGAGAGAGAGAGAGTATATGGTTGTTGAATAAAAGCAGCAATACTACTACCATTATTGGTGGAGCTAGTGGTGCTGGTACTATTGTTACTGCTGCTGCTAATCAAAATAATAAGAATTTCAAATAAAATTACTTAAAAAAATTAAGCACAAAACCAAAACATACCTCTGAAAATACAGTATAAATAATTTCTTGAAATTCCAAAAATAAAAAGAGATGAATTTCCAGAATAAAATCAAAGAACCTGCATTGTTTTCCTTAATAGGTAATAATAAGAGCAATGTATTGCTATCTATGCCTGATCAACCTGAACTATGAGCCACCATCTAGTACTCATACAAAAGACAGTTGCTGATCACTGGTAAGCACACTTCTCACCACACTTTGAGGGGAGTCTGTATATTGTCCACCGCCCCTAAACTAAACTGCTCCACAACAAACATTCCACCCAATACTTGCCATGAAATAATTCTCTTCCTGATAGACTTAGCTGTCTTGAGTTACGTCATTTATATATTTTTCATATGAGTGGAAGTAGAGATATTCAAGGAGGAATTTTTGCGAACGAGTTTCCTTGAGTTGCATTTACAAAGAGAATAAGGATGAAGTAAGGAGGATGGACAATGGTGGAATTCATGCAGGAATGGACTGCCTAGGAAGGGACTCAGAAGTGGACAGCACACATGAAACACTTAGCTAATACAAATGAAATAAAATAAAAATACAAAAATAAAAAGTAAATATATGAAATTGGGGCTAAAAAAAAATTTCTTGAGATTCATTAGACAAAAAGGCAATAAGGCAAATGGTTAACTGCAAACATAAAAAACAAAAGTAATAGTTATCAGCATTAGGTACATTAGAGTGAGTACATACAAGGATGCAAAACAAAAATGTAGAAAGAACTAAAAGAAAAATGTTATGCTTACAGTGCTTAGGATAGAATAAAAAGGACAGTATATGCATTTGTTTTCTTTAGGCTCATATTCTTCAATGCTCTGAGCTTTCATGAAATTAAGCTCAAAGATTAGAGATAATTAGCTGAGTTCTTATGATTTTTTTTCACAATAAATGGTTAAAATCTTAAATTATCCTTAGAATCATTAACACATTATTCACATCCCTAATGATTTCCACTATAGCCTATTCAAAGTAGTGAGACATCAACACATTTAAGAATATGCACCTTAGTCATAAACACTGAAGAATGAACTACAAAACATTTCGGTCTAGCTAGCCAATTCTAAATCATCTATCACCTAACCACAGGTTAGGGCTGGAAGACATTGGGATATGAAAAACAACAATCATCTGTCCTCACCTTGGCAATGTGTTCTAGCCAGCAGCCGAGAGAGACAAACACTAACAGCATGGGAGGAGTGTCAAAGGACTGGCAGTCTGCTGCAGTACCATGGCGGCCGAAACCACACCCAGCAAGTACACATATGAGATGGTGGTGGCCACCATGATCAGTACATCCATGTTGGCTGTTTTGTGCTTCAATGCTTTAAAGGCTTGAATGTAAAAGTGACGACCGCCAACAAACTGTCAAAGCAAGTACACTTCTTAGTTTATGCATCAAACAGAATAAATAAAATAAATAAAAATGATTTAAAAAAGAGAAAAAAGTCACAGTAACTTCTAACTTTCCTGGTAACCACTGAATACTGGTAATAAAAGTAAAGTATTTCCTTGTATTTTCATTGGTGTCACTTACTATACAATGAAAACAGGGCAACAATAATAGAGATACTTAAAAAGGGAAGATAGGAGATGAAGATGAAGGTTTACCTGGACAGGAGTGGCCAGCAAGAAGAGCAGCAAGTTCTCCAGGGAGAGGACGGGCAACACACAACACATCTCTTTGTGGGTCATGTGCTCCATTATGGCCATGAAGTACACCATCACCAGCATGGCTGGGATACCTGCAACATCATTTTTTTTTCTAATGTAAAAGAGGGGACCGGACAAGGCAAAAAAAACAGTACTTGCAAGTTCCCTGAAAGGATAAAAGAATTAGACGACAGAAAGCAACAATTGTATAAAATACAGTAACTCTCTCTTCTCTCTCCTCCACAAAACACATACCACACCACAGTACTCATGGGGTTAAAAGACACTATTGGACTAAACTCCATCTTTCCTCTTCAATACATTGCAGATTTGAGATGTCTTGGTGATGTGGTGTGTGTGTGTGTGTGTGTGTGTGTGTGTGTGTGTGTGTGTGTGTGTGTGGTGATGAAGTGACTTGATTTTCTTTATTTTTCCTTTATTTTCTTTAGTTTTTCTAATTTTTTTTTAATCTTTATTAATATTTCTTAATTTTATTTATTTTTTCCATTTCTCTTTTTTTTCTTTCATTCATTACCATTTCCTTAATTTTCTTACACTTTTCTTTAATGTATTTAAATCTTATTTAAATTTCCCCTATCTTTATAAGATTCAGAGGATGAAAAATTTACCCTGTAAAGATAGGTTATATCGTCTTAATCTCCACTCCCTAGACAGAAGGAGAGCAAGAGCCGATATGATTGAAGTTTACAAATGGGTAAAAGGTATAAATAAAGGTAGCCTTGAACAGGTGATAGAAGTTAGTAGCCAGGCCAGGACACGCAGCAATGAGTACAAGTTAGATAAGACTAGATTCCGGACAGACAGAGGTAGACATTGGTTCACTAACAGAGTGGTGAATGACTAGAATAAGCTGGACAAACATGTAGTGAGCGCAGAGTCAATAAGTAGCTTTAAAAAACGGTTAGACGAGAATATGGATCGAGATGATCGGTGGGTTGGATAAATAATATTGATTAAAGGGGCTGCCTCGTATAGGTCATACTGGCCTTCTGAAGTCTCCAACCTATGTTCTTATGTATGTTTACCCTCCGTGGTGACAAGGACTGAACTAAAGAATACAGAAATAGGTGTGGGTGGGCAGTCGATGAGCAGCCAAACATCACCAGGTAAAAAATGGGTACAAAAAATGTTGAACTTAATTCAAAATAACTAATGCTAACAATTTTCTTTAATGTATTTTTAATCTTATATCATTTTCCCTTATCCTTCCCTCAATTCCCTTCATTTATATAATTTTGATCTTACTTTCTATTCATTTTCCTGCTCTTTTTGGCCCATTATATTGTCTTCCTTAAATATTCTCTCTCTCTCTCTCTCTCTCTCTCTCTCTCTCTCTCTCTCTCTCTCTCATTTTGCTCCACATCACATCACGGCATCTTTAGTGTCCTGACCTAAGCTAACCTAACACGCCCCTGCCCCGCCCCACCAACAACTGCCCCGCACCGCCCAACCCAACCCAGCCTCCACGACCAGCCAGTAAGCCCTGCCCCGCCCCTACCGCCCACCCCGGCCTCCTCGACCAGCCAGTAAGGTAGCATTTCTCACACACATATTTAGCGTAACCTATCGAGGATTCGAAGTGTTTGTGAGTGTTTTCAGGACTCCAGGAGCAGGAGGAGATGGAGGAAGAGGAATTGTAGGGGAGAGGAGGGGTATGGAGGGGAAGAAGAGGAGGAGGACTGACTCAGTAAACGTGTGAAAAAATCATCTCCAGCCTTGGACAGGATTTCTTTATGTTGTGTTCATGGATTTGACATTGTTTTGGTATTTGATTTGTTGATGACAAGGCGTGACATGTATGAGGAGCCGAGAAAATCGAGTCTAGCTGTGTTGTTGTTTACCGAAAGAATACCATTTAAGATTTTTATATTGCCAATTTGGAAAAACTACTTTCTCTATACAAAGAAAAACATGCATTTTCTTTCCCTCATTTTAAAGTACGTTTGTATGGCATTCAGGAAATGTAACCTGACCTGAGCAGGGAGTGTTTTCAATGTCGATATTTTGAAGGTGATGGCGGCCATCTTGTTTGTTTACCAGCCCCGCGCTCTCTCAACTCTTGACCCGGTTAAGATTTTCTATCTTAGAAAATTGTTAGCGTATTTATCGCGTTGAAAAACGATGTACATATTGGTGTGGGTGCTTTCTTTCTTGTGGCCATTTTCAAAATGAAGTGAAATACGTAAATATAGCCCCAGGCAGTACTGCTCCTTGCCTCCCCACCACTGCCTACACCCCAGTGCTGACCTACACCCCCTTGTGTGTCCAGACTCAGGGAGACAAGCAAAGCCACAATCAACCACAATAACAGAGGAATGACCTAAAAAAAGCAAAAAATGAGGATGTAGTTGTGTTGGAGTTTGTGTCATGGGAGAGAGCGCCCACCAGGACCCACACACAGCCCCTCCATCCCCCAGCCTCGCTTCTCTCCATTATATACTACTACTTTAAACATTTTCCAGGCATTTCCAACCATTTTACAAAAATATATTAGTAAAACGTAGTGGTGGAGGAAATGAATGAGGAATGAAAGTGTGTGAGAACCATACCTCCCTCCCCCCATCTCTCTCTCTCTCTCTCTCTCTCTCTCTCTCTCTCTCTCTCTCTCTCTCTCTCTCTCTCTCTCTCTCTCTCTCTCTCTCTCTCTCTCTCTCTCTCTCAGTGTACTTATTTTGAGAAGTTTGAAAGGTTAACCTTGTGTATCAGCATCAAGAAATATGGATTAAAAATTTCTTTTTCTTGTATCTACCCTGGTTAATTTAAAGGCCCATCCATAGGTATCCTTGGCATTAAAACACCTTTAAAAACTTATCCCACTTCAATTAGCACCTTTAAAATGTAACCTAACCAAACCTAACCTTAATCATAGAAAACACTCAACCTGTAAGCTGCGGCACCCTAATTTGTGGACTCCATCCCCCGTGCTTGACTTTTTTTTGCTCCTTGACATAAATTTTCTCTTATGATCTAAAAAAATACATTGAAATATTGATGTAAACCAAATATGAACTCAATAATTTCCTTTTAAAGCTGTGGCAATTATTTCAAGTGGACAATTATTTATCCCCCGCACCCCCCCAAAAAAAAAAAAAAAATTTCACATGACAACACATTGAAATGTGGATCTACACTAAATATGAGCTGAATATTTATATTTGTTTGGCTGCGGTAATGATTTCAAGTTGGCATGGAGACTGTGCATTCCAGCACTCATGGCTGATAAATCACGTGCTTAGTGAGTGTCTGGAGAGGGCAGTCAGGTAGTACAGTGAGGGAAACAAGATATAAATGGGAGAGAGGGAGGAGACAAGGGTTTTTTATGCTTACAGTAGGAGTATTATAAATAAAATGGAAACACTTAGGGGTATTGCATGTACAGAAGAATTAGATATTATAGGTATCACTGAGACTTGGTTAGGCATAGCAGGCAAGCATTTCCTATCCGAAGTAGAAATAGAAGGGTACACTATCACAGAGATAGAGTAGGTCAGAAGGGAGGAGGAGTAGCAATGTACGTCAGGAACACTCTAAATAGCTATGTAAATATCAATGGAAAATCAGTCAATAATGCATGGATATGATGAAAGTGATCATAATGAAATCAGATTCAAGATAAATGCAAAGAGGAAAGATGAAAATATATCTTTAATGCCAGATTTTAGAAAAACCAAATATCAGGGCCTTAGAACTCATCTACAGAATGTAAACTGGAGAGGATCGAGTAAATGAAGTAGAGGGGCAGTACTAAGGAATAGTTAGGAAAATTAAGATGGTACAGGATCAATATATACCAAAGAGGAGGATACGATCAAGTAGAAACTACCCAAAGTGGATGATTGAACAACAATATAAGGAGGGATATAGACTTAAAAAGAGGGTTTTATAGAATTAAAAGGGGGGAGGCATATTTCATAGGACAATATAATGAACTAGCTAGGAAAGTTAAAAAAGAC
The DNA here is from genome assembly GCA_020233015.1 of Callinectes sapidus. Classification (NCBI taxonomy): domain Eukaryota; kingdom Metazoa; phylum Arthropoda; class Malacostraca; order Decapoda; family Portunidae; genus Callinectes; species Callinectes sapidus. The sequence goes on along the minus strand of CM035199.1, from coordinate 10,468,225 downwards.
AATAGAACTGCAAAGAGGAATTCTGAAGTTAAAATAGCTAGGGATGCCCAGAAGGATCCAAAGGG
>CM035199.1:10423255-10460608 GCA_020233015.1 Callinectes sapidus | reverse complement strand
AGAAGAAGAAGAAGAAGAAGAAGAGATGGAGGAGAGATGAAAGAAGAGATTAATTGATGCATACACACTAGAGAGAGAGAGAGAGAGAGAGAGAGAGAGAGAGAGAGAGAGAGAGAGAGAGAGAGAGAGAGAGAGAGAGTAAAAACAATAAACACCTGAAAACCAAGGTCTGGTTTTCAATTCCTACAGCAAATATGTCCATTTGATGACAGCACCATCTGATAAGATATTTGCATGCAGATTGAATTCCCATCATGGCCAGGGACTAATAAGACATAAAGGTAACAGCTAAAGGCCAGCTGGCCCATACTGATAACTTACACTGTCATAGGAAGGCACAACATCCAGGGCTGTGGGTGGCCCCAAGGGCTTTTCTTCCTCAACTATTAAGTCCTCTCCTTCAGTGTCAAGCTCCACCCCTTCAGGCATACTGCTCTCTGAAAATTCAAGGGAAATGTCATATCCAATTCTCTTAAATTTTCTTACTAAATTCACTTCAATTTCTTGTCTCACAAGCATTAATGAATTTAATATTTCATGTAACTTTTTTTTCAATGGAAAATATGGTCTGAAAACTTTCTCAATCCTATCATCTATCTTTATATTTTTACAATTTTCCTTTTCTTAATGATCTAAGCAGATTCTATAAATTTGACAGGACAAACAAGTAAGTCATTAAAATTTAATGGAAGGATTAAAAATTGAGGAATATAAGGGGACAATCTAACACGAGTGTTGTCAAGAGCTGCAAACAAGCATTAATGTTAATACATATATAAATAAAGCTCTTGGATAATACTTTACAAACAAAATTATCTCTTTCTCAGTCTTTTATCTATGACAGCAGTGAATCTGTAACAACTTCAACCATTGCCAGAGTGATCTACCAGCAAGAGTTTCATTTCCTTCATCTGTACTGGGTTCCCCTGTAACATCCAACATGATGCTGGTGCTGGTTGCTTCAGTACAGTCCCCATCCTGGATACCACTGTCTTCTTGTGATGTGTCTGGAAAGTAAGAAAGACTCAACCACCCATCCTTATATTCTTAAAGAAGAATTCTAGACTATAGCAACTAAAAACAAGATGTGCGTGTGTGTATGAGAGGCAGCAAACTGGCCAAGGGCAACAAAAGCTATAAAAAAGCCCACTAATTTGCCAGTCCCCTTATAAGAATGAGAGAACAGAGGCAAGCACTCAATTCTGGAGTTTACCAGAAAAGTGGACAAAAGACCAAGAATATGTTTACAGAGGTGGAAAGAATGGTATGATAAAAAACCACAGGTCTTATGCAGTGAATTTAAGGGGAAACACTTTTTCCTTGTCTCACCATATCAATGCTGAGGTCATTCATAATTTTTCAAATCAGTAATTAGAGACTATTTCAATCAAATATGATAAAATGTAATTACTTTTAGCTTTACTAATATGACATATTTCACTGTACACATATATATTGAAACACATCATTATCCTTAAAAGTAAATGCTCTTCTCACAGTTACTTAAGCAAAACTTTTTAAATTAGATCTTTTGAAAACTGTAACAGAATTACAGTGATGGCTACCACTAATCATTATAATGATGTATACAGCAGCTGATGCTGAAAACTTACCACACACACTGCTGCAGCTAAGCCCTCCTTCAGAATAACTCTCTGTCACGGAGGTACTGACAGGACTTTTATCCTTCTTCTTTGGCATGACTGAGGAGGAACACATTTCACATTTATTCTTTTATGCATTCATATCAACTTCTACCACATAAACAACCTCATCTTCTATTTCATAACACCAATAATATTACATATCAATCTATCAATCAGTATCCCTACCACTGAAATTTATTCTTATGCATCTATTTTATATGTTTACTTTTTTACCAATATCATAAAGTTTATAAATCAATGAGATACAGCAAATAAAAAGGTGGTATCTTTCACCAAATTTTTAATGTGCTTTTGAGAATTTCATACACTATGCAGTATCTTTTCTTTTCGATTTCCTTCATTTCTCATTCTTTACAAATGATGGCATCCCACTATTAACCTCAATGATGAATAGTATTATTTTTCATTTCTTTATGTAAGAGGAGGAAACCAGCCAAGGCTACAAAAACAGTGAAAACAAAAAAGCCCACTATTATTGGCAGTCCCCCGAAAGAATAAAAGAGTTAGTCAAGAGACAGGGACAACTGTCTTGAAACCTCTCTCTTGAATAGTCAAATCATAGGAAGTTGGAAATACAGAGACAGGCAGGGAATTCCAGAGTTTACAGAGAAAGGAATGAATGATTTAAAGTATGGTTAACTCTTGCATTAGAGAGTTGGAGAAAATAGAGGTGAGAGGATGAAGAGACTTGTGCAGTGAGGCTGCAGGGGGACATGAGGCATGCAGTTAGCACAATTAATAGAGCAATCAATATGAAAATAGCAATAGAAGATAGCAAAGGATGCAACATTCTGACGAAGAGAAAGAGGCTGAAGACAGTCAGTCAGAGGAGAGGAGTTGATGAGACGAAAAGCTTTGTACCTCCTTAAATTTTCATCTCTTAATTTTTTTACACTAAGCTTCTTTTATTCCTTGTCTAAACTTCAACTATTCATATATTTCTCTACAGACTGTGTTCTGCATTGGAAGTCAATCACAAGTACTATGCAAATGAAGAACTTTATTGATGGCTGCCATTCATGTGATGTGTTCTAATTCCTTGTGATTCTCCAATCCTTTGCCCCTTTGCTAATTTGGCTATTATTTCAAGTGCAGGAATAACCTGTCTTCACATTGGTATCTTTGGTACTGCCTGATGGGTTAGCCCCAATCAAGGGAGCAGCACTGATACACTAAGTGTGAAATTAATACCAACCAACTAATTAGTACGAAAACTTCTGGTAAAATTCCTTTTACTATTGAGAAGGATACACAGAATGTTACATTTAATATGCAAAACACTCATCATTATTTGATTCACAAGGCATTTATATCCCAGACAGCCCACAGTGCCATGTTCATTACTGCTCCTTCAGGACAGTGAGCCTCATAACAGTATATAGATCTATCTTCTGCACTATTGCAGCTGTTTATGTAGCAATGGCTGTTAAGTTGTTGATTTTGATCTTGATGCTGCTAACATCCTCCTAAACTTTAATTAAATTAAACATGACATAGCTATAAACCTAACTAAACCCAACATAACAAAAACTTACAAGACCTAAACTAGCCATTGAGACACATCACAAAAGCAGAAGTGTGTTTGTAGCAATTCCAGACAAACATCAAAAGCTGTGATCATATCAACTCAAAACATACTCAAAATAAGCCATAAAGCAATGATCTGGTTAATATAGAGATAATATTAGCCTTTTCTCCCAAGGCTAAGGTTATCGCCAATTAAGGTTGGAGAATATCATACAACATATATAAATTTCCCCCAAAACTTATTAAAGCACTAAAAACAACAAGGTAAATATTAAGAATAATAATATGGCCCTAATATCACATGAGCAGAGGCTACTACACCTCAGTCTCATTGACCTTGAGGAATGGAGGGTTTGGGGAGACTTCCTCAAACTGACTTTACCAAGCAAGCATATGGAAATTAGGGTTCACAGCATGAAATTGTTGAAGATACAATGCAAGACATCCAAATGATGCGAAGAAACATTCAAAATCCTCAAGGTTATTGGCCAAGTTGGTGGTGAAATTCCCTCTAACTGGCTCTGGCAAACAGGTGGTATATGGAAACCAGGGGTCACAGCATGAAACTGTTGAAGATATGACACAGGGCAGCCAAACAAAGCAAGTTTTGTAAAATGCAAATAGTGAAGCCACCAATGATAGTTTGGGTGTTAAGTTTTCATTAATCATGTTTTTATAGAGAAGACAAGGATTCTGATAGAGGCTCTCTGATACTTCTTAATATTACTGAAAGAAGAAGAAAGGAAATGATGCAAGTTTTCAGCAGGAAAGAGCCATTATGTGATATGGCAACAGCAATATTTAACAAGCAATATATAGATGTAAAGAAGAGGTTCCACATTCCTATAAATCAAGTCACAAACCTGTATACATCTCGATCACCCTGAACCTCTTCACCTCACTAATAAGGCATAATGGTGTAATTTTTTAGATGCTTCATTAGGTTAGGTTAATGTCCTAGCAGGGAGGTTATTTTTTTTACAACTACACTGGTTTGAAAATGTTTTTTTTACTGCTCCCATTTGTTAGGGCTTTCCATAGTGCGCATTTTGATAATTCATAATGGTTAGGTTTAATTACAACACATTCTCATTTATGAGGATGAAACTACTGTTCCCTAGTAAATTTTGGTCTGTTTGAATGAATCTGATTGCTGATTTTTTCGTAAATCATTAATTTCTGATGATGCGGGAGGGACCAGAAAAGAAAAAATAATTTGCAAGAAAAACAACGAGATTCATTCAAAACAGACTGAAATCTGTCAGGAAATAATAGTTTCATCCAAAATTAAGACTGCTGTAGTTTTAAGAATTTACCACAGGCAGAGGCTGGCATATGTTAGATTAGAAAAATTCATAATGTTAAGTGAAATTTTCATAGACTTTTAAAGCCCATATTTCACTGATCTCTTGTCTTCCACCCCAAAACCCATGATTCCCCACATCCCCCCAGCTTGCTTGGGAGGGGGAAGGAGAAAACTTTGGGAGGGTGGGGGGTATTATTGCAGTTTCAGACAATACATCCCATGACAAGATAAATTGCCTATCTGTCTAAGTCACACTGTTAAGAGCATTTGGAACCCCATATTACCTGTCGCAAATTCATAACACTAAGGAAATTTGCTTAGATTTTTAATTTAATTTATTGCTCATATATGTCTCCCCCCACCCAAAACATCCGATGATTCCCCACATGCCCTCAAGCTACATTCAGGGAATTTCATTAGGTTTGGTTAGGTTAAGTCAGGTTAGGATGGTTAGAGGGGGGAGGTCCAGCGGGGTGCAGCCCCCTGGCTAGAAGTAGGGTCCAGGGGTGCACAGCCCCACCTGCTAGATTGGGTTTGTACTAGTGGAGAGGGGATTGAATAGGTATATATATATATATATATATATATATATATATATATATATATATATATATATATATATATATATATATATATATATATATATATATATTAATCTGCTTCATTTGAGGAATTTTCTTGATTTCTAGAGAAAATTTCCTAAATTTTTAACTCCATATATCGCTCATATATGTCTCCCCCCCCACCCAAAGCCCCCAAGCTTGTTTGAGGGGATGTGGGGGGTAGAGATATGGAGCATTGGCTGAAACTATAAATTTACCGGGTGGGGAACGTGAACTTATCATAAATGAGTACTATACATCTGACATGTCAGAACCCCAAGAAAAGTTTCATAAAAACAAAGAGATTTTGATAAATAGACCTTTCCAACCTCCCCTTCCTTTAAGTGCAGAGTATTTGTTGAAACTACCTCCACACTATAGACTCACAAATGTTTCACACAAGAAACCCCCCAAATCAAAGCAACATACCTCTGCTTAATGATCACACTAGCAACCAAGGATATCTTTGCTAGCAACCCAACAGCCAGCAGCAGCACACTACTCTGTCCAAGATGTTTGTTGGTGTTTACAGTGTTATGGTCTGTAGGTGTTATGTATGTAATGTTATTATTTCACCAGTTACGTTCAAAAACAGTATTTTCTTATGAGTCATTAATCAATATCTGTTTGAAAAAGAGAAAGATTGAATATTTGCATCTCTGCTATGTACTGACAAGGGAGCACGTCTATAGCAGCAACGCACCCTCGCCGTCACTCACTCCCTCACAACACACACGCAGACTGTTGGATTGGTGACTCCTCGGTGTTGGAGCAGGTCGTGTGTTGTGCTTGCCGCCTGTGTGGGGCCTAGAACACCACTCCAGCTGGCAGGTATTGGCCCAGGGTAAATTCATGGTGACTTATAATTATAGGTGGTATTACAGTGTCTATGGTAAGAGTCGGTTACATGACAGTGGAGCTTGGTGTTTTGATGGCTGGAACGGTTTCTCCCTTTTCTGTTGTTTTCACTATTGGGATAAAAAATGTCTTACTCACCGAAAGTAAATGGGTAGGGATGTCTGTTTGTATGCAGGGCTTGCTTTGTGTGTTCACCGCGCTGTGGGGAGAGAAGGGAGTCTGGTGGCAAGATCCATTACAGGAATTAATAGTCTGGCCCGGAGTACCTCTAACTCCGGCAAATCCAGAATATCAACATAGATCATTATTTAAACCATGGATGGTGCATAGCAGCCAGGGGTGGTACATAAGTCAACATTACATAAGTGCCTGTTCCCTTTCAACCAGTATTAAAAAAAAAAAAGAAAAAAACGTGGGAAAGCTTATATGTATTTATTTTTATTATTCACTTACCTGGTGGGCTTCCTGGCCCTTCAACTCAAGTAATGGGCAAAGAAGCTGCATGCTGATGTGCCATCTCTTACAAGTACATACTCTATAACTCAAGAAAACAATATAAAAGGGCTGGAAAGTGCATCATGAATACCAATAAGTAATCAAATAAATTAGCAACCTCAGTAGTCATGATATTTAAAAAGTACATTTTTCAAGATGAGATGCTAAAGCAGATCTGAATGATTCAAGATATGTAACAACAGGCTTGGGAATGGAATTTCAAAGCCCAATATTGCATATCACAAATCCCCATTTCCTAATGTCTAGGCTGCTGCAAACATATGTTAAAGTTGTGTTGATGGCCTCTTTATCAATCAATCACGGGGTGCATGTGGCTGGGGGCGCATTGCCTCGTCTACCCTATAGTACCATTCCTGGCAGTCATGTCTCATGAATATCCATGCAGACTCCCTTCCTGTACCAAGTAACTCCCAGCAGGAGGCATTGACTTGCTGCAGTCATGAGTTCTGTGGACATCCTCTTGGCCTCTGGTAGTATGTACAGTATGTATAGTTGGGTGGAAGAAAAATCCTTAAGATTTAAGGGAGGTTTTTGAGTTACAATTTGCCACATACTAATAATGTCGGCCTAATAATTGCCCTTGAAGAGAATATAGATTCAAAGCTTTAAGAAAATCATAGTTGGGTAAATAAATTGTGAAGGTTATCACCACATTTAGTGCAAGTATGTATGCTGAACTGCCTCAAGTACCTCAACATCTTTTGTATATCCATTATTATTATTATTATTATTATTATTATTATTATTATTATTATTATTATTACTATTATTATTATTATTATTATTGTTATTATTATTATCATTATTACATATTATTATAATTATACATAATGTTAATGTTTACTATCATTTCTTGTTGGTAGCAGATGTTGGGACTGAATATTGTGGTAGTACACTCACTATACTTCATGTACATATATGAAATTGTATTGTGCACTCAGTTATTGACTCATATTGATGCATTTGAAAATTGCCAGATCTCACCAAATTCAGAGTTAAATTAGGTTTAAGTTAGGTTAGCTTAGATTAAGTTTGTTTTGGTTTAGTTGGGATGGCAAAATAAAGTGGCATTTCCTTAAACGTCTAAGGAGACAAACTCATATTTGACAAATGAAGTACGTTTAGATATTAAACATATTTAAATTTTTCTTAGTTTTTTCATGAGTAAGGGAGTCAGTGGGCAAAGGAAAATTGTAGTGGGTAATTGTGTATCTTTTGGGCTGATAAGTGGGATGGTAGGATGAGAGGCACTTGTTCCTGTGATGAGCCATGGTCTGCTCCTTGCCTCATGTGTTGAAAAAATAACATATTAATTGCAGATAGGTATGGTATGTGAATATAAAGATCAAGTCAAGTTCTTGGCAAGGAATAGTATGGATGGCAGCATAATATATTAAGTTCTTGACACTGGCTAGCCTTTTAGACACTTAAATTTCTATTTCAGAGTGGACTTTTAGGCAGCCAGTATGGACTTTCAACATCGAGCTGGAGGAAAGACCGGTGGAGGAGGACAGGCATCATGGTCAGAAAGCAACCGAGATCGCAGAGAGAGGCTGCGTCAGTTAGCCTTGGAGACCATCGATCTTAATAAAGATCCTTACTTTATGAAAAATCACTTGGGTTCTTATGAATGTAAATTGTGTCTCACTCTTCATAACAATGAAGGAAGCTACTTGGCACACACCCAAGGCAAGAAACATCAGACCAACCTTGCCCGTCGTGCTGCAAAGGAAGCCAAGGAATCCCCAGCTCAGCCTGCACCAGAAAAGCCAAGAGTTGAGATGAAAAAATTTGTCAAGATTGGTCGTCCAGGTTACCGTGTCACCAAGCAGAGGGACCCTGAGACAGGACAGCAGTCTCTCCTGTTCCAGATTGATTATCCAGAAATAGCAGACAACGTGGCTCCGCGACACCGATTCATGTCTGCATACGAACAGAAGGTAGAACCCCCAGATCGTAAATGGCAGTACCTCTTGTTTGCCGCTGAGCCATATGAAACCATTGCATTCAAGGTCCCCAGCCGTGAAGTGGACAAGTCCTGGACAATGTGGAACAAGGAAACAAAACAGTTTTTCCTGCAGTTTGCTTTCAAAGTTGATCCCAAGGCTAAAATGGTTCCTCCTGTACCTCCACCACTCTCTGGCCCACCAGGACCACCAGGTCCACCAGGCATGCCCCCTCCTCCTGGGCTGCCACCACGGCCACCTATGATGCCAACTGGACCACCACCCCCTGGCATGCCGCCACCACCAGGCATACCTCCCCCATCAACTCTCCGCCCTCCAATGAGACCCATGATGCCTCCTCCCCCAGGTCCTCATGTTCATCATGGCCCACATGGTCCTCATGGTCCTCTCAGACCTCCTCCAGGTCCTCCAGGCATGGGTCCCCCACCACAAGGAATGCGTGGTCCACCACCACCCCCAGGGGGACCACCGCCTCCACCACCTCCATTCAATCCTGTACCACCACCTCCTCCTTCTGGAGGAGTACCACCTCCTCCACCTCCAAAAAATTAAGTACAAACAATATAAAGAACATTTTAGGATTGAATGTCAGTTTAGTAATGTATTAATACTTAATGCTATTTTTTATTGTTATCGTGAATTAGGAGAAATCAAGATCATTTAGCAAAAAAACAGTTCATATATATGTGCATTTTCATTGTAATACTACAGTTTACCGAGTTATTTTAATCATCATAAAGGAATCCTTTCATTTCACGTGTATTTCTTCACCTATTCCATTGCATGTTTTTTTATGTTACATGAAATAATACTGCCGATTGTATAAAAATTGATATGAATATTCATTATTCCTTCTTAAATGAGAATATATCCAGTAAAGAATAAAGGTATAAAAGGCAATAGTAGTAAAAATATGTCTGATTTTTGTCTTACCATTTTGGAACAATTTCTGGAATGATGATTTCTTTACTCCTGGTTTAAGTTGTATTTTAGGACATGCATGGAAAATGTTGAGAGAAATTCCAAACAAAATCCTGATCATCCACTGGGAGGCACACAGGTCTCTCACATGTCATCTTAATTACTGAGTAGTGATTCAGATTTTTTCCCATGTTTAATAATTATGGTATCTAACACTTTGAATAGAACCCACTAACAATCTGAGTGGCTAGTGAGAAGCTTTTCTGGATCATCAAGTAGTGCATGAAGCTCATCCCAACATAGTGAGCCAACAATTAGCTGTGCTTGAAAGTATCCTTGGCTTGTATATTGACAGATACAAGCACAGCTATTGACTGCGTGTCCATCAAAAGATGGCCAGTAAGATGTAATGTTGTCAAATTGAAAACGTCCTAACCAAAATAGGAAGGATAACATTTCTATTTCCTTTGATACTAAGGATTGTAGTGACCCTCATAGGCTCTCTCTCAATGCTTGTGAGAAGGTCTGTGTTGAGATGTCAAATATGACAATCTATTGAAAACCAATCATACCGATAGACATCGGAAACCAATTTCCAAGCCACTGTACATATTTTCATGATTTCATAAGAAGGTACCTTTTCTTTTCCATAATAATGAGGCAGTAAAAATGCTATTTGAGCACCTTATCACTCAAAACTGCTATCATTCTCTTCCACACTTCATTACTGTACTCCTATACTTGCTCTCAATTTTACTCTTACTTGTTCTCCAAACTGTTAGCTGTGTTGTTCTTTCTATTTTTAATCAAACAATAGCTCCATATAATATATATATATATATATATATATATATATATATATATATATATATATATATATATATATATATATATATATATATATATATCTGATTCAGATATCATAATCCATTGATAATAGAAGTCAAACTTCTGTTTAACATACTTCTATGCTTTTCTAGGGAAGAAAACCAATATAGTATCTGATGACTTTATATCAGCAATTAACCACATTACAGATGTGCCAACCCTAATCACTTATGAGTAAGGCAGTTACAAAGCAAGGCATAGGACTAGTATGGTACAAAAGGAGATTGGCACTTAGCAATACTAAGACTTTCCACAACACATCATGCAAACATTCTAGTCTCAAAATCCACATATTTATGAGATCAAGTTTATCTGAAGACATTATACATTCCATTTACTTGTTTATTTACTGGTCTATAGGGCATAGGTCTGTATCCTCTATAAACTGGGTTATAATTTTACAACCAGGTACTAATTATTCAATAACAATTGCTGCATCAAGCATCATGCAGCAAATTAATAAGGAAAAAAGTCACAATAAAGTAATCACAACACCATGTAAAATACGGCAGGTGTTAATTCAAATGTGCATACACAAAAAAACATTTAATCCAGTAGGTAAGTCAAATTGTAAACTGCAATAACCCTCTTCAAGTTCTAAAAATGGAGGTAAAAGAAAAAAAAAAACAAAAAAAACAAAAGGTGATATAAATTTCAAATGTGTCAACTATGTACAGGTACTCAAATGGAAAAAATAATAAAGATATTAAGATGAAAGTGTGTGTGTGTGTGTGTATATATATATATATATATATATATATATATATATATATATATATATATATATATATATATAGAGAGAGAGAGAGAGAGAGAGAGAGAGAGAGAGAGAGAGAGAGAGAGAGAGAGAGAGAGATATCAAATCAGGATTGTTAAACTAGGAGGTAGGATTATTGATATTTATATTAAAAAATATAAAGTGAATTCATTGATTTTTTTAATAAAATCAGGTAAAAAACAAAATTAAAAGGCTTAAAATTGGTGGCTAATAAAATCAAGAAAATTTACACCTTATATCTTTTAACAAAAAGGATCTTAAAATTAGTAAATTATGAGTTCACTCAAAGAAAAAATAATGCACACCACAATGTTCTTGATTCTGTATTATTATTGGGACCACAACCACTGATACTACTTTAAGGGCTGTCTATATGTGAAATATATAGTTTTGTAAACTAATCATATAACTAACTGAACACCAAGAACTACCATTATCCCAAATTCTTTCCCTCTCTCTTCCAAGAAGAAATAAAGTACATATTTATCTTGTGTGATGCACATTATGAAATAACATATGCTTACAACAAAAACAAAATGCCAGTTGAAACAGACAACAAAATTCAATGTAAACTTAAGATTGTATGACAGCTGCAAATGAGATTTATGGACTGTCGGTGACAGATGTGTTACTCGTGTCAAAGCCTTGCCAACAAGACTGTTGCAAATAAGACACGTGTGGCTCACTCATAAAAGGCACAAACAACAAAATTTCAAGTTATTCATTCAATTTTTTTACACCTCTTTTTAATGATGACTTACTGGAAATGTATCATTACTCTGTATGAAATTGAGTACAAAACACTGTAGTTTTATGCCAAGTTTTATCACATACAAATCTATCTTGTTCATATTGACAACTTTCATAACAAAAGAATTATAAAACTTCACAGTTTCCTATGGCTGGGGACCTGAAATCTAAACCTGAGCTTTCTGAGAAATAAGGCGACCTGGCTGCCAGAAACAATAGAAGATTGCTGAGAAAGTATCAAGCGAGAAAACATCCAGAGGCAAGAATTATTGCAGGAGCAATGAGCTCTTTTGCTGTTTTGATTAGTCACCTTTGTGCAAAGGATGGTTTGCATTATAACTTTGATGATACAATTGTTAAGTCATCCTCAAATAAGCAAGACAATGCATACACCATAAACCTATACACACATGCCACATTATTATGTAATCTAATTTTGTTATCAAAATCACTGAGTTAATATTACTGATTTTGTTTATGGTATATATATATATATATATATATATATATATATATATATATATATATATATATATATATATATATATATATATAACAGTAGCAGAAATGCTAATGACAATTTTGATATAAAGCTATTGACAGTCAGCTTTACATAAAACACGAACTCTTAGTAGTAAGTCAAAAGCTTGTAACTTAATAATAGTAATGATTACTTTTAAAAGTCTGACTGAAGCCTGCTAATAGCATCTTATCAATTTCTACCTTATAATTACTTTTTTCCAATAGTTTTGGAGATCTACTTTGTTATAGGAGGCATTATGCTGACAAAAATGCATAGTTATACCAACGTTATCTTTCAGTCAATTATATGTTACTATTATCTGAGATTTGATTAATTCCTTGGCATTGAATCCTTTAAAATTTTTTGCCAAATCCAGTACCTTGTAAGTGAGCCATTCAAACAATCACTAGTCAATCCTAATAATGCAAGCCATCACCTGCACTCAAATCCCTGAGCCTATAGGGGATCCTTGCAGACATCCTGAGCAATGGTCCATGGACTCAAGGCGTCCTCTTTCTGAATGCCTCAAGAAATCTGATAACAATTCACATCAAGAATGTGATGATTTGATGACTGCCAGCTACACCTTACATCATGTATGGTACAGTTTTACATACAAGAGGAAAAGGTTGAGTAAATGTTTCAGTTATTCCCTGCCCAATACAACTTATTTTCTCAAGAATACATTTCACCAACAATTGTGTTGAGGAAAATGCTTCTTCAAGATCACTTTCTCTAACTATTGACTATCCTGATTCTTAGATTCAAATGGTAATTAGGTTTCTCACACAAGGAACACTACAAAAACATTTCAGTGCTTCCTCAATTGATTCTGGATGTTCTTGAGAGTTTAAGTTGATAACAGTGCCTGTCATTACCTGGCAAACAGAGGAAGTTGGGTCAAGTGAAATACTATTACTTTCTTCAGCCATTCAAGAACAGTGGTATTGTAGGAATAACTATGGTGAGTATATTGTAATTATGTAATTTCATAAGACACAGCCTTGTATTTAGACGAGATTCTCTTACATACGGATAATTTAATCAGAAGACATTCTTTATGTTGATACAGTTGAGCTATTTCACAAGTCATGTGAAATATATATATATGAACTGATTTGTTCTTACAACCACAGTCAATAATAAGAAGGTAGCAGGAGAGCATGGCCAAAAAATAATGTGGTATGTAATATCTGATGGACAGGTTACACCAACCTGCACTAAAAATGCCTGCCTATCATTGCAAACACATAATGATTTAAATTTCAAAATTTTTATTCTTTACCTGTTATCTCTTGCTTTCTACATGTACCAAATAGTATATCAATGGCAATGATGACTGTTAATCTTACTGTGGACACTTGCCAAATTATCATATGTGACTGGTTGCTGTTACATGAGGGAAGTTAAGTACTACCACCTTCCAGCTCTATTATGAAAATGATTGATAAATATGTAGCCCATCATCTTATCCTCTACTCACACCAGACTCATCAACATTACTCCTTCAGGTCTTGCTAGTAAGTGCAGTGGCAAACTTCTCAGAAGAAGGGTACAAAACAAAGTGAGACAATTGTGTGCCTAACAAAGTACAATCAGAATGGCCCATGTTGCCCATGCTTTCAAAGTGACAGTTGCTATATGGTGCTGAACCTCCTCAGGAAATGATGTGACAGATCATGACAACAGGGAAATATCACACCTCATTTATATAATACATATATGAAATGATGAATTATGAGGATGTACTACTACTGTACTTGTAAAAATGGTGATCCTACAAAAAAGTCAAATTAATAAATGCATATTTACTAAGTCTTTGCGGTTATTAGATATGATTCATTATCATCATCATTCCATTTCCTACACAGGCAATGTTCAACAGTTCCATGAACAACTAAGGTCGAGCAGGTGATTGTGATTATAGTAACCCCGGCTTATATCAAGAGCTACCTGCACACCCAATCAACAGGCAGACAGTGTTTGAAATGGTTGGTTTATCAGCAATAACCAGCACCAACAATAGTCTCTCCTCACATAAGATTACTTCCATCATGCTCCTCTTCAAGGCTTATTAACGCCTCACACCCAACTGATAAAATGGACAAAATCAATGTGAAGTAATGACATTTAACTACACAGGATTTAAAGAAGTTAATATGTGACTATGCAGCACTAATACAGTTACAGTATTGGCCTCAGGGAAATCAACCATGTCAGTCACAAAGAGGTCTATTGAGTACAACTGAGCATTGTGACTAACACCAGTATATGCACACTGATTTTAGACACTTAATGGCATTTGGGGTCTAGATACTTATCATTATAGTATGCCTTTATTTATATTGGTATATAAGGATTGAACTTTGAAGCCCCACATATGCTGTAATCACACAAATTAGCAATTCTGTAACCAGCCATTCTTTATATTGTTACTGAATTGAGAGGAATGTAAGGTGAAGGATGAGCCTGCATCAGACCTATATACATAATCATAATCAATGAATGATATAAACCAATAACTTTGTAATAGATTCTTTCCTTGCTTCATCCCATTTATTAGACATATGGCTGCACTATGAGCTCTGACCGTACATGCCATTTGTGCTTTGTACTCAGTCAATATTAAGCATGAACTGGCCATCAAAGCTTTCATTCACTCAACATTGCAAAGTAAGGACCAATTATACATTCAAGTAGCTCTCATGAAGCCACAGAGGACTTAGCATTCAGTTTCAGTCATGAAATGTATTCATTAAGACAAAAAAGGGTAATGAGGAAGGTTTGACACAAAGAACGTTAATATCAAGATACAGGTTGTTGCTGAGGAGACAGCAAAGCTCTTGATTATAAACAACACTAACAAATTCTAAAGCTTCTGAAGCAGAAGAAACACACCATGATTAATCTTAAGCTTATGTTTTTCTTCAGACAAGAGCTTTGACGCATTTCTTATTTACATAATTTAAGTAGGAAAAAATCAAAGAATTAATGTCAGATGAAAATAAGAACTAGTGATGAAAGGACAGAGGTGTCACTGAGATATGCATGCAGTTCCTTAAACTAAAAACCGAAAACCACTCAGGTTCATCCAGAGACTAAATGTCACTGAATTTGTTGTAACATTAATTATTGCTTACTACACACACACACACACACACACACACACACACACACACACACACACACACAAACACAAACACACATACACACACACACACACACACACACACACACACACACACACAAATGTACAAAGAGATCAATACTGAAAACACATAGACCATAAACTGCTGTAATCAAAATAAAAATTGATGTTCATAAACATTCTCTGAAGACCAATTGTTTTGTACTGCTAAAATGATTATTCCATGTCTCCATCACATTAGATATGTAGGAAGATATGCAGAGGAATGTTTTGTTATACATTCAATCACATAATTCAACACAACAATTAAGAGGATTGCAGTAAAACTTTTCCCTTAGTGAATAAAGTAATGCATCACGTAGGAGACTGTGGGAGACGTCAGAAGCAATCATATTTCTGCATGCATCAATAGTTTCCATTTTCAACAATCAACAGTGTAATTCCACCCTATAGTCAAAATAATCCAATTTACTATTAAAACTTTGTTGCCTCGCTGCCAAACTCCAGTTCAGTGTAAAAACCCAGCACAGGAACCTGCTAGACAGTGGATAAATCAGTAACTGGCAGTTTGCAGAGGTTGAATAAACTGATCAATCTAGTTCATGTGGTTTAATACTATACTGTATTGTGTGTGTGTGACCTTAGTTCAGCCTAATTCTTTTTTTGGTATTCCATAATCAAAATTTCATTTCATTGTGCAGACTCAACTGATTAGTTTCACTTGATAAATGGTCAGTACAATTAGACTAGGAGGTAATTACAACTGGAAGGAAAGATGGATTATCTTCCCACTGAGCAAGGCCTTTCAACTTGGGGCACTGAATAGAATATTTGCAGTCATTGGCTAGTCTTTCTGTAACAATTTTCTTTCTTTTGGGTAGTTTTAAGTTGATCAAGTTGAAAAAGTAAAACATGGGTGTTATATCTTGAGTAAAATGTTCCAGTGGTATAGGTGCTTGGCATGATTTAACTGTCTTCCTGCTTTTTCACTTATGAGTGATGTGAACAGCATTATGCCACTTTATGCTTCCAAACAAATGAGTTATATAGATGCACTGATTCAGACTTATAGCACTCCTTTGACTGAGACACACTGCTGTCTTGAATGATGGCATATCTTTTATCATTTGGTCTCATTAAACAAATCATCCTACTTCCTGATAAACTTACAAAGTAATATGAGTGTACACATGCATAACACCTGAATTATTCATTCACAGCATACTTGTAGTACAACAGCAATATTTTGTAAATTAAAGGAAAATTCCACACTTAAAAGTCACCCAGATTAGAGTTTAGATTACACCTGAAGCAAGCTCAAAGGGCAACTCACTGGTCTTAACTAATATAATGTACCAATTAACAATAGGATCTTTCATCCTGTTTATTTTGTTTTACTTAATGTACATCTAGTGCCACTTAGGACCACTGCTTAGATCTATATCTAATATAATCCAAATCATCTGCCAGTTTAGACAAGCTTAAGACATCATATCACTGCTCCTCAGTCCCTCCCTGGGTCATCAACTCCCAGCTTCTTCCCTCCTCAATCTGTTCTTGGTCCTGGCTTGCCAGGAACTTTGGGAAACTTATCAGAAGCCAGTGAAAAAAAAGAGGACAAACTGTTCTCATCACATATAACAAAAATGTTACGAGATATACCAAGTTGTAGCAAATCTTGGAAATGAAAAAGAAAAGATAACAAAACTGATAGAACCATCATAAGAAACTGAAAATGAAAGAAAGGAGGATGGAGATAGTGGTGGTGGGTGTAAGTGTCAGTAACAGCGAAGGGAAGGCCTCTCCTTATAATACCATCTTTGGCTACACATGCACATCATTCATTATTTGCAAGTGAGTTATCCACATCTTTTTTATTTTAAATCTTTATCCTTGAATAAGTGGCAAAAGATTATGATAAGAATAAATTTGAGGTCATAACAGGTCCATTTCAATTTCAATACCCATCATTAGAGCATTATTCAAATGTCTATGTACTCATATTTGCAACCAATAACTTTGCATTCAATAATATATTTTGAGAGGTCCATAATACTTGACAAATGTAAGTTCCTATCACATCAAAACACCAAGAAATTATTCTGAAACAAATCCATGAGAGAGACATATAGTGTTGCTTGTCCTTGTGAGGCTTGTTGGGCTGTTGCTTGCTGGGTATCTACATGTACCATTTACTTATCTCATATTCCTGGATCTTCACACTAATTTTGATTTGTGAAAATATTCGGCCATATATATATATATATATATATATATATATATATATATATATATATATATATATATATATATATATATATATATGCATCAACAAGATATTAAAGGAGATATTACTTCCAATTCCATTCCATTCTCTACTGCAAAGGCTAATTGCAGTGAGTCCTATTCCAGTAAACCAATACTGAACCAGCACAGTGATTCACTCTGATCTTAAAGCTTCCATTACGGTTTTCTATTCACATTGCCTGAGACTGAGTTCTGATGACAATAATAGTGGTGAACGTGGTGGTGGTGATGACAATGATATCAGTAACACGCTGTGCTTACTGAGTATAAAGAGATCCACTTATGAATGAGTGAGGTTCACTTATTCAAACCTAGATATTATATGAAGCTTATAATATAGAAAATTAATATCATTATATGCTATAATTGTTTCTTTTCATATAAAAGCTATTTGTTAACTTATGAGGGGAAGGACTTGGAATTAAAATAACTTCACATAAAACATATGAGCACAATACAATTTTTTAGAAATATAACAGAAACCTGATGTATTGAATAATGATAAATCAAATGACTGTCAATGAATAAATAGGTAATGACTAGCTCAGAATCTAGTCAGCTGTTGTTTATCAGCTATACACATTACAAAGGTACACTTTTGCATTATAAGATATTTAACATGAATTACCAGACTACTTTTCTTTGGTACATTTCCAGATGATACATCATGTGAGCTCAGTTTCCTTCTTCCTCATTGCATCCTTTTTATCAAATATCTTTTTTATTTTAATCTACAGTCTCCATTACTTGAGATGTACAAATTACACATTGAGAATCCATCATATAATTACAGCCTTGACATACAGGGACACAAACAATCTTTCTTTCACAGCTCATGGTCAAACTGTGGTCTGTTCAAATGAAGAGTTCATCTGATGTTGTCATGTGTCTCCTTGATGGCTGGATACTTCCCTCATTCTCAAACAGATCATTTCAAGTATACAATAATTACACATTGGTATGTGCTATGTATGCTGCAGCATGGTCACCTTAGGAACACTAAAGGGTAATGCCATGTGCTATTATGAAATATTTCCATGCTTTGCTTACATCTTGTCTCTATGTGTAATCTGGTTACACCACTATATTCACTGAACTTTTCTTTACAAAGGAGATTGAATCACTTCAGCATTGATTCAATAAACATTGCAAACACAATAATATATATAAACATTTTAAAATGCTACTTTTAATGCTTGTCATTCATGTTTTGTTACCGAGTGTTGACAATCAATCACATTTGAGACTTATGGTCACTGCTCTCTCTTATGATGTCAAACTACTGGCATATCTTGTATAAGAGGTAAGCTAAGGCAAATAGTAGGAACATGTCTTGCCAGTGTGAGTCACAGCCTACCTCCACAAGAGTAACAAAAGAATCCAGCCAATCAGAAGCACACAGCCAAGGTGCTATATGAACACTTCATTTTGAGTAGACAATAGGTTTCTTTGAAGTAATGAGCTTTTTGGACATATGATATAAGGAAAGACCCACAATTCCTTATTAGCATAGTACTGTCTTTTTTTCACAATATAAACATGACAGTGCATTAACTATAACATCATGACTACATGTAGGCAACTATCTATGTGGTAAGCTGAGATTACTTTAGATAAAGCTCACAGGTTTCCAGTATCAGCAATAGAGTAAAATAAATAATAAATAAATTCAGCAGTTGAAATGTACATATGTTACAGCACATATTTTGTGCATCTTATAAATAATAATAAGAACCATATAAAATTAATCCTTAAATGGTTGCAGTGATCCAGCACTAACAAAACAATGACCACAACAATTACCCAACAAACATTTACCACTGAGACAGTTACACTTAAATATCAAATGACCAGATCCATCAAACAAATAAATGCACATAACCTACTTAAACAATTCATAAAAAACATTTGCTTCCTTTGCAATACATTAATAGAAGCCTCATACAAAGCCCAAGTCATTGAAGAGAGAGACCTGTTCCACAAGACACCAAACCCCCTACAGCACAGACATATCCAGCATAACAAACCTTTGCTCAACCCTGTCATGGAAATTATACCCTTAACTTTATGAATGACTCTTACAACTAAACAATACCTATATACATTACATACACAAAAATATATTAAAGTTTTCAATCTTGCATATAAAAAAATCCTTGTATCATGATGAAAACAACACTTTGGCAGATTAGTTAAAAGTTCATATAACTTTCTTTTTTTTTCTTTTTTTTTTCACATTTTGCAGCAGACATGAGCCATCCTGCATTCCATTACCAACTCAAAGCACCAACTGGTTCTCTTTTGTGGTTTACTTTCTCTGTTGTACAGAATAAACAAATAAATAAATCTACAAATATCAGGGAAAGAAAGCAATTACTGCAAAAGAGATACTACTTAAACATCTAATAAAAAAGGAAATATAGAACTGATAAAACTTTTAGTAATGACTTAACCTAATTTTGGTAGCTGTCTATCTTATCACTTTCATGCATCCCTTCTGAGTAATATCCATCACTCACTTTCATCTTAAATTACAAATACACTAATCAGAAGAAAACCTTCCATGGTCATACACATTAATGGCTCTTCTTGGCTACACACCTCAACTTAATGCCTCACCTGTATAAGTTATTGAGTCAGCACACCTTTCTCTGTTTGGCTCACACCTACAACACAGCAGCAGCACCCTGGCAGCTTGATGAAGATGAAAGTAGGGACTCATGAATGGTTTCCAAGCTGCGTGAACCGTCCATCTGATAGCCAGGGTTCTCAATGATGTGTGGAACAAGCTCGATCTTTTCTGTGTCTTCTGAGTCACCTGTAAGTACATTTTGGTCACTAAGGGATCACAATTACACACTAAAAGCAATCAATTAATATCCTCTTAGTCACAATGACCATGACAGGGTTTCATTCAGCAGAAAGCAACCATCTCACAAGAGACTTATTTAGATAATGTGAGATATCTCAATGTCCCACATCCATACCTGTTCATTTTCACATCAATCAAGGTCTTATTCACCCTCTGTCTCACTCAACATTATTACAATTTTCAATTCAACTTCTTAGTTTAGACATGCAACTGTAAAATTCTTGTGACTTTTGTTACCACATTAATTTGAAACCATTCAAGTAATTTTGAATTACAAGAATACTCATACTGCAAAGAACTGTTGAAATTTCATGTAAATGGCAAAGTCATTCAAGAGAGAAAATGGAAGACTTGATGAACAAAATGTATTTTGTTTTAGAATGCTAAAATATATATACTGTAGGAAGAACATATCTTGTAATGATATTACAAATGAATGCTGTGGAAAGAACACATAATTCTACAAGTACATGCTGTGGAAGGAACACCTCTTATTAAGATGTTACAAGTGTATGCTGTGGAAGGAATGCCTCTTGTCATGATATTACAAGTATATTCTGCAATCTTTTCAGAATGAAAGGTTTTTGCTAAAGAATGAGTTTTTACAGAATAATGAAATACAGATATATTGGAGAACTTACCTGATCTTTTAACTTTGTGCTGGAAGTAATAAGCAAGAAGTAGGAGGCCACCCAGCACATTAGTAGCCACCATTACTATCACTACTGCTACCACCCAAACCAATGGGTTGAAGTCCTGCAGCAAGCCCTCCAGTCTCTTGGCCTGCTCTGTGGGGGGATTATTAGGCTTGCCATCATGAAATGAGACATTCACATGCAAACACTTATGTTTATGGGACTATGTAAATTAACTGACCAATGTATTGATTCTGATACATTGAAACACTCTATCTCTCTCTCTCTCTCTCTCTCAAGTGATTTCCTCCATTCTTTCTTGTTTACAGGTATCAAGAACAAGAATCTCCCACTCATTAATCTCCAAAATTTATTTTGTCTAATTCAATGTGAGCACGTTTTGACAGTGAATCTCTTCAGATGAAAAATACAGAAATGTGGGTTGCTGAATCTATTTTAGTAGCCTCCTATGACATGCAGGGAATACAAAGGATGCATTTTTAACACTCACCACAGGACCACGTAACAATCCCACTGTGAAGAGGCAGAGACAAACCAGAGCATGCTATCTGGATTGTTATGGAAGTATGTCAACAGGTGTTCTATGACTAGGCTTGTGGAATATAGTAGGTCCATGAGACTATCCTTTTCCACCAAGGGTCTACAAGGCTACAAGTGTGAATGATGTGTGTATGAGTGTCTGGTTCTTCAAAGTGGGTCACAAAATGTGAGATTGCCAGTCTGATGTCAAGATGGATGGTTAGAACATTGAACATATACACTAGCATCATACTATACTGAAAGTCTAAATATGTACCATAGACACACTTTCTTACCAACTTCTGAGAATGATGGGAGAGTTGTAGCAACAAAAGATACTATTTCACTTTTGCCAAATCTGTTGGAAGTCCACAGCTGGAACTCATAGGTGGTATTAGGGCTGAGGTTACACACATCCACCTGACCCTGAGATAAGAAAAAAATCAGTATAAAACAGTTATAAGCCTTCACTCTCTCAAACTGAGTAGAAGAGGGCTTTAAATTCACTCATGTTAGAATATACATCAATCAAATGAATTAGGTACATATTAAATCACATTTAACTTTTCAACTCATCATGTAAAAAATACAAATGACAAGAGTAGTGATCAGTAATAAAGTACCAGCTGGCAAATATATACACCCACCTCTTGAGTTTCACGCTTACTTGGTCCCTTAGGAATAGCACCTAAACTCAAGGATTGGGAAACTAACAGTATTAAAACCACTTCAAAATAGTTATTTGTTCTGGTCCATGAAAAAGATGACTTCTGTCCCCACACAACTTTACTCTCTTATCTCAAAATACAAGACTTTACATTGATGGTTGTGTTGCAATTTCAGTGAATAATGCTTTCACAAAGAGAAGAACATGGGAAACACAAAGTTATTCATATACCATTGGTCCTACCTGTGTTGGACTGATGTGTGAGGGAAGTTTTCTCCAGATGGGGGAGTCCTCTGGTTGGTACTGCAGGTGGAATGTGGTGCGGGGTCCTGAGGGATCCTCTTCCCACTGAGGGTCCAGACGTAGGTGCCATGTAACCACTACACAGATAGTCAAGGCTCTGACAGTCACATTCTCTGGGGGATCTGGGGGCACTGGAAGAAGAATTGATGCTTTCACCCACTTCACATACAGTCACTTAGTCTTGTAGGATCACATGAAGATTAACCACCTCAGCTACTTTAGGAATGGGTTAGATTACAGAATTTTTTGTTTGTTTAGTTTTGATGAGTTAGGTTACATTACTGCATGTAAGCTAATTTAACATCAGCTAATCTAGCTCAACCTAAAGATAGCTAGAGTGGTTTATTACTAATGACCTTTTTCTTGATTTTACACAATCTACAGTAAATACAACATGTATTACATGTATGCAATATGTAGTCAGAGATTTGCACATCATAAACAACTGAAATGTCTGAATATTAAAAAAATAAATAATATACCACTACACAAGATTGTTTTTGCCATCTCTACATTCATTAAATTAACCTTATTACTCTTTGATGAAAATAAATTTGTGTCCTTTCATAAGGGTATTTCATCAAACAGTAGTGAATGACAATACAAATACAAAACAGTACCATATAGTATGAGCATATATGATTCTTCTTTGGTATTCAAAGTAGATTATTGTCAACAGAGACATCCTTAATGTGACTATAGGAACAACAAATTACCTCCAACAACAAGACGGACAGAGTAGATAACCGAGTCATCTTGCTGGCCGATACAAATGTACCGTCCTGAGTTGAGTTCTGTCACGTTACTGATGAAAAGCGACCCATTGGATAACACTGTTTCTCCTCGAGCCTTTCCTATGTTGTGCCACATTGTCTTTTTCTGTAATAAGCATAACAGGGATTTTGAAGGGTGGAAACTTGACAAAATAATAAAAGCCAAGCATCATAAACATGTAGAGAAAGAAAAGCTCAACAGTATAGTAAAAAATATCCAGTTAGAAACATGGGAGAGGCAAAAATTTTGATGTCTCAATTTATACTACAATATGTATGTAGGAAAGAAAGAAAACTTAATGGAATGTTTATCAAGCATTTTAACAAGATAACAAAGTAGTATTTCAGGATGAGAAGCTTGAATACCTGACTGTAGGGGCAAGGCAGGGTCACATTTTCATACATGTTGACAAATTCAGTTTTTTCATCTTTTATCACGAACTCTCGACCAAATACTCCATACAAGCCTGTAACAAAAAGAAAGAACCAAATATTAGTTTGTAAGAAGAATACTCATCATTACACCAGCTGCATTGATTGTAGCAATTCACTCAAGTAAATGGGTACTCACTGCTGAAGTATGATAGAATATTCTAAAAATTAATAAGTAATAATAATAAATAAATACATGCAATAATCAAATCAGAAAACGGCATCAGAGGGAATATACATGATAGTGAGACCAGTCTAACTAGTTACCCTGAAATATTCATCTGCTATAGTTGCAATATCTAAAAACCGCGAACTATTTAGCGCCAATGACAATAGCTATGTGCCACCAAGGTACAAATACAGAAAGCCACACCCTCCAGAATCTAAGAATGTGAGAAATCCTTAAACTTACCATAGTCAGGAACTAAGAAACGTACACAAATAACGGTAAATCTACAATCCACTTCCTTCACACACCACTCATCATCAACTGGGACTGGAGGCTTATTACTGGCTCTGCTCTATTCTCCTTCCTAACCAGAGACCACAATAATTATCTCATGAGTCACGAGAGAAATGTTAATGAAGAGCGCCCCTTGTTGTGGAGGTCCCATCAATAGGGGCGGGTCCCTCCTGTCCCTCACAAAACATCTCCATCGAGTACTGACCTATAAGAGAGCAAAGACCAATACAAATGCTTCTCAAGACCATTTCTTCATGTCTGAGCCCAATATTCGTATCAAAGCTTCCTGTCTGGCATTGTCAAGGGGCGTCGCTCTGCACCTCAGCCACCCCAGCTTGCAGGGAAAACACTATAGACGCCTGCACTGCCTTCACAGACGAAGCTTGGGGGTTATGGCGCTTATGATTCACCTCCTCCACCACAACCCCTACCACCACCACCACCATCAACATCATCAGCTGATGTCTAAGGGTTATCGTCTTTGTTAGTACAGGTGGTCTTTCAATGATCTGCTATGGTATAAGATTGGATTTGAAATATTCATTACTACATGTATTTGCAATGAAGGCACATGAGAAGGGGAAGGAGAAGAAGGAGGACAAGAGGAAGAATTCTATGACATTGTTTGCAACACGAACACAAACTCAATCTCTCTTGACCACATCAATCATTCTTCCGTTTGTTTCTCCTCACTCACATTTATAGCAATGTTGTCAGTTGTTGCCATTGAGAAAGTCTAACTCCCATCAGACTCAACAATGTGGCAATAGTAAGAGAAATGCGAATTTACACCACAAGTAGAAAAAAAAGAGCGGAAATGAATGTAATCTTCAAAGAAAATTCCAATAAAAAAAACCATGGACAGAAAACAAAGCAAATAAACACACACACACACACACACAAAAAAAAAAAAAAAAAAAGCACTGATAATGAAAAATGACAACAACAACACTATTTACGTGCGGAGATAAACACAGCAGCAGCAGACGACGCGTGCAGTGGTTGACAGGGAGGGAGTGAGTGTTTGTTGTGCTGCGTGTTTGACATTGTAGCAAGTCCCGTGTGTCGCAGCAAGGACCATACAGAGTGATTTAGTATCCAAGTGAGTGTTTGCTGCTCGATTCCTGTGGTAGCTAAGTGTGGCAGAGGCTGAGTGAGCTGAGACACGGCTGCCAGGTGCGTACTGACCTACCTTTCAACTTCGATCCACTTGTTTTGTTACCTGTTATCCTTCAAATGTTAGTGGTAATTTGACGCCTCTTGTGGGAATAATGCATGACTGTACCACTCAAGTTACGGCCGCAGACACAGGAGTACTCCCTCATTCTTTCGCTAATTATGGTGTGTCTAGGTAAAGATTATGCTCTGACCCTGCATCACGACATCTTAGTAAGACCAAAGAGAAGGCAAAATGATAAACTGGTAAAAGTCTATAGAGTTAAGACGATACTATTTGCACTCTTAAGAACAATATTTTGGTTTTCCTGGTTAGGGAAATTTGGAAATAGGTATGACAAAACTATAGGTTTATATGTGAAAAGTTGATTATTTTTAATATGTCAGTCTTCCCACACTCCCCTCCCACTACCCTCCATTTAATTTCAATATTTTTTTTTTTATTGTACATGCACCCTTGGACATTAACCTAACCTAACCTAATGAAACACCTAAAAAATTTCACCGCTGGACGTAGAAAATCTTTAACATTTGCCACACTCCCAAGTGCTATTACAGACATAATACACATTTCCCATCCATACTTGAATCTGAGGTGGATGTATCATAAAGATTTAACAAGAAAGATGATTTTTTGTAACTATGAAAATACAGGATTTTGAGATACGGGAAAAGTAATACACTATAGACAACACTAAATGAGAGATTTTGGGCTTTCAAGACATTGAAGATATTATATTATGATAATCATCAGTCTGTCAGCCACATAACAATCGGGACTATGCAAAACTTTATATAAGCAAACCTTAAAATCTTCTGTGATGCAAGTGGAGCGTAACCTTTGATAAAATCCCAATGTCTTCCTGACTGCTATGTATGTCTGTGGATTGCTACTGTTGAAGTAACTGCTATGCTTCAGCCTTGCAGAATATAATGAAATTTTAAGAACTTGAATATAATATAAACTTGAAATCTTCTTCATGTACATTGACAGTCAGGAGACAGGAAAAAGCGTCTATCAGTTCTTTGTATCCATGTAGATATTTTCTATATGCATTTTTACTTTAAAGGTTTTCTAGATGGGGAATGATGTTGTATTGTAGAGCCACTTGACAAATAGATAACGAACATGACTGGTATAGATGGTGGCAATGGTGGTGATCTTTGCCATTGCTATTTAATTTTATTTGTGCCATTAGAACCAATATCTTTCATACATAATGACAGACATGTTGTGGTAGCGCATTCCTACATTATGGTCTGCTGACAAACTGCGTAACTTTTATCAAGGACTGAGGTACTTTCTGTTCCTATGCCTGACTTCCATATTTTTTCTTGTGCTGTAAAAGAATGTGTAAGATTGCTATTCCTTGATGCAACACTCATTCAGATATGTTAATGTTGATAAAATGGAATTCCTTGATTAGATAGAACAGTTTGCTTAAAGTAGTCAAGATGAATGATAAAACCACTAGTATATTTTTCATTGTACATCTTCATTTATCAATACACAGAAGTAAAGCACATCAACATCATCATCGTCATCATCATTATCATGTTGAAGCTAAGGTGATGTAATTAGTAATACACAATTAAGAGTTTAGATCCTACCGTTCATCAGAATGGGTCAAGAATTAACAACAAAACATTTGGTTACCATCTATTTTGTAACAACACATAAACCAGAGTGTGTTGCATTCTAGTTCATTTCTTTCCTGGAGAGATGTATGTTGAATACAAGCAAAAAATTAGAGTGTGTATTATTAAGGATTTCACTTTAAACAGATGGATCCCAGGTGATTAAAAAACAATTGTAGCTCATAAGAATTCTTCACTAAATTAACTTGCACATGTCAAAAAAAGCCTGGTAACTTATGAACCAGGATGCAGTAGTGGGTGGTGGCTGAGTGTTAGGGAGTGAACTGAGTGGTAGTTGGCCATGTGGTGTATGCAGGATGGGTGTGGCTGGTAATTCCATTACTGTATGTATATTATGTGCACACGCACACAGAGGTGCATTGGTGTGATGGGTTTTCTACGTAACATAGCTAATCAACCTTGTCTGCAGTGCATGTATAGGCAAAATTAATAGTGGAATATAAAGTTAGATCATTTTCTCTTGTTTGTATTTTTAATGGAGAATGGTCTGTATGCAACATTAATCTGTATATTTTGTGTTTAAGGGAAGGATGAAACTCATACAGACAACTACATGCTTTAAAATGTGTTTTTTTCACTTGTTGTTTTCTGCTGCTGATACAAAGATTATATACTACCTTTCTGAACTTACTTATGCAAATCTTTGTAGTGGGTAAAGTAAGTTTAATATGTATTTGTAGCTGATATTTAAGTCTGTGGTTGACAATGGTTTGCATTTCCATGTTCTTGATATCAAAGTGTATGATGAAATGTGTTGATGGACATGGAGAGATAAAAAAAAATATAATGCATCAAGTTAGTGACTTAAATTAAAGACATCTTGAATAAAGACACTAAAAAAAGGTGGACATTGTTATAGGTGTAATGCATATGTGTCAAACAGACAATACTTTAACCATTACAGTAATAGAGTGACAACTTAGTGAGTGTAAAGGAATGCAGTGCAGACAGATAACTGGTTGGAAAGATAAGATAAAAGTTGGTGATGGCCACTATGACAGCTCTTGTCTGCTGTCAAGATGAGGGTTATTTGAGTGTGATAAGATGACTCATGAGTGAAGCAGAAGCCTGTATTCAGAAATATGGTGTGGTGTTAACTCATTATAATGATGCCATTGTTTGTTGTTATGTTTGCATCCATTGACCAGTCTCTATTACTGATGACAAGTAATCTCGCAGAAAGATCTTCATCTGTATTAGTTCTTGGATATACGTATGTAGTTCATATTATTGGTGATTGGATAGGAAGGCCTTCACTAAGATGGTGCAGACTCAAGATTATTGTAGTGCTGCCGTTTTGTTATGATTGTACCCCTTGATCTCTCTCTCCTTTCATGCATATTAGGGAAAATAGTGAAGTTAGTGTGTCTTCATTACATGTGGTCTGACTTCCTGTTATGCTGTATGGCTAAGACACGGACGCCAAGCTCAGGCTGAGAGAAACATGTTTATATCAGGTGACAAGGGTGTCCTCAGACTCAAGAGCTTGTTGTGTTATCTGTATCGTCCTTGAAGTGTGGAAAGCCAGGGTGTTGGCGAAGAGGATCTAGTGCTGGACTGAGCTGACCTAGTGTGACAAGTCCTGCGCAGTGGGTTGGTGGTGTCTGTATGTTCTACAGACTTGGAATGGAGTTGTTTAGTGAAGCAAGCACATCTCCGTGTGGCATGTTGAGGATTGGGGAAGCACGTAGTACCGTTGTTGTGCTAAGTAAGTGTTAACACGTGCCCAGACATGTGCCTGCTGCAAGAAAAAAAAAAAAAAAATCAAACAAGTTGTTAACGTGTGTGAACCGTTGTGTCCTGACGATGTTAACTTTACTGGTTGCGAACATGTTTGCAGCACTGATGTAATCCAGCACAAAAAAAAAAAAAAGAAAATCCATAAGAGTGTAGCATTGTGAAATACATTCGTGTCGGAAAAAAAGGCGTATGCCACGTGCTGAAAAAAAAAAAAAATGCATGACCGGTGAAGAACAGTAACCTGTTTTTATAATTATCAGCCTGAGGGGTTAATTGATTAGAGACGATGCAACACTGGGCCTGTAAAGCACCGTAACAGTGACAATAATTATGTAAATGTGGTGAGGAAATAGTGGATCTTTGAGTGGAGGTGCCGGGGTTGGGGTGGGGGGGTGGGGCGTTGTCGAGACATCACACTACACGCAGCGTTCGCTCCACAGCCAGTGAGTGAGAGTGAGGATTGCGTTGTTACTGTGGAGGGGGAAGACGGACACAAATTAATATATGAGTGCTGTCTTGCCAAAATGGAAGTTGGATATTGATCACAGCTTAGACCACATGAATTGAACCGCCGTGCAACATTAATAATGACCGTAACAGCACGTTGAGAACAGTATCTGAGCAGCATCGTGGTCTGTATAGAACAGTAAGCATTTTCCAGTGTTAGGACGTCAACAGAAACAATTAACGTTCATTGACATTTGAAAGTGATGGTAACACTTATCCAGTGACAGTAACACTTGCATAGATAACACGTTTCTTGATGACAGACATTACAAAGACGTGAAAGCATTGAAATAAGGGAAGCTGCAACAAGGCATCGGGTGTACGCATATAATGACAGACGCGGACGTAAAACAGTACATATTTCCCGTGGTTTTTGTTCCGTGCTTTGTTTGATCCTCTCAATAAGGAAGGAAACATGTGTCTGAACCACGTAAATGGGCAGCAGGAAAGATTGTTAAACGTGTGCTGTGTTGTGTAATCATGGAGGCTAATATTACATAGGAAAATTTGTCATCTTATCGGAATTTTAACGTACCTAATAATATAGCAAGAATCTCTCTCTCTCTCTCTCTCTCTCTCTCTCTCTCTCTCTCTCTCTCTCTCTCTCTCTCTCTCTCTCTCTCTTTTACATGAAGTATGAAGGTAACAGCAGGAACAACAAAAATAGCGACAAGCCAAAGCAAAATGCACAATATACGTAGTTATGTTCAGCGTAGCAACAGCCTAACAGCCTATAGAGGAATGCCATAGAACAACATAGACTAAAGCAATGACTCTTTACTTTCTACAACAAACATATCGATAACCTTACACCACGCACGCTCCTCCTCCTATTTGCTTCATCTGTCACGAAACCTTGCTGAGTGTTGCTCCGAATCGCTGAATTATGAAAGGATCTGGAAGGAGTGTTGAAGAGGGAAGCGCCCACTCAGTCCGTCTAAGTCATCGCGTGGCTAATTATTCTTGTCAAGTTCGTAATTTTTAACATTTGCCGCCTGACAGTAACAAACTTGGCAGGTAACGTAAGTGGATGGGACTTATGGTGGGTGAGTGCTGAGTCCATGTAGTGTTGATTAGAAGGCTGATTAAGTATTATATTAACGTTCGCATTTTTAATAATTCAGCTTGAGGCAAACTTACCACGCTCTATGATGTAAGTTGTAGGGATTTTATAGTGGATCAATGATACGTGCGTGTATAGTGTAGGTCAAGAATTAGATAGACTAACTATTGCATTGACGTTCATATTCTTAAAGAGCATCTGGCATGTTTAACAGCATGTATAGTGTAAGTTATTGGAGTTTTATGGACTCTTTATGATTCCGGTGATGATTGCAGAGTCGACACCATCAACATGAAAACACCTGTTGAGGGAACGATAAATGATCTCTGAAAACCTTAGGAGAGAAGAAAGCTTT
Source organism: Callinectes sapidus (assembly GCA_020233015.1). Lineage (NCBI taxonomy): Eukaryota > Metazoa > Arthropoda > Malacostraca > Decapoda > Portunidae > Callinectes > Callinectes sapidus. Next base: position 10,429,665 of record CM035199.1, on the reverse strand, counting down.
TGATTTAGAATAAGAGTGCCAACTTCTACTGTGTCCAGCGTCTTCTGTCTTGAATTCTCTGATAAGTTGATAATTTGCCTACAGAATCTAGCAATGGTGTACTGAGGAGATCAGAACTTCGATTCTGATTTGTTGATTGTCTTAAAAATAAGTTAATTAATTAATAAAAATAAGTAAATGAAACAATGAAATAAATAATTAGAATAATGAAGTATAAGTAACAAAAAAAAAAAAAAAATAAAAAATAACAACTACTTACGAGTGTATTTTGAAACATTTCTGCGCCGCACCTCTAATAACTTCAATAGATTCTAGTTGAGGCGAGAGAGTTTTTCATCAAAAGCGTCTGGATGGTATACGGTGGTTGATTAACAAAATTTCTACATTATCATCAGGAGAAACAGTTTAGTCCTGTGAACCTTGTTAATAACAGCTTATGTGGCATTTCAAAATAATTACGGTGACGAGAGCGTTTATGGAAACGGTCTTAACATCGGAGGACAGAGTGGGTGGTGGTGAGTCGTGAGTCGTGAGTGGTCGTGACGGGTGCTGGTGATGGCAGGGGATGAGTGCACCTAATGACTTAAGTGCCGCCACCGTCACCAGTATTGATCACCACAAAGACTTCCCTAGGAAAAGAGAGAGAGAGAGAGAGAGAGAGAGAGAGAGAGAGAGAGCTTCGCATGCTGCTATGAAGCATTTAATGTATCTGTTTCCTCTCCGTTCCTTTGTATAACGAGGTGCTTACTGTATGAGTGTACATGTGGCACAAGCAACTCGAGGAAGAGATGGAACATAAAAGAAGGGAAAATACATACAAGTCAGCAAGAATGGAAGGGAGAAATTGATAAGGAAATAAAGCATAAGAAGGAATAAATGAGTTAGAAACCTTGGGGAAAAAAGATAAATGAAGTAGGAAGTAAGGAATTAGAAGGAACAAATGAGGGAGGGAAATTAAAAAAAGAAATTAAGAAGGAAGTCAAGAAGTAGAAGGAAAGAGGGAGAAAGAATGGGAGGAGGAAGAAATGCATGAGGAAATAGAAAAAGTAGAAGCGATCAATGAGGAAGAAAAAACTGAAAGAGGAAGTAAGGAATTAGATGGAGAGAGAGAGAAACAAAGAATGGGAGGAAGAAGAAATGAATCGGGAAGTAAAGTAGTAGAATGAATGAACGAGGAAGAAAGAATATTATTGATTTTGAATATTAATCAATGGCGTTTGAGGAGATTACTGTTCTATACTTGATTTGATATTCTGAACTGCATATTTTGTGGATTTTTATAGTATGGAAATTTATAGAAGGTATCCCAAACTGTAAATTTTAAGTGTTCGCCGGTGAGTTTAAGGTCAGTATCGTCTTACGCTTGAAAATAGTCTCCTCAAAACACTATATTACCATGTATCTATTGATTTACCATGCATTTACTCCGTCCAGTATTTTCCTGTTGTTATTTTGCCATGGTATTTTCCTATAGATACTGGAGTTTAGACGACCAACATAATTGCATAGAACGCCAAGCTCTTCAATTTTTTAAGAGTTTATTGTAGCACAAAAGCTTAACACACGTTTCACCTCTCCTCTGCAGAGGTTAATGCTTCACAAGGAAAGTTCAATTTTCTCTGTGAGGAAAAAGAAAAGTTACGGCCGAAGCCGAAATAGTCTGAGTTCAATGCTTTGATCATCATGTCCCTAAGGTGAGTCGAGTGTCATGCCACAGACTGACCATGGCATGCCTTTAGACTACAAATAACTCGTCCATTGGCTGGCATCGTTAGGTCTCGAAAGCGTCTATGGTATTGAATGGCTTGTTGTTTGATGGCAACAGACAATTTCACATCAGATTTTGATTTCCAAGTAAAAAAAAATAATGAAATCACTTCGTTCCTCAACTGATAACTCTAAGACATAAGTTATCATTTCTTGATAAAGTGATAGAGATGGTATATATATATATATATATATATATATATATATATATATATATATATATATATATATATATATATATATATATATATATATATATATATATATCATGATGTTGCGATTATAGCGTTTTTGTCGTAGGTACATGTTAAAAAATTCAGCTATTTCAATATTTTGGTATGTGATAATAGAATATCCAAAATATACGATATGCAGTAGACCATTTTTTTGTGTGAAATATTAAGAAGTGTTGTGAATCTGACTACTGCAGCTGAATTTTTAGTCCTCTTCTAATGCTGCTAGATTTGTTTTAGTTATATGGAACTTTTTAACCTGTATTTTGTGGGTTAACCCTTTCATTATTATTTTTTTTCGTTTTGCAATGGTAATTATTTAGTTTTTTTTATCTGGTTTGTTGAAGCCGACCAGTTAATGTTGTGAAACAACAACTAGTTATTTAGTCAAGTCCCAGAGACTTATTCTAGTATTGCAATTCACATTTCGTCAAGTTTTATAAGGAATATCGTAAACCGGATGTGTTGTAATGTGACATTAAGCTTCACTCTTTCGCTTCTTCCACTGACCAACTCTGGAACTCTCTCTGTCTGGCTTTGTTCCATCTCGCGACTTGGAACTGTTTCGTACGTAGTATCAAAATATGCGTGGAACTAAATTGCCGACTTTTATTTATGAATTTTAGGAGCTTGACGTTGAAATGGATAAAGAGCGAGCAAAAATCTCCGTTACAATGATTCATGGCTTGTTTTGAAATGTCCCTCTGTCTTATCTTAACAGACGGATGTGAAGTGGTGAAATGATAGCGTTTATCACACCCGGCGCTGGGGACACACTCGCCACCACCGGGAAACACACGCCAACAACTTTTCCTTCTCCATGTAACCGCGGGACACATAGTTTTTACTTTTTTATTTACGTGTTAAGAGAGAGAGAGAGAGAGAGAGAGAGAGAGAGAGAGAGAGAGAGAGAGAGGAAATAAAACTTTATATTTAGTGATTCAAAGCTTCTTTCTCACCTTATTTTTATTTCTATTGTTATTGTTATTTTTATTTGTTTATTTTTTGGAAGAAGGAAGTTTGCGAGTTTTTAATTTTTTTTTATTGTTGCAAAGCTCTCGTATGTGTTTGTTTGTTTGTTTGTTTGCGAAGCTTTACTGGTGGTGATTTTGTTGGATAACCCTCTCGTTTTTTTTTTTTTTTTTTCTTTTGGGAATCGCTATTTTTTTCATTTGGTTTAGTGAAGCTCAGTGGTTATTTTGTGAAGCTTGACTGTTAGTTATTCAGTCAAGTCTCAGATTTACCCCTATTTTTTTACATTTTCTTTTATTTATCTGTTTATTAGTTAGTTTTTTTATCTATTTGTTTGTCTATTTAGTTGTCTATTTATGAGTTCGTTTGCTATTTTATTGTTTTTTTTTTTTTTTTATTCATCTTATCGTGAAGCTGTACATTTTCATTAGTAAAGCTTTAACAATTTACTTTGCGATGTCTTACTGTCCATTTACTTTTCCTTTTTTCAATTTTTATAAAGCATAACACTCAGTATCAGTGCTGAGGTGACATCCCCCCCCTGCACAGTGATGGGTGTTACTAGAAGGAGAGGGACAAGATGAAAACCCCGCTAAACACCTCTGTAGCTTTGAAAAATAGTCGTGGTGAGAGAGCAAAGCGTTTTTGAATACTGGCCTCGGGGTGTCAGACGAGCTACGTTACCTCTGCATTTCTCAACCCCCCCCTTGGATTTCATGTGGCCTCACGAGAGTTTATTCTGACATCTCCCTCCTCCTCCTCCTCCTCCTCCTCCTCCTCCTCCTCCTCCTCCTCCTCCTCCTTCCCAAGCTCCCTGCTGACATCCCTTCCTCTCCTCCTCTCCTCCCAACTTCCCTCCCTCCCTCCTTCCCTCCCTACCTAGCCACCTACCTACCTACCTCTCCTTCCTTCCTTCCTTCCTTCCTGACATCTCTCCTCCTCCTGGCACTGAAAAGAAAATCCTGTGCGTCCCCAGGGAGCTGTGTGTGTGTGTGTGTGTGTGTGTGTGTGTGTGTGTGTGTGTGTGTGTGTGTGTGTTGGGTTTAACATGTATTTTTTTTTTTTTTTTATGTATGAAAGGAGCTAGTCCGACCAAGTTAAATTCTGTGTATTTTTTAGTTTTATTCTTTTTATTTAAGTCGACTCTATCTTGATATGTACGATGACTTGGACAAATCACTGTGCTTAGTAGGGTCATTAAAACGTCCTTCAAAATCTTAAGGAACATGAAGAAGAAAGAAAGAAAAAAAAGAAAAAAAGCTTTCACCAGAGCCTATTTAAGTATGATGCTTTCACTTATAAATAGTACAGAAGAACCCTGTCAAAGCTTCTTCCAATCTTAAAAAAACAACATTGAGAACTTTCAAACTAGTAGCCTTCACGAGAATCTGTTTAGGATAAATTCACTCACTATATGAATATCCTTGTCAAAGTTCTGCTTGAATAACCAAAAATAACCCCTTCAATACTGGGACGGATTTTCACGTTCATTCTATTTCTTATTTGTCGATTTTATATAGCTTCAGAAACTCATGTGGGGATTAAAATGGTACAGACTGTGACCATTAATCTTCTGACCCTTCTTAATAAAACCTTCCTAATGTCAATAAAAAAAAAACTCTAATCATATCCAAAACTGTTGGTAAAAATGCGTCCCAGTAATGAAGGGGTTAAAGATCGCAATAACCCGCACTTTGACTATTGTAAGGTTTTCATGATAGCTTCACCAACATACATAGTGCGGAATCCTTACCAAACTGCGACTAAGATCATTAAAACACAATTGAAAACACATACACACACACACAAAAAAAAAAAAAAAAAACTTCCACAAGAACCTATTTATGCATATTACTTTTATCTATAAATGGTGCAGAAGAATCCGTGTCGAAATTTTACCAGACTTATGAAAACCCCCCTTGTCAAAATCCCAATAACTTTGACATCGGAGCTCGTTAGAGAAATAATGGTGATAAGAAGCTGGAAAGGTTGAGAACACTGATCTAAGGTGGAGGAGAGTGACGGGCAGGAGAGATTGCGGCGATAAAAGTTATGATTGGTGCCGTTTATCACTCCCACGTACGTCATTGAACACAGCGCCATGTCTCCTGCTTCCTGTACCTTCAATCCGGTCACTGGTCGCTGCGGAGGTGGACAGGATACGTCTTGGTCCAACAGATAATGGATAGAGTATATAGATAGAGTAATGGAATGATGGCAAGCGAGGGTTACAGAAGGCAAGGGAAGGACAACTAGATGAACCTTGAATTCTTATATGAGCTATTTTTAAACGTCACATTGATGAATTTAACGTTCTCATAATGTTTTTTAATTTTTAAAAAATTTTTATTGATGAATTCTTGTTAATGTATCATGAGAGGTATTTATTTTTACATAATGATAAATGTAAGTATCTGATGTTGTTTTATATTATTTGATACAGAATCCTTGTTAAACTCCCACTAGTCATGAAACTTTTGAAAACCTCGATCACTCTTAATGTAGGTGAGCTAAGAAGCCTGAACGTTTGAGAATGCGAATCGAGGGAAAGTTTGTTGGGATAAGTTGAGATTAATGGTTAGTGGACAAAGATATACAATAAAATTGAAGGAGCTTTAGTTCTGTGAAATAGACGATGTGATGATGATGATGATGATGATGATGATGATGATGGCTGAATAAGGGAGATGCATCCATGTGTAATAAATAATTCTTCATTCTTCCGTGTAAAGCTCAGCATTTATTGAGAAACATGTAAATTCCAATTGCGAAAGAAAACTACGTACTTTGATTTGAAATGCATTGGAAATAACATAAACTTTACCTACCTATTGGATGTATTTCAGTATAAAAAAGTTTGTAGTTAAAGAAAATGAAATGAAAAAGAAAAGAAAAGAAATTAATGTTTGGAAAGTTTTGAAGGGAGACTCTTGTAATCTAAATACGAATTGATGGGGAGTATTTGTGCATCATGTCGCTTGGAGAACACATTGTACATACTTGGACCTGGTGTGGGAGGACAAAAAACGTCACTTATGATACAGTTCATATTTCAACGAAGGAAGGCAAAAAAAAAAAAAAATAAATAAATAAATAAAATAAAATAAATAAAATAAAAAATAAATAAATAAAAATAAATAGGTAAAATAAATAAATAATAAAAAATGTCACGATGAAAAAAAAAATGCAGAAGGGAAATGGATGTACGTATGCGAGACAAGTTAAAACAACAACAACAACAACAATAACAACAACAACAACAGCAATAACAAACTACAGCTTACGAAAAAGAAAGGCTTCACTGTAAAATATTTAAAAAATATCCCATTTATTTACTTTTTTTCTTTTTTGAACGTCCGATGCAGGTGCGTGTATAAGGTTACATAATTCTGCTCGCGATTTACTCTCTCTCTCTCTCTCTCTCTCTCTCTCTCTCTC
>CM035199.1:10319756-10351451 GCA_020233015.1 Callinectes sapidus | reverse complement strand
GTTTACGTTATGTTATCTATCATCTTCACTTTCCCTTTTCATTTTGTTCTCAAGTTCATTCCTTCGCTGGAGAAATGATACGTATGAGAGAAGCTTGTGTTATTATGAGTATGGTCAATTTGTGTTCTTACCTCCATTTTTTTCCCTAAGAAGAGAACATGATGGAAAGGGAAGAATATGGAAGGTAGGAAAAAAACAATACGCAAAAAAACTGGAAACACAACTAAACTATATCACGTGACGTTATTAATATTCACTTTCTTTTCCTCCCGTCTTTTGAAATCGTGAACACACAAAGCACAAAAATATTTCCCTCCACTTCACTATTTTTTTTCTTTTTTTTCCGTCACCGTCTTTCGCTGCGGATACTCCCTTTTTTTCCCTTCTCTGCGTGGATGAAAGTTGAAAATGGGGAAAAAAACACAAGTAAAAAGTTCCTAAAAAAACACACAGGGTACATGCTATTAGGTGATGCATTACAAAAAACGGAGCCAAGAGAAGGGAAACTCATATAAAGTATCGTTCTTCCAAAAAGTTGCTCTCAGTGGCGCGACGAAGACCAGCACGAGCGTGTGTGATTTACCTTCCCAAGCATGGTGGGTGTGTTTATGTGTGTGTGTGTGTGTGTGTGTGTGTGTGTGTGTGTGTGTGTGTGTGTGTGTGTGTGTGTGTGTGTGTGATCATTGTGTTATATCTTTATTTTCTATCTTGCTTTTTAATTGAGGTAATTTCTCTTCCCACGACATCAACAGCATTCTATTATGCGATGTTAAATTTCTCATAGTATCTTTTTACGCACTAATCTTTTCACTTGCAATAGGATAAAAGGACTCGTCAAGCAACATTAACTGTGCATATCAATATATTAATAACACCATATTCAGTCCATTTAAGGCATCAGTGTTTAATGAACCGTAAACATGTGCTTTAATTCAAGTTTTCTGTCGTTTTCCTTTTTTTTTTTTTGGTCTAAATATAGTTTTCTTTTTTATTTGAAAAGCTAACCTAATACAGGCTATTGTGTTTGGGGGTGATGAGATCATTCTTTCAGCGATAAGTATGAAAAAGGTTGAAGAAAATCAATCCCGAAGTATTTTTTGTTTTTCTTTACTCTTCTTTCACGTCCCGATGTAACTGGCTATTCATGTATATCTTAACTGTTATATGACTATTACGCTTCAATAAAACTACTACTACTACTACTACTACTACTACTACTACTACTACTACTACTACTACTACTACTACTACTACTACTACTACTTCTTTTATTACTACTACTACTACTACTACTACTACTACTACTACTACTACTACTACTACTACTACTACTACTACTACTACTACTATTATCATTGAACAGCGCGTGTGGCTGGCGGTACTGGCCATTCTGGTGGCGGCGGCGGTAGCAGTGGCGGATGAGCCTGGGGGAGGACCAATAAGAACATCCACCACTGGCAACACTAGTATACGTGGCACAGCTGGACGAGGGAAGGTCGAAACCCCTGGAGGTGGTGGGACAAGCGGCAACTCTGGAGGTGGAGAGGTGGTGAAGGCTGAGCTCCGAGCGTCACACATTGATGTTGGACCCGAGGACCACTCGCCCATCGTTGGACATCAGAGAAGAATTGGCACCAGTGGACATCGTGCTTCTACCAGCAATGTGAGCCCTCAACTTCCACTTGGCATCACAGCAGAGTCCAGCGAGGCCCACCAAGGCGAGATCGATGTGGTTCCCGCGCGTGTGGAACGGATTACCAACAAGGTGCGAACTGTTCCCTTCGTAAATGGGGACAGTGGATCATTGAAAACAGTTGGACTGACAGGTGCACTAGGCAACGTGACGCATCGCACCGCTACCACCACTGAAGGCTCACTTGGCAACAATGCAAGTGGAAATCGCAACCGGAAAAGAGGCGCCAGTGATGAGGGCAGCACACTCCGAAACAAGCGCATCGACCGTTTACAAGCGGCTAAGATTGCGGCCACGATCCACAGAGCAATTCCAGTGGACCTCTCCAAGTACGGCGGGCTGGACACCAAGGCTCTTCTCAGCCTAGCAAATCTCGATAAGATCAACAGAGCGGCAACGTTGAGTCTTTTTGCGAAAGGAGACAGAGGTCCTAGTGGAGAGATTTCAAAAGTTGCAATCATAAGTCAAGAAAAGAGTCAAGAATCCCCTAAAAGCATCGCTGACATAATCAATGAGGATCATGAAATCACCAACGGAGCGAATAAAAGGGAGATCTTCAGTATTGTTGACACTGATGACTGCGATAGCGGGGAGGTCTTTGGAGTTCGAGGGAAGGGCTCTGGACTTTTTGGCATTTTTAATAAGGGAGACAGTAGGGAGAGACAAGGCGGTGGGCTATTTGGTGGAAAAGGAAACAGCAGGGAAAGATGCATTTCAAGAAGGCAAAAGGGTGGTGGGAGAAGAGGATCCTCGAATATATTTGGGCTTTTTAATAAAGGAAATAGTAAAGAGAGACCTGGAGGGCTTTTTGGAAAGGGCGGGGGAAGTGGTTTAGATATCTTTGGAATCTTTAACAAGGGTAACAGTCAGGAGAGGTCTGGAGGTCTGTTTGGAAAGGGTGGCGGAGGAGGTCTCGATCCTTTTGGGCTTTTTGACAAAGACAACAGCAGGGAAGCGTTTGGAAAAGGTGGACTAGAACACCTGGACGTCTTTGGACTCTTTGACAAGGGAGACAGTAGGGAGAGATCTGGAGGACTATTTGGAAAGGGTGGCAGAGGAAGAGGTTTAGACATTTTAGGGATTTTCGACAAGGGAGACAGCAGGGAGAAATATGGAGGCCTATTCCGGAAAGGGGAAAGAGGAGACCGTGGAGGATTGGAGATAATAGATATCTTCGACAAGGACAACAGTAGGGAGAAATCTATAGGAATAATCGGGAAAGGTGCGAAAGGGGAGCGAGGAGGCCTGGGAGTCATTGAAATCCTTGACGATGGAGACAGTAGGGAGAAATTGTTAGTTGGCCAGGGACTTCGAGGTTTGAATAAAGGGGGGATCTTTGGCAAGGGCGCAGGTAGCTTAGACATAAAAGGGTCATATGGCACCGACAGCAGAGAAGGACTTAGCTTATTTGGCACTAAAGGAAGCATCAGAGGAGGGTCAGGCGGTTTATTCAACAAAGGCAACAGCAATGAAAGGTCAGGTGGTCTCTTTGCTAACAAGGGCAGACGGGGAGGACTTTTCGGTAATGGCTTTGATCTTTTCGGGTTATTTAACAAAGGAAGCAGAGAAAGGTCAGGAGGATTATTTAACAAAGGTAACAGTAAGGAAAGGCCAAGAGGAATATTCAACAAAGGTCGAAGTAAAGAAATATTTAACGTGGATCACTACCATGACAGCCTTGAAATTCCTAGTAAAGAAAAGACAGGCTTATTCGGGAACAAGGGCACAGGAGGGGGACTTTTTGGCGGGGGTAGGGGCAAAAATCTTGACATCTTTGGGCTATTTAATAAAGGGAGTAAAGAAAGATCACCAGGACTGTTTGGCGGGAAAGGACTCAGTAAGGAAAGGTTTGATAGTAAGCTCGATTTCACAGATGATAGTAAGGAGACTTTGTTTGGAAGTAATGAGGTCCTTATCGTCTTTGACTTCCTTAAGGATCTTCACAACATCATATGGGGAAGGTAAATGTGTAAGTACGTATTATGTTTATTTTCTTTTTCTTTCTTTTGTAGTTGAATTTATAAGATGTTTAGTTAAGATGTCTAGTTTGATTAGTCGATTTGAACTAATGCAGTTTTTGTTTCTCTCTCTCTCTCTCTCTCTCTCTCTCTCTCTCTCTCTCTCTCTCCTCATCTCTCTCTCTCTCTCTCTCTCTCTCTCTCTCTCTCTCTCATTAAGAAATTCAAATGTAAAAAACCGCTTTAATCATTTGCTATTTTTAATTTCTTTCATGTAATGTCTTTTAGTGTTTGTTTTAACTCCGGCTTATTGTCTAATTATTTTTATTTGTTTCCTTTACAGCGTGCTGAGATGAGACGTTGCGTTAACCTCAACGAAAAAAAAAAAGCTACATTAAAACAACGAAAAATAGAAACAAAAGACAAATTACGAAAAAAGACGATAAAAATGTATAAAAGACTAAAAAAAATGTTGTAGATATACTACATAATTTCTCTCTCTCTCTCTCTCTCTCTCTCTCTCTCTCTCTCTGTTATATAAATTTTAAAGAAAGGCTGTGCGTGATGAGAAGCATTAGTGTGTGTGTGTGTGTGTGTGTGTGTGTGTGTGTGTGTGTGTGTGTGTGTGTGTGTGTGTGTGTGTGTACCATAATTGCTGATATTCCTGAAAAAATAATATGTATTTTTCTTTCCTTTTTCTTTTTTTGTTTTTGTTTTAGGGGTACATTCATATCGACCGAACATTTTATGCATGTTGTCATCAATAATTTATTAGTTTTTCTATTCATATCGTCTACTCGACTGTGAACTGAATAATCTATTAAACAATTTATATATTTCACTTATATTTATCGATCTTCTACTTCTTAATCTTTACTTACTTGAATCTATTTACTTATTTATTTGTTGATCTCGCAATTTGCCAATTAACTTTCATTTATAACTATTTGTCTATCCTCTTATGTCTATCTGTATCTATATCAGCAATATTTTTCTAAACTAACCTAACTTAACCCAACCAGTATCTTTAAACACTACAAAAACAAGGAATCCAATCAAATACAATCCTGCACACAAAGGATCCAATACCACTTGATTTCACAAACCTAACTTATTCATATTCACCTCTTCATCTAATATACGTGTCCAGTTAAACCATTAACTAAATATTTACCTATTCATATCTATTTTACTTTTATATTTGTGTGTATATTGTAGTTTGTGTGTTCGTGTTTCACTATCTTTACGAGAACCACCACCACCACCACCACCACCACCACCAACACCACCACCACCACCACCACCACCTCCTCCTCCTCCTCCTCCTCCTCCTCCACTAAGTCCTGCGGCATTGAGGGGCGCGGCCAGATAGACCCATTCACGAGTGTTAGTGGTAATCCAGGGACATGACCTACTTCAACAGGGCCACTTAAATGCACTTCCACAATGAACTAAAGTGGTCTTAACCTCTTTGGAACTCTTCGTTACTCTCTCTCTCTCTCTCTCTCTCTCTCTCTCTCTCTCTCTCTCTCTCTCTCTCTCTCTCGTCGTCTCATCACTTTCACAAAAAATAAGATAAAAGAATTTGTTTACACACACACACACACACACACGTGCTTCTTCGTTCTGCATGATGACAAGTAAACGTAGTATGGTCGATAACTACACTATAGAAACCCCACCCCACCCCTCCTTCAATATTATAACAGCAATATTATACAACACCGACTGTGGTGGTGGTGGTGATGTTGTACTAGAACGAGTAGGGGAGGAGGAGGAGGACTATTGATGAAACAAATGAAAAGGATGATAAAGAAGAAACACCACCACCACCACCACCACCATTATCACCACCACCACCACACCACAACACAGTCACGCATCTCTCTTCCACCCCTTCATGACAACATCCCCACCACACAACCCACGTGGCTAATCAATATCCACCCAGGTGAGTCAGGCAGGTGAGGCAGGCGGTGTGGGGTGTTTACTGACCCCCACACCACCCTATGCCACGCCCTTGGCTTGGAAGTGGCTCGGCGGCTCCTCAGGGCAGGTTAAAAGCGGGAGAGGCAGCGCTATCTCGTAATTCTTGCCTGCGCTCAATATATCTTTGTTTATTTTTTTTTATTCTTTTATGTATTTCTTGCAATAGTGTGACATAATTGATTGCTTCTTTATTTTTTCTCTCTAGATAAAGTTAGTGCGGTGATGGTGGTCGTGGTGAACAGTAGCAGCATCAGTAACAGTAGCAGCATCAGTAACAGCAGCAGCACCACCACCACCACCAGCAACAGCAGCATCAATAGTAGTAGTAGTAGTAGTAGTAGTAGTAGTAGTAGTAGTAGTAGTAGCAGTAGCAGTAGCAGTAGCAGTAGCAGTAGTAGTGCTACCACTAAAATGAACGCCAGTAGTAGTAGAAATTGTAACAGTAATGCAGTAATGGCGGTATCATCATCATCATCATCATCACCACCATCGTAATCATCAGCAGCAGCAGTAGCGAGGATAACCATCCTCCTCCTCCTCCTCTCTTAAAAATATATATACATAACGAGTGACGCATTTGCCTCCCAAAGAGCCAATAATTAGTAGTCCAAGCACCTGCACATTAATTTCCCCTCGCGGCGCCAAAGTCCTGCTAAATTAGTACATGAAAATTAATTAGCCGGCATGAGTGAGGCAAGAAAAAAGAGAAATTTGTTTGCCACCTCGTAACTTGCTCCGAATAAATTACTGACTTGTATTTCCTATTTAATACACGCGTCAGTATCGGTCGCGCTAAAGAGAGAGAGGCGAAAAGAAATATTTAACTTGGAAGACATGGAGTGTGAGCGAGTAATTAAGAGCGTGTGAACAGAACGATGGGAAAAATGTTTCATATCAACACTCGTAAATGTGTTTTATTATTATTATCATTATTATTATTATTATTATTATTATTATTATTATTATTATTATTATTATTATTATTACTATTATCATTATCATTATAATAATAATAATAATAATAATAATAATAATAATAATAATAATTATTATTATTATTATTATTATTATTATTATTATTATTATTGTTATTATTATTATTATTATTATTATCATTATCATTATTACTATAATAATAATTATCATTATTATCATCAGCATTATTATTATTATTATTATTATTATTATTATTATTATTATTATTATTATTACTATCATCATCATTATTATTATACAGAGGATAAAATATTGACCCAATACATAAAAGGTTAAGAAGTAAAATTTCTACAGTATATAGTGGGTGTGGTGGGTGGGCTGTCATAAGGAGACGCGAGGACGTTTGTAAGTACTAGAGATGGTGGTCGTTGCTGCATTTATCATCGGTTTCCTCCTGAAACTAAGATTTCCTCGAGATCAGCCCGTATCGGATGTTATAGACTAGTAAGTATTCACATTTACACACATCTTGCTATAGAAAACAAACTATTTTTTACTGATTTACTTCACTGATCTTTTAAAATTTACTTTTTTTTTTTATCTATTTATTTTTTGTTCATTCTATTCTACCAATTATATTTTTTCTATTCTTCTCATATAATAGATTTTTTTTTTCAACATCACCCGAATTTTCCTCCGTCACAGGTTTCAGCGTCACACACCCATGGTGGCGTGAGGTAGTTCATGACCCCACAAGACACGCCACTTCCTTCCGCTTCTCCCCGCATGACTGCCACACCCGCCCCACTCACGCCCCGCACCACCAACTAATGGGGATTCCCTATCAACTTCAACATTGCCAGTTTCCACTCACTCCTCTCATTTACAGACAAGAAAGCAGCGTTATTTTTCTTTAACCGCCTCAGTACCATGACATGTTTTTTTTATATTTATTCTGCTTACTGTCTGGCAATTTTATACATCTTCAAAAACTTATATAGGGATTGAAATAGGGAAGACTTTAGCCATTAATCCTCCGACCTCCATAGACTCTCTAATGTCAAGAAAATCGTTTAAACATTCCCAAAACCTATGGTAAAAATACGTTCCAGTACTAAAGGGGTCTAAGTACGTAAGTGAATACCCGTAATACGCAAAACAAATGAAAAGTAAAGTAATTCATACATATCTATTCCATGATACGACTTTTTTACATTTTGCATCACACCACACCACAACCTTCACAACATCGCCACTCTTGACTTACTCTGTACTTCACATATTCCATTTTTACTTATCTCTACGGACAAAAATCACGTTATTTTCTGAATGTAAGCGCATATACATAGTTACTGATAATATGTATAATCACTGTAAAAAAGAAATAAAAAAAAAAAACACTTACTGGGAGATATCAAGAAACTGGAATACAATAAAATAGGCAAGCTGAACGAAGCTATCCCTTCAACACGTGGCGGCAGTCCATATATGTATGAAACACAACTATTTATTTCCATTCGTATCCTCCTCGTACATAAAATTAACTAACCTTTTTGAAATACTCTAGTGACTAACCAACATTACATTCATTTACCACCAAAAATGATTCCATAGTATCTTTTTTCAATATATATATATCACGAATCGACTACTTATATCTCGCAGCACACCAACCCGCCACCCAGTCCGCCTCCACACACTCCTCCTATCTGCACTAATTGTCGCCGCTCATGGAGGGCTTTACCACGTCCTCACAGGGATGAGTGGATGGCTAATGACTGTCGTGATGTGGCAGCAGCAGGTTGTGTAGCACCGGTTCTCCAGAGGAACACCCTCATTACATCCTGCGCGGAGTCAAGGCCGAGGTAGTGGTGATGAGAGTGTGGTGGAGTGAGAATGGAATGGTGGAGCGCTGCTGAGGGTGTGGTGGAGTGGTAACAGAATGGTGGAGTGGGATGAGACAGTCACTAATGCCGGAGAATTTTCAGCAGTGCGTTTGTTCCAAGGTTCAATTCACCGCAGTGGCAGTCAGTGTCTCGGGACGTCTCCTGTAATGACACATTTGTACAGAGGCAGCAGCAGCAGCAAATACTGAAGGTCAACAAGAGTCCAGGAATATACGAGTACCACACTCACTCCCACTGTGTTTATTGTTTTCTCCCCTATAAATCCTGGCCTCAGCTGACAATCTCTTTACAAAACCTGATAACTTATTCTCAGCAATTCAGACGAGTGTAAGTTTACGAAAAATGCAAAACACAGTGGAAGTAAAAATGGTACGTTATTGACTTTTAACTATTGTACTGCACGATGCGACAACCATTGAGTAGGAGCGCCTTTAACCCTCACACCTGAGACAGCTAAGGAGACGGGCACACCTGCCTCCCCCCACCCATAACATGCCCCAGGCTGTTCAAAAATAGCTCAGTAGAAGAGGCTGCACCACCACAACTCACGCGGGGCTGCCTCATCACTCCCACTCAACCCGCCACATGAATAAGTCAACTCGTCACCAGTCAGCCTCAAATTTTGAATGATATTCTTAACCCTTCTTTGGGACTATCCTTTACCATTGCCTGTGTTATATCAAAAAGCCCCCATCCACCTAACTTCCTCCCGTGTAGCCCCTGTGGAGTCAATCAACGACGCCTCCTCTCTTCACACGCGTCATCCAGGGAGTGGTGCGCTGGTCTTGCCTCAACGCTACATCGCCAGCACCACTCAGGGCTACTGTTACTCCTGCTCCTGCCCACTGGTGCTGCTGCCGCTTCTCCCACCTGGCACTCACTCACACACGCTGCGTCACCCACCCATGGCCGGCCTGGAGTAAAGGCTCCAACAGGTAATCAAAGGTTGAGCGACTCCCTCGGTGGTGCAAAACATTGACCTTTAGCGGCCTGTCCCCTTTACTCCCTTCCCTCCCGCCACCCCCATCCCGTCCCCTCCCCGCTGCTGGGTACATTAGTGGGAGTGTGTCTGGGTGGGGGAGGGGGAAGGCCGCAGGCGTCTCGCGCGTTCTGGATTCCAATTAAGAAAGCAAACTTGTGCCTTTCATTAGCTAACATACCCTGCGGCCTTAGCATTACCTAACATCACCCCTGAACCTCCCTCCCTCCCTCCCTCCCTCCCACCTTCTCTCATTGGCGCAGCTCTGAGGCGGCATCATCAGCGCTGCGAGGGAAGCATTACACCTGATGGTTGGTTAAAGGTGATCTGCTGCACCTGACCAACTGACATCTGTTCACAAAATATCTCAGCAAAACGTTTATTTCACCACAGCCTTGACAGTTAAAGGGCTCCACATCCTGCTGAAGGTTTTCCGAGTAGCTCTCACCGCGGTGGTCCCTGCTGCCTCTGTACCTGTCCGTGGTGCAGCAAACACGCCCGCAGGGAGAAAGGACACGTGTCTAAACACCATTTTAACACCACCAGTAATGTTTAATCCGCAAAACAAAGTGTTCAGTACCGTTTATCTCAAAACATAAGGATCCAGTACCATTTAATCTCACATACAAAGGATTCTAAACTATTTAACCCCAAACATTAAGGATCCAACATCACTTAATCTCACATGCAAAGAATCCGGTACCATTTAACCTTAAACATAGGATCCAGTACTAATTCAATTGACATACAACGAATCTACTATCATTGTATACCATAGAGACAAAGGATCTACCACCCTTTAACCCCATACTATTTCCCATCACTTGCAGTCACACAGTCAAAATAACGGAAGATAAAATGCATAAAAAAATGAATAAATAAATAAAAACGGAAAAAAAAAAACATTCTTTTCAGACGGAACAATAGATCAGAGGAATAAATCATAGAAGGAAAAAAACTGTCTGAGAATGCCAAGAATACCTATTCACGCCTTCAACTGGAAAAAGATAAGATAAAACAGACGAAACTCAAGGACCTGGGCCAGTATTAACACAGATTCTTAAGTCTGTAACTTTCTCTTAGACGAATTTCCAGTCTTACAATCCATCTTAACCTCCCAAAATTGGTGTTGTATTTTAGCCATTATCTCATCACCAGCACATTTGAAATTGCTGATGAAATAATGGCTAAAGTATAACACCTATTTCGGGAGGTTAAGATGGATTTTAAGACTAGAAATTCGTCTATGAAAAATCACACACTTAAGAACATCTGTTAATCAAGGAACCTGACTCAGTTCCGTGAAAAAAAACCCTCCACTACTTTTATTTAGTGGAAGTGACACGGATTTCCACAAAGGTGTTTTTTTAATGGTTCTAATGATATCACTGCTATTGGTGTTTTTTAATGGTTCTAATGGTATCACTACTATTGGTGTTTTTTAGTGGTTCTAATGGTATCACTACTATTGGTGCTTCTTAATGGTTCTAATGGTATCACTGCTGTTTTTTAATGGTTCTAATGGTATCACTGCTATTGGTGCTTTTTAATGGTTCTAATGGTATCACTGCTGTTTTTTAATGGTTCTAATGGTATCACTGCTATTGGTGCTTTTTAATGGTTCTAATGGTATCACTGCTGTTGGTGCTTTTTAATGGTTCTAATGGTATCACTGCTATTGGTGTGGTTCTAATGGTATCACTGCTATCGGTTCTAATGGTATCACTACTATTGGTTCTAATGATATCACTGCTATTGGGGTATATCTTTCCTTAACCCTTTAAGTACCAGGACACATTTTTATATTTATTCTGCATATCATGTCAATTTTATACAGCTTCAGAAATTCACGTGGGGATTAAAATAGTACAGACTCTGGCCAATTATGTTCTGATCTCCATATACCCTTTCCAATGTTAATAAAATCGTCAATTCATATACAAAACTCGTGGTGAAAACTGTGTCCCAGTACTGAAGGGGTTAATCACCTAATGCTATGAGACACCTTTTCTTGTTCTTCACCCACCTCCAAATATTTTACTGGCTAGAAATGGTAGAGTCTATTTTCTATTCATTTTTTTTATATTATCCATCTCATTCTTAACTGCAGACTGTAAACCAAATATTCTACGTACTTTTTTTTTTTTGTATGTTTGTTTTTCTATGTCGTAAAGTGTTGCATACTGGACGAAGAAGGTTAATAAGAGCTTTTTCCATTGGGTTAGATTACGTTAGGTCAGGCCAGGTTAGGTTAGGTTAGGTTAGGGTAGATTAAGTTAGGTAATCTAGGGAAGGACTCTTACGAACTCGGCTGATCATCTCTGTGGTCTCTGAAAATAATCACGGTGAGAGAATAAAGCGTTTCTGAATACATGCCAAAGTGTACTGGGATTAAAACAATTAGGTGACGAAAGCAACGGTTCATAATGCATGCTTGTCCCGCCCACACTGGTGACACGACCATTCCAACCCCACACACAAGGGATCCAGTGCACTAATACAACACATAAGGGATCTACTACCCCATAATAGGTATACGCAGGATCCGGTACATTAATACAAAGAATAAAGAATCCCACAATAGGCACGCAAAGGATCTGATACCTTTTAAAACAACACATAAAGGGTCAGTACCTCATAATAGGTAAACAAAGGATCTGGCACTCACTAATACAACGCATAAAGATCCAGTACTCCATAATAGGGAAACAAAGGATCTGACACCCCCTAATACAACATATGAAGGTTACCGTATCCCCTTAATAAAACACACAAGGGATCCAGTACTCTCTAATATTACACACAAAGGTTCAAGTACCGCATAATACAACAAACAAAGGATCCGGTATCTTTAATGCCACAGACAAAGAACTCGCGCACTTCAATCCCCCAAGAGGAAGATTCATAACTATTTTTACCACGACGGAAAGGAATCCAGTACAATTTCACACTATAGACAAAGGATCCAGTATCATTTCACACCAAAGACAAAAGGATCCAGTATCTTTAACCATAAATATTAAGGAACCTTAGAGACAAAGGATTAAGTACCAAATAATCCCGTAAACAAAGGATAAGGTGTTAATTGACCTCATACAAGAGATCTAGTACTATTTAAACGCACAAAAGAGGATACAATACCATTTAAACCCAAAATGAAGGACTCATGACCATTTAATCCCACAAAAAAAGGATATAGTATCATTTTAGCACCCACGAAAACATAACACCATTGAAATCCAGCGAAAGAGGATCCGATACCAATTAAACCTGCAAAAAAGGATTCAGAATCACTTAAATCTTCATTATATAAGATCCAGAACCATCAGATCCCATAACAAAGCATCCAGTGCCATCAGACTCCATGAAAAAGGATCAGATACCATTCAAATCCCTTATACAAAGTATCTGCGTTATTGAGTTCACACTAAATTCTGAAACAGCCGTGTGTCGAAAAAGAAAATGAAGTAATATGATTTTTTTAAAAATCCACGATGCTCCATAAACAGAGAGAGAGAGAGAGAGAGAGAGAGAGAGAGAGAGAGAGAGAGAGAGAGAGAGAGAGAGAGAGAGAGAGAGAGAGATTGGGACATTTACAGTATATGTACATATCCATATTTATATACAACTTGTTTATATGCACAACTTTGTACAATACACAAAAACATCACAGTTTTTTTGTTTGTTTTTTTTCGTGTGTGTGTGTGTGTACAGTATAAGGACTCTAAGAAGGGGACGCCAGAGCCGGCGGGTGGAGCCTTCAGCACGCTGCCAGACACTGAGGGGATGATCCTGTTTGGCCGCAGGACTGACCGCGACCCCTGCCTGCCCTTGCCGTCTTTCCTCCTCCTCCTCTCACTCCCAGCCTACCTCCCGTCGCTGGCACTGTGCCCCTTCTAAACCAAAACTCATCAACTATGAGAACCTGTACATCCCAACTATCCATTGCCGTTACTAACAATATACCACAGCTTCTAAAATTCTATGACTGACCACTCTTGATCTCCCGTTCATCCCGTGACTCTGGAAAAGAGAGCATCCCTGTAATGGAGGGAAAAGAAGAAGACGAGTCCTAAAAAGGTAACACAGTAAACACACAAACATGTGTTCACGCCGCACAGGCTGTCCCTTCAGCACGATGTATATCATGACAAGACAAACACGATGTAAACACACAAGGAAAAAGTGCAGACAGTCAAGGATATTTATGTGTATGATCCATCATTGTTTATCTGGGCATGAATAATCATGCAAAGAAAAAATACTTTCGCGATTCGTAGATCATTGCTAGCAAGTTATTGGTAAAGAAGCGTGAACAGAAGTACATAGACATGTAAGAACGGCTGGTAAACGTGAAAGTCTACTAAGTAACAAGCAATGTTAGCTGAGGAAGTGAATGCATTACTCACCATCCCACGCCAGAAAGAAGTACGTGAACAGTCCCGTCAATTCTACCGATCACTCACAATGGACGGGCGACCATCCTCCAACCACAAAAAGTCAACGCCTGTGGCACAGCGAGCGGCCAAGAAAAACACTGTGACAATTAGAGTTATTAACTTCTTGAAGAGACGTAAAGTGATCCTGGCCCTGGCAGTCTTACACCCCTGGGAAGACACCTCTTGCGGTCACCGAAGGCGGGGATGGGCGGCCTGTGAGGAGCACCAGACCCCTGCGGTGACAGAGGGGACACGGGAAGGGAGGGAAGCACCGGGTGAGGAAATCCAAAGGGGAAAGGAGGAAAAAGTTGAATGGAAAGACAAAAGTGAAATCGAGAGGAAGTGAAAATAGAGAGAATGTTGGGGTGAGTTGCTATAGGATTAAAATCAAGTGCTAGATAGATTGTTTGTGAAAAAAGACAACATACTGATGAGCAGGCCACCCTTACAAGAACACCTTGAGTCTGAAAAAGTATATGAGCTGGATACAGCAAAGGGAAAAACTAATAACAAAAGATATTCACTGTGTAAAAGAAGCAAAGATAACACTAGACGCCTGAAAAAAGAGGAAACTATAAGAAGAATCGATTCAAAAAACACTGATCACCACCTAAAATGCGTACTCGTACCTCAGAATATGACGCTTTAATGTGTGGCGAACATAATTCACGGAGGCCAGCTCTGCATTATGCCACGTCATGTAATGGGCAGAGGGATAAAACTTATGAGGTGAAGACTGCCAGGGGGTTAGGTCACGAGGCGAGGGGTGGGAGGGTGGTGGTGGTAGTGGTGGTGGTGGAGAGGGCAAGGGAAGGGGGGGGAGAGGATACAGATAAGCGAGAAGGTCAAGGCTAACGTGGAAGTGACAGTGACAAATAAGATAGAGATAAGACACCGACCCTTCCTCTTCAGCACACCAGGAAAACAATAACTTGCGCGCGCGCGCACGCACGCACGCACACACGCACGCACGCACGCGCGCGCACACACACACACACACACACACACACACACACACACACACACCATTAACAAAGCCACTGTTTCGCTAATAAGCAAGAAGCGTAAAGGAACATTCTCTCTCTCTCTCTCTCTCTCTCTCTCTCTCTCTCTCTCTCTCTCTCTCTCTCTCTCTCTCTCTCTCTCTCTCTCTCTCTCTCTGAAAAATTGGAAAATAAGTCCTTACAAAGCGTCAGTCCATGCAGAGGTCACGATTAACAATCCAGGAGGGGTGAGCCCTGGCCAGTGCTGACGCGGCGGCGGCTTCCATCATTGGAGCGTGTTATTTCCTTTGTGCGTCAAGTGTTTAGGAAGCGATTCTCGGATTCCTTTCCCTCAGAGTGTGAGTATGAGTATGCACACTCATCACTGTACCGTGTACCCACCCTGTTGGCGGGATCACGTTACTCACCTCAACCTCATTACGTTTCGAGAAATGCAAAAGCACAATGGCACAATGAAATGGTTAATGTTTGTTTTGCCATGTGAGTGAAATTTTTCTTTTCATAGATAAGAAAAGAAATAGTGTGCCCTTGGAGCCATGCGCGTGAGGTAGAATGCAGGAGGACGGTGAGGTGTGGATTGTTTCCCGCTATGCACCTTTAGTGTGGAGGGCGATGAATGCAGCAGAGAGAGAGAGAGAGAGAGAGAGAGAGAGAGAGAGAGAGAGAGCCTGCGGCACCTGCAGGCACACAGTGAGGGGACGCCTCGGTTTTTGCTCTGTACCAGCTCTGTACCTCGCCATGCCCATGCCCATGAACACGTCCAATGTACAGGGTGCCCAGAATGCTTTATGACATGATCATAAATTCATTAACTTCATCTATCATATTCATGGTTATGATTTGCAAAGGGTGGCTATTCTATTGCACATTAACAAAAGGCTATTTCCAAATACAAACAATGTATCACGCCATACTTTTCTTAATTTGGGGTGAGGGGGCCACAGGTGAGCAGGCACCCAGGCACGGCAGCTGGAGACACAACACCATCAAGCAGGTAGTGACGTTTGAAAAACTAAGCCGCGCTCCTCACCAATGCCATTATGCAACCCAGCGAGCCGAGCAGTGTTGAAACTTTGAGCTTATCAGCGGACACCCCAACCTTGCCAAGCTTATGAAACACTGCCCTTAAGTTTTCCAGGCGTGTTTTGTGTTTTGCCATACCAACGTCTGTAATTATTTCCTGACCACTAAGAAGGGAGCACCGTGGCAGTGATAAAGGTGTCCATCATATGTATGGCGCCACACCTCATAAAGATGCTTTATATCACCAAAACAAAAGATCAAGGCGTTGTTGTGTGGAGGTAAAACCATGTTCATCTATTTTTAAAGCATGCACGACACAGCTTTCTTGGCCTCGCATCTAATAAGGTGCGGCAGACACGTACGGTGGCGGTGAGGTAAGGCAGGTAGCCGCAGCTCTCTCATCACGGCTTTCACACATATCCTTGCAATACACTATATCTTGACGTAAAGAAATATGTGGAGGTTTGAAGTCTTGAGCGCTCTCGCAAGAACAAATTTTAACGCCACAAGGATTTTCCAAACTAATTTTATCGCTTTAGATATTTTTTTACTAAACTTTCACTAGAATCAATAGATTACCCCTGAAAACCTGTATTTTCCATCAAAGACTCTTCAAAGATAATAGTCACGGATATAAGAAAAGGAAACGCTTGAAAATATAGTCCAAATTAATTCACATTAGTTTTTACGGCGAAGCAAAATCCGATTAGGATTCTCTACTAGGGGAGTTTGTTTGACTTATGAACTTACACGAGATCTTTTCCAAATTCAATCAGAGGCCTATTTCAGTCCTTTCTTAGCACCAATGACAAGAAAGTGACAAAGGAATAATCTCCGGTATTACTGTTTTAAAGGAATTACCTACACCATTAACACCACAACCTGTGATAGCTGGTGTTGTACTGCGGCAAATCTCCACAACACTTCACGCCATCACCCTAAGCTTGCAATATCTATTTGGCCAATCGGGAAAAATGTGCATTGTTTTGATACTTCATAATGTGCCAGTCACAATAGGCACTGAAACTATGCACGACCTTGTTTTGTTGTTGAGGGACGCTCCCTGAACACACACACACACACACACACACACACACACACACACACACACACACATTTTTCCCAACAATGATGATGATGCTAATGATGACAATGAAAGCAACGACAAGATATAGGAAAAAAGAAAACAGGAAAGGAAAAGGGAAAGCGCAAAACAGAGAGAGAGAGAGAGAGAGAGAGAGAGAGAGAGAGAGAGAGAGAGAGAGAGAGAGAGAGAGAGAGAGAGAGAGAGAGAGAGAGAGATCAAGTGAACATAACAAAGATAGTTGGAATATTTGCCACTAAGAGTTGCAAATCAACAACACCCTCTGCTGTCGTTTCACCTTTTCTCTTTTGCACCCCAGGCTTCATGCTCCAGTTCTGCCAGTGAATATTGCATCCCTTGTTGCGAAGTGATGAGGCCAACCCATCGTTACTGCAGCTGTCATCAAGGTATTGTTGCGTTAAAGCATTACAGTAGAAGAAACAAAAGAATGATAAAGTACAGATACAGTGCATGATTCCTAGCCACGTATATAAAGTTAACAGCAACGAGAGAGAGAGAGAGGGGGGGGGTAGACAATTTTATATGGATACAACACTCAAATAACACAGGCCTGCAAGCAAAATTTTTTTATCAAATTTAATGGGAATTTATGGGCTAAAGAAGACCACCTAATGCAGACCTCCAATCAGAAAGCCCACCCAATTGGGGACCGTTATCCCGAGTGGACGCCCAATCTCCACTCAGACCATAGTCAGTATTCGAACCTATACACTCAGGGATCCCAAGGCCCCCAGAGCGCAACCGGTTCCACTGTACCACAGCTTCCCTGATTACAGTTCTCATTTCTCTGTCTTTCAGATAATCTCGCATCCATTCTAATACTTTCCCTTTCAGTCCACCTATGTGTTTCAGATTCCATAAGAGTCTCTTGTGTGGAACTCTATCAAATGCCTTTTTGATATCTACGTAGGTAGGCAGCATCCACGCACCCATAGCTGTTTTTAATTCCTTCAATTACTCGTGTATAGAAACAACAACAGCAGGAGCATCACTATTTCAACATTACTACTAACAGCATCATCTTTAAGCGTCGTGCATTCTATTAACTGTAAATAAATATAGTGAAGCATGGTGCAGCATTTTACAAATACACAAATATAAATATAAAGTTAAAAGAGAACACATATAACAGGAAATATACATATTATATGAACAGCATACGTTATCTCTAGTAAACAGTCGTCACCGAGAAAAAATAAAAAACGCGAAAACATTACAAAATCCACTACAGTTGAGAGCAACGTGTCACGAAACAAGGCCTTCACTCCTCACTACTGATAATAAAAAGCATAACTGCAGCCTTCGAGACAGTGACAGTGAGTATAATGGAAAAGTTGAAGCGTTTTCTGTACCTTGGTGGCAATAAGGTATAGGAGGTGGCCGCAGCGAGTGAACTTGGCCGATGCTGGGTGACTTCACACGCCACTGCCATCCTCAAGCCAGCCAACCAGACCAGCCCCGTCTTTTGACACGCTTTACTCTCTCATAAGCGCAATTTTCAAAGGACACAAAATAAGTCGGGTTATAATTGTGTGTGTGTGTGTGTGTGTGTGCGTGTGTGTGTGTGTGTGTGTGTGTGTGTGTATTCACTGTGGCGGTCGCCTTTCCCTATGGAGCGAGCTCAGAGCTCATAAACTGATCTTCGGGTAGGGCTGAAACCACATCACACACTACACACCGGGACAGCGTGGCCACCACCCCTCGAGTTACACCCCCTACCTATGTACTTGCAGCTAGGTAAACAGGGGCTAGATAGACGTTTCTCAACCGGGGACCCGTGGCCCCTAAGTTTAACCACGATTTTAAAAGAGAAAACGGAGCCCACAGAGCATTCATGGTAAACCACTGTTTACGCCACTAGATACACATTGAGAGCCCATTTGCCTCGCCGCGCCCGGGATTCGAACCCGGACACACAACACACAAAGGATCTAAGGATTCTTGCAACACACCCACACACTGCACGGCGCCGCCCTTGTTGGACACAGGTAGTGAACATAAGATGCATTTAGTTTTCCTGAAGGATTCTTATAATAATATTCTTATAATATCCTTGATTTCCCAGATGATCAGACAAATGTCTAGGACCGCTTACTTTTTAATGGACCGCAATAGGTAAAGCCTTTATAATGTCAATGCTAGTATGTGAAACATCATTCTACCAGCAGTGTGCTCGTCCGAAAGAAAACGTATGAAAAGGGCAAACTTGTGTGTTTAGAGGGAATACTGAAACCATCAAGATGAGTGATAAGATGAACCGTGTTTCCTTCCGTCACCACCTTTGATCTCTTACGTCAAGAAGAAGGATTTGTTGTAGATATGCTCTATGAATATTGTTCATATTAAGAAATGTAGATATGTACAATATACAGCTTTTCGAAAGCAGGTAAGATATGGAAAATAAAGCCTTGGTAAAATAAATTGAAGATCTTACACTATCGGTAACCATTGTTCAGATTCAGAGATTACCATTGAACACGGAAAATTTTGACATCATGATCAGTAGTGAAATAAATCATTCTTCATACCAGAAACTAATGATTTGTTTTAGTTTTACTGGGCGTTCAATGATTATGAAAGCTTAAAGTTATATTTACTTTCAAGTTATATTACTTTGTTGTGGTTCATTATGTAACCAATCCTTTGCACGAGTTTGTTTTAGTAGTAAAGAATCGAGTCGTCTATATTGTCCCGTTTGCGGGGTTGCGTCTTTATTGACATGTTGGGTTGAAGGTGTCTATGAACAGTGTTGTGGGTGGCCTTGGTCAGGATTCCATGATCTTGACTCACACTGAGGTGCTCTTCTTCACTACTGTCCAGTTTTTGTCAAGATGTCGTGGTTTGGAGGAAGTTCGGATAAGAAAATGCAAGGTAAGAGAGTGACATACCAACCTATTTTCCATATTTTACCGTCAAGACGTTAAAACCTCAAGTTTCAATGTATACCAGGACGTAATCATGATGCAATTACAGTCATTGAAACTTGTCATGTAACAGATTATCAAGGAATACTTACTTCAGCAGACGTTTGTGTTAAGTTGCAGAATAAAGGCGTCTCTTTCGCCATCAGATCCTTCCCTTGCACCAATGAACTTGGGAACCTGTTGGGAAATAGGGGTTTTTAGGTGGAAAAGCCAAAATGAACAAAATTTTGCAATTAAAAAAAATCTGAGGTGCAATTTCTCTAAATTATAAAAAAGAAAATTATTTTAAAAATCACTAAAATACTGATATCTAATTAAACTAATGAAACCTAACTCATTGTAATGTAACCTAACCACCCGTAACTTGACCTAGCAGTGGAGGCTCTATCCTTCCGTGACATCCCCCTCCACAATCAGTTACAAATATATAATAGAGTGTTAAAGGCTATTGGAATAATACACATAGAGGGGTAAGAGATAGAGGTGTGCAGTGCCAGGGATGAGTGGTATTACTGCCTGTATTGTTTGGTGATAAAAGTTCTAGCAACCCGAGAATACAATCGCTGTAGTAATTACAGGTACTGAAGCACATGCGACCATGGATGAATGGACAAGGAAAGTATATGTAACTATGAATGAAAAACATAATTGCTCGTCCAAGCAAGATGTATGTATATTCAGCAGTGTCACATACGTACAAATATGTAATGTAAGAAGCATATGAAAAAAAACTAAAAACTGACAGGAATGGCTTTTATTAGTGCCTGCACTACTTACATAAGCTCATGCCTACATTGTAGAAAGTTATTCCAAGGCTTAATCTAACAGAAACTAAACAGTAGGTGGACTTAAGACTTTGTGAATCTGTTCAGATTTCAGAACTTCAAACTTCCACAAATTAAAGCCTTCACAGACTTGTAGTACAGTAAGAGCACACTATTGATGCATGTGTGCATAGATACAAGGCTCAATTTTGCAGAATCGGACTTCCGTTGTCCACATTACTTGGTTTTCCTAACTTTCATCAATTTTCAAATACTTGCCAAAACTTGAAAGTATGAAGGAGAAACAGGGAACAGTTTGAACCACATTATGGCTAATGTTAATTGTAGATCAATGCCACATAATGAATCTGCCAAAATATGCTTACATTGCCCATCATTAAGTGGTGGTATCTTTAGTTCAGAAATATCTCATTTTTATGGTGTCTGACCTGTGTGTATCATAAGGGATACTGAATAGCCATACCTGTGCCAAATTTTTCTTAGTGAGTTTATTGTCTAAACTGTATTTCTGTTTTTTTCAGATTGCTTGTTCCAGTTGAAGTTTTGTGAAAAGCAGATGGAAAGACTGGCAAAAAAAGCTGAAAAGGACCAAAAAGTAATGCAGACTAAGAGTTCAAATGTTGGACACTAGTCGGTAGAGGACTTTGTGCAACTACACTCAATTACAAGTTCTGTAACTCCTATGTAAAGGTTTCATGTTGCATTAATTGATACTAGGCTGTTATTACAGAGGAAACAAACAAACTGCAGTTCTTTTAGTCTCCCTTCCTTCAGCATTAATTTCTTGTAGCAACCGTTACCGAAAGATTTTTTTGAGCCAAAATAATAAATGTGTATTAAAACTATGAATTACCAATTATGTATTCACAATTAGAAACCACATATGCATTGATGTTTTGTTTTGCATGAGAAAATAAAAGTGCTAAAGCTTATACTTTGCAAGTTTGTATCGAGAATATAACAAAACTGGGTTCTCCAGCATCATTCAGTTCAAGTAACTCTCCTGGTCCTATACAACTAGTTCAGGGACAATATTCTAATATATTCTCTCTAGCATATTCATGTCCAGTTCATCAACAATTTCACTGTTTCCTCCTGTTTGGAATTTGAGTAAGAGTATTTTTTGTTACTGACAAAATTACTACCATTTCACCCAGCACCAACCCAAATCTTTCAAGAAAGGCATCTTGATAAGGAATGATAAAAACTAAAATTTTATAGGTGCTGTGTAAACTGTATACACTAGCACATTATCACATTAGTTCTGGCAATTTTATCAAAAGTATGTGGATCATCTTAGTTTTATTTGAAAGAACACTGGAGAAGAGTTTTTTTCTTCTCCCTAGTAAATATTCTTGTATAATTCCAACATTAGTTGCTTGTATCTTGCAATGATGAGATCATGGTAGTTATTGATTGCCTAGTTTGTTAAAAGTTGTCTGTTCTGACAAAGTACATACTACTTGTTTACTAGATATACTTCAGTATTGCCATAAATGTTCTTCCATTCCAGATTCAAGAAGGCAAGATAAAGAAAGCTCTTCAACAAGGCAATGTTGAGGGAGCAAAGATTTATGCTGAAAATTCTATAAGAAAAAAAAATGAGTCCTTGTCTTACTTACGCATGGCATCAAAGGTGGACGCTGTACAGTCTAGGTAAGTTTCCATATGAGGAGGTGATTAGAACAGTACGCTAAGTGCCAAAAATAAAAAACGGAGAAAACCTCAGTCAAAGTTTCCCGACTATGCTGTTAAGCTTAATATACATCCTTACAACATTGGATTTTCGACCTTAATCATTCGAACAATGGAGTCTCTAAGATCTATCAAGATATTAAGATAGAAGAATGTTGGGAGAAGACAATGGTATAAAGAATGGTTTGGGCTTGGGTGGCACTTGATGCACTGATCTAATCACTGCCTCGTATAAACTTTGTGAACGAAGGAAAAGTCAAATCTGAGACCTCAATAGAAATTTAATGTATTTGAATGTATTTCATTACATTTACCAAAATATATATACATACAGTGGAGACACAATACTCAAATGTCTCAATAGTCAAACTTCTCAATACTTGAACACAAAAGTTTGATTTAGTACTAAAAAAATATAGTACTTAACGTCTACACATGTGGTTGTAAACAAAGGCTTCCTCCCTGCCATCACCACCTGCTGCTAGTATCCAAAAAGATTTGTGGATACTTTGTGAGTGAAGAGTGCTAGCTCACCTAAGAGTGTTCATTGGCATCACTACTGTGATGCAGTGAGGAAAGGCGGCCAATCATAAGGGGGCATTACTCCAGGGCTAAGGATATCATATAACATTGTTCACAAACTTTGATACAGCGTCACATGCCCACAGCTACTACTCGCCACAGTCAGCACACCTCACGGTGCTTTCATCATGACTATTGAACCCCATAATATAACAAGGAGACAATGATTCCCCGATACCAAGACCTTAACCCTGGTGGAGGTGGTGTAGTGTCGGGGTGATGATTTCAGGGAGAGTATCACAATCACTCTGCCAAGGAGTCAAGGTGATCCTCATGACAATATTGTATATGAATACAAAGATGATATCAATTATAGAAGGCAGTTAAGGGGCAGAAACATAAATATTGTGGTGAAAGTGAAACACATGAAAAAAATAATAGGGGTAATGAAACAATTTTGGTGAAAGAATGAGAGACAAATCAGAAAGAACAATGAAACGAATAGAAACTACACTGCAGGAAAACACAGAACACTGACAGTGTACAATAATTTCCTTTTTTATCAATTTATTCATTTTAAACAGGATTCAGTCAACACTGGCCATGAAGGGAATCACCAAGAACATGGGTTCTGTGGTAAAAGCTCTCGACCAGGCCCTCAACACCATGGACCTGCAGAAAGTATCTGCAATTATGGACAAATTTGAAACACAGTTTGAAGACCTTGATGTGAGAACTTCAGTAAGTGCTAAAGTTTGGTATAGTACTTCTTAATATAAGATACCTCATACAGTATTGATAAATCAATGAGTTGGGCAATATTCTTATACTGGACGTTGCATTTTATTTGTGTCATTTGTTTAATCTGTAAAGTAATGTGAGCAAGACAAAATAGTGAGATATGCCTCATTGATCTAGTTTTTTTAAAACAGAGCAGAACTTAATTAAGTCTTTTTTGTCTCAAGGTGCTTGAAGACAGCATGGGAGCTGCCACTACTCTTTCTACTCCAAAAGAAGCTGTGGACTCTCTCATTCAGCAAGTTGCAGATGAGGCTGGTTTAGAAGTAATGGACCAATTGAATGAACAGTCCGTTCCCACTGCCACTCTCACCACTGGTGAACGCACCACAGACCAAGAAGATCAGCTCACTAGACGTTTGGCAGCACTCAGAAACTAAGCTGTACCTAGTGATTCAGGTGTGTTTTTTCTATCCCAATGTGAAGGAAGCCTTAGAATTACTTAAATATGGATTTAACAATGTTTCTTGTTTCTCGGGGTCAGATTAGATTAGAGTCATTCAAGATACTTATATGTTCTCTGTGATGGTGGAATATCTTTTCTCATGTTAGTTGTAATTAAAATTAAATTCTTAACTTAAATGCATTTCTTACTTTATTTTCCACCACAGATACTTATGATGGGATTAAAATTTCATTCTTTGCCCCTTAGATTTTCTTTTTATAACTTATGAACAAAATTATCCACAGCTCTTGTGTTGTGAAAAAAACTGACAGCTTCACCATCAGAGGAAAGAACAAGTGTCTCAAGGATTCCTTTATTTTGAGGGATCCTTTTCCTCTCAACTCAAGGGAATGATGCAGAAGCTGTTTTGCTGAGCTGGAGGTCAAGGCCTGCATTTGTACTTTGCTAAAACAAAATAGACAGATTGGCCCTACAGTGTCGCTTAAAACAATGAACAAAAGTCCATGATTACCCATGTAAGCAAAGACTAGCAATCTTTGCTGTGATCTAGTTACATAACATAATTGTGTTGAAGATGCTCATAATGAAAGGAGCCAAAGGTTCAGTCTTGAAAGAATGATAAATCGGAATAATATTCTAGAATGCCTTGCCTCTTCATTCATTAATTTGTCAGCTCTAGAGAGAAGAGGAAACAAGAAAAAAGTCATCTCTTCTTAATCCCTATAATTTGTCTAAAAAGAGATAAGCCTTACCTCTTATTTTCATTGTTAGGGGATGCATTTTAAAGCATAATTTTTGCTTTTAAAGCAACAATAAATTACAGGAATCGCAATAAAATATTTTTATATAAAAGTTTGTAAATTACATTAAATGTTTCCTTTACATTAATATATACACCTGTAGAACTGAGGTGGTTTGTCAAAGACATTTGAAGGGCATAAAGCTGAAAGCTGTACTTACTGATTTTGAAAGTACATACAGTAGTGGTACTTATCACTTGTACGGAAAGACTTCAGAACCTAGTAAAACATGCTACAGCTTTAATATAGATGGAAACGTACATATTTTTAAAGTTTTATTGATATACATACTTAATTATGCTTGGATGGAATACATTATTCTTAAGGTTTGAAAATATATAAATTATTTTGTTTATTGTAAAAATGGAAAGTTTCTTGAGAATTGACATTCATTATTCTTTGTAACATTGGTCACAATCACTAATAGGAACTAATTATTCTCTTGTATTCTTCTGTTGTTAGTATATTTCATGGAAAGCTTCTAAATATATAAGGAAATTTTAAATATATCCCAGTTCATATACACTCATTAGTTACTTATACTTTCCTAATTCACATTTTAAACGGTCATTTCCACCTTGGAGGTCACTGAGTTGCAACTAGCATTGAATTTAATTTGGGGAAGTTCAGTTGGTGGGAATACTCAGAACTATTTTAATGATGGAATAGTCTCGCTTAGGGAATATCAGGGTTGTGTGCCTCCATGTTCTTAATTGACAAATTCTGAGGTTGTGTGGGCACCTCTGAAACTGTAGTGGACTGTAACATCAGACTAAGTTAGCCCTGAAAGGAGCAGCAGACAGGATATATATACATGTATACTTGCTCACTCAAACATTCCTTCATATCTAATACCTTCTTTGTGTACTCTCTTCAACAGTAAGGAAAAAAAGTTATATGAGTTATATAAGGCTTAGTGCAAACCACAACCATCCTATTGCCACGATGGTTTTGTATTCTTCACAGGTAATGCTATGTACTGCTGAGCCCTGGCCTTATTTACGTGACCACTGAAAAATTTGTCCCATTGTCTCTCTCTATTAACATACTGCATTATTAGTTAACTGAAGATAATAGTGTAATAATAATGTTTTGACAGACATTTTGACATGACAGTGAACATTACAATGGATATTCTTAATTTATTAGGGTCTGCGCATGATTATTGGTTACATATGTCAGCCTTCTTCAGCTACTAGCAGCAGTTTCACAGTACTGCAGTCTCCTTTTATACGGTTAGATAGCACTTCAGGATCATTTAATCTCATATCTTCTTGGGGTCCATCTTTAAAATCCCTACCTAACAAGTAGCTTTACATCTCTACCATTTTCATCTAGTCACCCTCTGCCATCCTCCAAATAAATCCTTACTACCTTTATCTTTCACTATCATCCTCTCCTTCGCTCATCACTTTTAATTTCCTTTCTGTGGTGACAGCCTTTTATACATGTATAATATTAGAGTCTGTGTGAGCCAAGAATTCCAAATTCCACTTCTCTTTAAAACTATATTCTGTGTTGGCATCAGTTCATTCAGTCTTTTTTTAGATTTAAAAAATTTGTCTTTGGACAGACTATATTTGTAATATATAATTGGTGTATGACTCATCAACGTTTTTGTTTTGTCACTGTAGGGAGAATTAAACATTTTTTCTAGCCAGTTTACAATGCACAAGTTCAAACAAAGTGATTTTTAGTGAGTACCATCCTCCAAACAATTACTTATCTGAAAAGTGCCTGTTATGAAAGTGTTTACTAAATATTGAGGGAACAAATCATACGTAGAGTGAGTGAGCTGATAAAATGTAGTATCTTGCAATGATTTGTTTTTTTGGAAGGAAATAATAAAGGTGTACAGGTACTGTACTTGTATTAAAAAGTAAATATGTGCCAGTGTCCTAAAAAACATAATAATAAGCATGTCATGTAGCATCAGGATCCATACTAATTTTTCGTGACTATGTTCACTTGTGACCACTCTAAACTTGTATAGAGAATAAGCAAAATTACGTCAAATTCAGACTCGCTGAAATGTTTCAATACTGCATCAAGGAGCTTGTGCTTTGAGTGGCACTTGTGAAGGACCAAAACTTCACAAAAGGACCATTTGATCAACATTTAAGTTCTTGATATCATAAATGTATCAGAGCAATTCATGCAGCTCTCTTGTTCATTTTGAAACAACACATTACTATCAAGTTCATGCTGAGGCTCTTGGTACATGAGCAGAACTGAAATGAAGACTGCAAGGATTTCTGTGAATATCCAAGAAATAATCCAACTTCCATGTCAAGAAGCACCATTTATGACAAGACAAGCCAAGTTACGAGTGGTTTAAAGATTTTGATTTTCAAAGCTGGTAAGTTTTGTGCTCGTGAATTCACTTGGAGTCACAATGCCAATGTCAATGCCAAATTTGCTGGCATTCTGAAGCATTTGAGGTCAAATATTTACTACAAGTGACCTGACATGGCATAGTGGAAATTACTGTTGTATCACAACAACATGCCTGATAGAGTATATTGAGCTTTATTGTTCCCATCCTTTGCTTGTGTCCAAGCATGTTGTATCTGATTTCTCATATAATGTTTTTTTATAGAGATTGAAGAAACTGCTTGATTTGCATTAAAGTTGTATTCCTAATAAGATATATATATTTCACTGTATTTACTTTGATCACTAGAAAAATCTGCAATTGTATATTCATTCATATACAACATGATTGTGTCCCATGGATATTCTTAATTTATTAGGGTCTGCGCATGATGTATCTGATTTCTCATATAATGGTTTTTTTATAGAGATTGAAAAAACTGCTTAATTTGCATTAAAGTTGTATTCATAATGAGATAAAACAAATACATATATATAAAAACTTATATTGGTTTCATTGTATTTATTTTGATAATTGGAAAAATCTGCAATTGTATATTCATTGATGGCTAAGCAGCCAACTCTTAATCAAAGTTGAGTCCCACCAGGAGCTGGCCATTTTTGCCCCCATCATCAAGTGGCCAGTGATCATCAACATGCTGTACATGAGGTCTGTTTCTAACTGTGTGCACTGCAGAGCTCTTTGAGACAACATGCACTCCTCAAAAAAATATTGCTTACAGATACTACTATAGGTTACCATAAAACATAAACATACCAGAGAGGTTCCTTAATATAAATATGGAGGTGAGCACCTGAGAAATATCTGGTCACAGTTTCAAGGCAATCAACAAGCAGGTGGATGTGAAAATTGGGCTTAGAGCCAAATAACTAAAAATGCAGAATCCAAATCTGCTCGGAAATGTATTCAAACAGAATACGTACTAGTAACATCCCAGTCTGTAATATGTCAGTTTCTCCACTCAAAATTTTGAGTTTCTGAAAATTATATTGTAAGTGAGCATACAAACTGGACATTACCCGACAAATACGTCTTCCAACCACACGTGGCTTACAAGAATACAGCATTCTTATTCTTTTTACGAGACTGATCCAGACTGCAGATCCCACTATCTGCTTTGGAATCTTAGAATAGTCTAGTAACTGCTTAAGATAAGATGAACTCTGGAAAAGTGTGGGCAAGCCTTACATTTAATTTTATTTTTTATTTTTGTATTTATACAAAGTGGGCTTTTCGTGGGAAATTGTGGGTTAAAGAAGATCACCTAATGGAGACCTCCTATCTGAAAGCCCACCTATTTGGGAATCATTACCCCAAGTGGATGCTTAATCTCCCCTCAGACCATGGCCAAGATTGGAACCCGTGCATTGGGTATCTCAAGGTTCCCAGAGTGCATGTAGTTCCACAGTACCAAGTGTGTTCATTACTCCTTTTCTAGATATATAATTCCTAAAAGTATTGCAACAATTGATTGTGGATTGAATTCTGGATAAGACTTGCAACATCAAAATATGTAACCTATACACTGGAATTATTATTACCATCCCTTTGTACAGAACCTTCCATTGTTTATGGTATCTCATTGAGGGTGTAAATGTGGAATGTCTTACTTGAGCATATGAATTGGCAAGATAGGAAACAGTAACAATGGCTGTTTTTAATGAGTTATAATAGGGAGTTCTTTGTATTCAACTGAAATACTTTTCTATCAAATTTTAGTGATGATTTACATGTAATAGATCTCAAGATGAGTTACCAAGAAACCTCAGCAAATATGGCAAAAAATAAATCTGCACATGAATAGTAGTGTAACTCACTCATGTTGAATGTTGTCATTAATGATGATATATAAAAATATGCAATAATACTTTATGCTTGGCAAGATAGGAAGTCAAATTAACAACAATCTAACCTTACTGGTTATAGTTTGACATGACTGGGGAGGTATTTTGAAGACTGAACATCTTAGGGGTCAAGAAAGATCTTGAGATCTATTTCAATCAATCCTGGTAATAACCAAGTACTGTAATGACTTATGGTCTAATTGCATCTATGATTAATTAGTTGACAACCTAGTGTTCCTTTAGCCTGCTCAGAAGTCTCGCACAAAAAAGCCTCCAAAGAACATAACTTCAAAATATACTCAATATGCCTTTTTTTTTATTTTCAATTTGACTGCCATGATAATACCAGCTTATCAGGATAACATTATTGCAGCACACAGATTAGACCGATAATTATATTTAACAACAATTTAGCTACTATTTCTAGAGATCAAATAAAAGCTGGCAATCATTTTAATAACTTCCAAGGACAGTCACTTCATCGACACAGCTGTAACCCACCCTTCTCATTGCTAAATTTGTATCACTATACTGGCCCATCCATCTTACTTAACTTACATTACTGGATTTGGTAGCAGCTGTGACCTGCCCTTCTATCAAGATAAGTACCACTGTCGGGCAGTCTATTTGGCCAAATCAGTTCCATAACAATAGTGAATATATAGGAAAGAAATTAAGAGTCGAATATTAAAACAAAGTCCATTTTTGGAAATAGTGGCAGTAGTGTTAGTAAATTTGCAGTTTCACCCAATCTTCCATATCTCTATCCACACCTCCCATCCCCTCAAACAAGCTTGGGGGCATGTGGGGAATCGGGGGTTTTGGGTGGGGGAGACATATATGAGCGATATATGGAGTTAAAAATCTAGGGAAATTTCCCAAGAAATAAAGAAAATTTCCCAAATGAAGCAAAGCAAATAAATATGTACCTATTCAATCCCCTCCACTAGTATAAACCTAGTTTAGCAGAGGGGTTGTGCCCCCCTAGACACCCCTTCTAATTATCCTAATCTGATC
The DNA here is from genome assembly GCA_020233015.1 of Callinectes sapidus. NCBI lineage: Eukaryota > Metazoa > Arthropoda > Malacostraca > Decapoda > Portunidae > Callinectes > Callinectes sapidus. The sequence continues at coordinate 10,321,232 of CM035199.1, read as the reverse complement.
TAACTTAACCTAACTTAATGAAATTCCCTAAATGTAACCAGAGCCAGACACTCATACTAGGCGGGAGGGTGTGCCCCCATGCACGCCCCCTTCTTGCCGGGGGACCCACACACACACACCATGTAAAGGAACGTGATAACCATTTCAGTGATATACTGACAATGAACTACATAAATTGAGTTAAGAGCAGTAATAATTCACTTGTGGCAACCACGAAAGAAAAGGTGTCTCATTTCATTATATCATCATGCACTGCAACTTGAACTGACAAAATGTCCACGTACAGCAATAATGTCTTGAATGATTATTTTGCCTAGCTGTTGGCATGTGGCTACTTAGCATCGATAAATCTTTATAATTTAGCACAATACAACCGGAACTCACGTATCATGTAGAAGATTCGGTGACCTTACTGCAAACATAGAGAAACAGAGTGACAATTGCGTATTATGTTATTGTCTATAATAACACTAGGAAATGTGGCGGAAATTCGAAATTTTATAAGTCCTGCAATGTAATTTTTTAGGTGTTTCACTACGTTAGATTTAGTTTATGCTTGGTTAGGTTGATGTCTTGGTGGGGGGGGTCCGGATGAGCGTAGAGGATAACTTATTTTAAAAGAATTCACAAATAATTATTTGAAAAACAAACTGAACGGAAGCTCAAGACTTTCCAGTACTTACCTGGACTCTTAAATAGAATATCCTTCAACAGAGTACTGTAGTGGGCCTAGTGGAAATGGGGTGAACACCTTACGCCCATATTAAAAAAACAATATGCTTTCTCACCACGACAATTTTTTAAGGCCACATACACGACTAGCAGGGTTTTCAGGATAGTTTTTCCTTATAATAAACTAGAAATCTTGCTACTCTATCATCAGAACTCCCCAAAATAACTTTAAAAACACAAGTATCTTCATTTAGACCCTTAGGAAAGTAGCGGCAGTGAGAGAGGTGCGTTTCAAAATACGGCCCTTACTCACTTAGTATGTAAACAAAAGTAACGCTGGCAGTGAGTGTGACGACCTGGGACGTTCTCAAAGCTTGCTCAAACTTCGAATCAGACTTCGAACCTAATGTTTTATTCGTCTGCCCAATCTTTAAGGTGTGGTTGTTAAACTTTGATTGATATTAATGACCATTACCATTATCCTGTTAAAAATGTATTTCTAACAAACCAATGACATAATCCATAAGGAATTTGAGTTACTGCAGCCACAGATAGTTCGGTGAGCATATATATATATATATATATATATATATATATATATATATATATATATATATATATATATATATATATATTGTTACGTTTACCCCCCCTTTTCTTCTTCTTCACATCCTCTCTCTGCCCTCAGCAGCACGTCTCAGGCCACAGGGTTCACACAGGCCTCCCCGGTGCACAAGCAGGGCAACAGGGCATAGGGGGGTTGCGTAACTTTCACACGGTTCGGATGGGCACGTGTAGCGAAGT